>JAPPVO010000059.1:106603169-106960337 GCA_030407325.1 Camellia japonica
AAAATGAGTTAGACTACTAAAAAAAAGAGTATTAATAACTTTAAAGTGGTGTGTATCTTATATAATAGGATGTTTTACTTTTATTTTTATTTATTTATTTATTTTTTAAAATTTTCACTCCATTAATGATCAATTAATACTACTAAATTAAAGGTCTGAATCGGACCGTTTCTTTTTTTTTCTTTTTTAAAAATAGTTTGTGTGAGAATGGTAACGAAGCAAAAGTTTCTAACAGGAGCGTGCACACACGCGGCCCCTTCCCCTCCCACCCAGACTCGAACCCCGCCATTTTCTTTCCCGCCAATTGCCAATCACCAAAACCCTAATATATATATATATATACACCTAAAAAGTATATGCTTTTGATTAGCAGAAAGTGTAAGCGTTTTACGCTGAGATTTAAAGTAGACCTGAATCGCCATTCTTCGCGTAATAAACCCTAGAATTTCTGTGTTTATCTCATTGCTTGTTGCTGTTAAAATGGATGATAATTTGCAGGAACAGAACAAGCTTCCTGAGCTCAAACTCGGTATGTTTACGTTTTTTTTATTGCTGAAAATGTAACGATTCAATTTGGGTTTTCTTTAATTTTTGTGGGTATTTGTTGTTTTTGTGATAGATGCTAAGCAAGCGCAAGGGTTCCTCTCATTCTTCAAAACCCTACCCCGTGTAAGAAAACCCTTCTGTTATACTTTGCATTTCTTTGACTGTCTCTCTCTCTCTCTCTCTCTCTCTGAGTGGAAATGTTTGAAAAATCTCACAACCCTAATCTGATTCTGGTGCTCTGTTTTCAGGACCCTAGGGCTGTTCGATTCTTTGATCGCCGGGTTAGCGCTCTCTCTCTTTCTCTCTCTGTCTATATATATATATGTATATAATAGTTATGTTATGACTGAATGTAAACTAGCAGTTTGAATGTAATATGATGTTAAGGTTTAGTGTATGTTTTTCCCAAAATAACTGAAATTTAGATAAAAAAGTTTTGCACCAATTTAATCATTGTACTTTGAGAACTGGGTTTTTAATATTTTTGAGTGGGTTATAGTTTTATTAATTGATTGTCAATGATGGTGGTTTTCACCGTTGCAAATTTTCCTGTAATTATAGACATTGCAAATATAAATAGAGGTTGTCACTTCTTTTTCATTTATGTCTATTATCTCATATTGCATTTCCAAAATTTCATGCTATAGAGAAAAAAGTAATTTAGATTATGTTTCCTGTCGTTTCTCATTGGTAACAAGCTGGTGTGTTGACTTTCTATACTCTTGCACACACAACTCTTGGATGACACCTCTCTATTATGTATCATTTCTTGACTGTCATGTTGATTTCTATTTCATTTTTTAGGTTATTATTTTGGAAATATTTTAACTCAATTTATTCTTTATACTTTTCCTGGGTTTATAATTTTATCGCAATCTATTCTTTATACTTTTCCTGGGTTTATAACTTATATATTCTACTTTTTTCAAACATTGTGTCCCCATGCTTAAGTGTTACATCATGAAAAAGGTTGTGTTTTTTTTCTTATAACTTGTATTTTTAACCTTTCTGCTCTCTTCCGTCTCTGATTCACTGTTCTACTCTTTTATATAGATAGTAGTAAGTATGATATGCATTTACAGCCCAATATCTTGTGTTTGTTACTTGTTAAAGTAAGTTTTCTTTCTTGGTGATCTGCTTATCCCTTTCTAGTATTTAACAATCTCTAATGTGCTTATCCTGTTCAAGAATTAAAGAAATTTTGCTTTCATAAACTCATAAACATTATTTGCTTATGTATTTCCTATGGTTTCCTATTTGTCATGATACATATAAATGAATGCAGAAATTATTTGTTGCCCTTTTTTTAAAAAGAAAATGTGCATTCAATCAGGATTATTACACCGCTCATAGTGAGAATGCAACTTTCATTGCGAAGACATATTACCATACTACTACTGCTTTACGACAGCTGGGTACTGGGTCTGATGCTATTTCTAGTGTTAGCATAAGTAAAAACATGTTTGAGACCATTGCCCGTGATCTTCTCTTGGAGAGAACAGACCATACTCTTGAACTGTATGAAGGGAGTGGATCGAATTGGAGACTAGTGAAAAGTGGAAGCCCTGGAAATCTAGGCAGTTTTGAAGAAATTTTGTTTGCCAACAATGACATGCAAGATTCTCCTGTGATTGTTTCCCTCACTCCAAATTTTCGTGAAAATGGGTGCACTATTGGGATGGGCTATGTTGATCTTACAAAGAGAGTGCTTGGATTGGCTGAATTTCTTGATGATAGCCACTTTACAAATGTGGAGTCTGCTTTAGTTGCTCTTGGTTGCAAGGAATGCCTTTTGCCAGTGGACAGTGCTAAATCCTCAGAATGTAAACCTTTACATGACGCATTGTCAAGATGTGGCATGATGGTAACAGAGAGAAAGAAAACTGAGTTTAAAGGAAGGGATTTGGTGCAGGATCTTGGTAGGCTTGTCAAAGGTTCTATAGAACCAGTTAGAGATTTTGTATCTGGGTTTGAATTTGCTCCTGGGGCATTGGGTTCGTTGCTATCTTATGCAGAACTACTTGCTGATGAGAGCAATTATGGAAGTTATAGTATTCGACAGTACAATCTTCACAGCTACATGAGATTAGATTCTGCTGCCATGAGGGCTCTAAATGTTATGGAGAGCAAAACTGATGCTAACAAAAATTTTAGTTTGTTTGGACTCCTGAATAGAACCTGTACTGCTGGGATGGGTAAAAGATTGCTGCACATGTGGCTAAAACAGCCTTTATTAGATGTGAATGAAATCAACTCCAGGCTAGATTTGGTACAAGCATTTGTGGAGGATACTGCTCTTCGCCAGGATTTGAGGCAGCATTTAAAAAGAATTTCTGATATGGAGCGATTGATGCGCTATCTTGAGAAGAGGAGAGCTGTCTTACAGCATATTGTAAAGCTTTATCAGGTATTTTATCGTCATTGTATCGCAAGGCTCAATAGCTTTAATTACCTATAGTATGTTTTTGGTTGCCAAAATACCTTTGTTATTCATATTTTGTCACTCAGTCATGTTACGTTTTTTTCAAATAGTTCATTCTAAACGTGATTGTGATCAAGTGTACTTGCAGTTGGATTGAAAATGCATCATGTCTCTGTGTTAAGTAGGTTAAATAAAAGTATAAAAGTAGAGGGTTATTGGTAATAAACCTCCTAACAAATATTTCTTAGTGAAAATGGGTGATTTACCCATTTCATGTCTCTTATTTTGCATGCAGTCCAGCATTAGACTTCCATACATTAAAAGTGCCTTGGAAAGGTATGATGGGCAATTTTCATCACTAATTAAGCAAAGGTATCTGGATCCCTTGGAGTTTTTGACTGATGATGATCACTTGAATAAGTTCATTGGCCTTGTGGAAGCTTCTGTAGACCTTGATCAACTCGATAATGGGGAATACATGATTTCTTCCAGTTATGACCCAAAATTATCTGAACTCAGGGATGAGCAAGAATCATTGGAACAGAAAATACACAATTTGCATAAACAAACTGCTAATGACCTTGACTTGGCAGTAGATAAGGCTCTAAAGTTAGACAAGGGCACACAATTTGGACATGTCTTTAGAATTACAAAGAAGGAAGAACCAAAAGTAAGGAAAAAGCTCAATACCCAATTCATTGTTCTTGAAACTCGAAAGGATGGGGTGAAGTTTACAAATACAAGGCTTAAGAAGCTAGGGGATCAGTACCAGAAGATACTTGATGAGTATAAGAGTTGTCAAAAAGAGTTGGTTGCCCGAGTAGTTCAAACTGCTGCAACTTTCTCTGAGGTAGTTATATTTCAAAATACAGTTTTACACTTCATCTGGCTATTGTTCTAAACTAATTGGAGTTTTGGTTGTGCAGGTCTTTGAGTCATTAGCTGTGTTGCTTTCTGAATTGGATGTCTTACTTAGTTTTGCTGATCTGGCTGTTAGTTGCCCCACTCCCTACACACGACCGGACATCACCACTTCGGTAATGATTTACAAATTATTTGCGTCCTTTGTTCTTTTCCAACAATATTGATGTTCTATTTTGTTAGAAAGGGTGGTCTTGCTATGTAGGTATGCTAATTGTGTTGTGGCCATAACAGGATGTGGGAGATATTGTTTTAGAAGGAAGTAGACATCCTTGTGTCGAGGCACAAGATTGGGTGAATTTTATACCAAATGATTGTAAACTAGTGAGTTTTTATGCAATTTAAGAGATGGTTACTTTATCTTACTTTTTTTTGTCTTTTATATAAAGTGGCTCATTAGTTGCTCATTTTGATTTTTGTCACACCAGGTCAGGGGAAAAAGTTGGTTCCAGATTATCACAGGTCCTAACATGGGTGGAAAATCCACATTTATCAGACAGGTATATTATGTTTCTCTTTTGCTGGAACTCTGCTTTCTCTATCCATCCCTCGCAAGTTAAATAGTGGACTTTTCGTTTTTCCAATAAATACAACTAGCGTAGTCAGTACTGTTTGCAGTGTACCATGTATCTTGAGCACCATTTCAACTAGTAACACCTATGTTGCAGATGATTCTGTTTTGAGGTTAGCATACTGGATATCCATGCCAGACCCCAAACCAATCTCATTGTCCTTGTTATACAATATACAGGATACATAGACTTTGTCAATATTATGTTTGGTTTTAGTTTTTTGAATTCATTTTTCTGAAAATTGAGTTTTTTGTTTTTCGTATTTTTTTGTTTTTAGTGAATCTTTTTTAAAATTTTGAGCAATTTTTTTTTTTTTTTTACTTTTTTAGATGCACCTTACTTAGATGTATCGAAATAGTAAAATATTTGTGAACAAATATTTTAAAAAATTAATAAATATACAAAAATACGAAAAATGTACTGAATTTTCGTAATTTTTTTTGTATTTTTTGGTATTTAGTGTATTTTTTAAAGATTTTTTTTTCACAAATATTATACTTTTTAAGTGTATTTATGTTAGGTGTGTCTAAAAATTAAAAAAATTGCTTAAAATTTTAAAAAAATTCGTTGAAAACATTAAAATACAGAAAATAAGAAAGTAGAATTTTCTAAAAATTGTTTTCTGAAAACCAGAGCCTAGTTTTTTTGTTTTTTTTTGTTTTTGATTAGTTACCAGTTTGATATGTCTTTCTATTTTTTCATGTAGGTTGGTGTGAACATCCTGATGGCACAAGTTGGTTCTTTTGTTCCTTGTGACAAAGCTATCATTTCTGTTCGTGATTGCATCTTTGCTCGTGTAGGTGCTGGGGACTGCCAGGTGAGACTTAATGGTGTGCTTGTTGGAATTGTAGAACACTGAACATATCAACCCACTCACACACTGGGGAAACTACTATTGTTGGCAACAATTGGTTAGAGGGTGAGTTGCATTGGTTTGATTATGCTATCCATGGCTCATTTCATGCCAAAATGTTTATTCTTGTTCAGTGACATTGAATTTACCCTTCTTTCCTATCTTTAATGAGCACGTGCTCTTCTCCTTGAAACAATCTTGGCTTTTCCTTTTGAATAACTCTCATGAGTTGCAGCCTTACACTTTATGCAAATTTTCCTTGTCCAAAATTGAAAGAATAAGCCTCATCATGTTTATATTAGCACTCTTATTTCAACAATTTCTTATCCAAATTCAAATAGAAGCTCTCTCTCTCTCTCTCTCTCTCTCTCCATATATATATATATATATGTTGGCCTGGGTTTGGGCTAGCATCCGGGTTGAGGTCGAGTTACAATCAACTTGTGGCGCTTGGCGCTGTACCCTTTAAAGAAATAAAGTTGTATCTTCACCACTACTTATGGGTTTTGGTGAGGTATTAGAGCGAGGTGTCAAGTTTGATTCCCCTAGATGGCATGTTGCTTGCGGGCAGGTGCTAGGGGGTGGGGGATTGTTGGCCTAGGTTTGGGCCAGCATCCTGTCGTGGCGGAGGTCTGGTTTGAGGTTGAGTCGCAGTCAACTTGCGGCACTTGGTGTTGTACCCTTTAAAGAAATAAAGTTGCACCTTCACCACTACTTATGGGTTTTGGTGAGGTATTAGAGCGAGGTCTCAAGTTTGATTCCCCTAGATGGCATGTTGCTTGTGGGCAAGTGCTAGGGGGTGGGGGTGGGGGTGGGGGTGGGGGATTGTTGGTCTAGGTTTGGGCCAGCATCCTGTCGTGGTGGAGGTCTGGGTTGAGGTTGAGTCGCAGTTAACTTGTGGCACTTGGCGCTGTACCCTTTAAAGAAATAAAGTTGCACCTTCACCACTATCTATGGGTTTTGGTGAGGTGGTAAGCGCTTGATCCTACAATATATATATATATATATATATGTAAATAAAAGAATTACTCTTCTTGTAGTTAGATTGACGAAAATTGTTTAGTTTTCAGATCCTAACTTAAAGAATAAGTTTATTAAGGGCCAATGAAGTGATCCAAGTTCTATCCATTTACCAACAGATCAGTTGTATTCCTCTGTGTTAAGCTTGTGAGCAAGTGTAGGTCATGTTTAATGAACAGCTCCATTTCTATGATAGTATCATGTTTGTGAAAAATTAGAGATATTTTTTTGCGACTTAATTGCCATTCAATCTGTTTGTTTTTGCTCTATGTAATTTCCCTGATATGTATCACTGAATTTTGAGTCAGCATGTTTTAAAATATGTATGTGTTGAGCTATAGTACCGAAAGATGAAGCAATATGTTGATCACATAAACGTCCTTAATAGATAGACTGATTACCAGTGATTGGTGGTTTAGGAGATTGCCATATTACCTTGACTAAAGGTTGTGGCCAAGAATGATGGCCAGTATTACTGCTCCTAGAGTTGTGGTGCAGGTTTGAGTTGTGAGAATGAATCTCTCCACAAAAATAATAATAATAATAATAATAAAAATAAAAAAATAAAATAAGAAGCAGGGGCAACACTGCTTACAAATTACCTCTCCCAGACCCTTGTGCACTGGGTATAACCTTTTTTTTGGGGACGACCATATTATCTTGATCATCTATTATACCACTGGTTTATGCATTTCTATCATCCCAGAGGTGTATCCTGGGCTGCAAGATAAGGAGAATGTAATGAATTATTGTAATTTGACTCTCATTACGTGCTCTCTCTCTCTCTCTCTCTCTCAAACAGCTACGTGGGGTTTCTACCTTCATGCAAGAAATGCTGGAGACTGCCGCAATTCTGAAAGGAGCTACTGACAAGTCACTAATAATCATTGATGAGTTGGGCCGGGGAACATCAACATATGATGGATTCGGTTAGTTTCGTACCTGAACCTTTTCATTAGTTATACTTATCCTCTATGAATATATAGAATGTACCCCTACCCACCCACACTCTTCCTAGATGGACTACTATTTGAGTCATTGTTTCAAGAATAATGTTGGGTACCTCATTTCCTCTACTTTTTGCTTTCTTGCACTTCATTTTGTAGAGTGCAATGAGCAGAAAGTGGAGTGCAAGGCAATGAAATAAACAGAGGAAATTCACATTTGAACTCATAGGAAATCAACAATTAACGTGATATTGGGTGTGGACTGGGACATTGGGTTTTGCAACTGGGGAGGGCAATATACCAAATAAATGCATTACATGTCTGGCTTGGATCAAATTTTTAGAGAGAAGAGAAAAGCGCCCCCCCCCCCCCGACTGCAATTATATTACTATAATATGCCCTAGCCTTGGTCTGATCAAGAATTTTGTAATATGATTATATCCTTCATGCATATGTGCGTGTGTGTTCATAGACATACACACCTGAGGTTTCATTATGTCTGTCACTTGTGTGTTCATAGATAAAACGTAGAGAGATTTGGTCACATTATATTGTGATCTGAATATCAGGTTTGGCTTGGGCCATCTGCGAGCACCTTGTTGAAGTCATTAAAGCACCTACTTTGTTTGCAACCCATTTTCATGAACTCACTGCATTAGCTCATGAAAATGCCGACCATGAGACTTCAAAGAAAATTGTTGGTGTGGCAAATTATCATGTCAGTGCACACATTGACTCATCAAGTCACAAGCTGACTATGCTTTACAAGGTATGTACAGCCTCCCAAAAAATATACTGTTTTTGTTTTCTGTTTGTTCTTGCTATCATTCACATAGTATATCAAAAAAGTCATTCATGTCCACTTACCCACTTTATTCCAAACCATATTTATACGTTTTAATGAAAGACCAACAGCCAAAGATTCATGAATAAGAATTTTTATATAAGATGTGGAAGAAGTGAAAGAGGATAGTGTACTTGCTCTGTGAAGTTTATGTTCTTTTCATTTCTGACAAAATTCGTACTAACTTGAACAAAATTTGTTAAACTATATTAAATTAGTTTAGAACAGTCTAACATGAACTACTGCCGTAATTTTCTTTGGATCGTCATTTGCATTGCCAATGTTCTATATTAGAGGCTAACAACTAAAATTATTCTGAGTCTTAAATTTGGCTTCATTTATTAGCATGGGCAAGTGTCTACGTATTAGGCAAATTGTGGTATTATCTTCAGAACTTACCTTTTCAAATAAATAAGATTTGAATAATTTTTTGTTTGGGAATTAGACTTTTTGGTTGTGGATTTGTTGTGTTTTATGCACCCATCTTGCGGAATACATATAGAACTTGTTTGATGAACTGTTTCTGCAAACTGTATTGAATTTTTTTGAAAACATCCCATTTTTTAGGAGACACTGAAAAGTCTTGAATTTTCGAAACTTGTTTTGCACAAAAATGAAGATGATTTGTTTTTTCAAACTTTCATTTGTTTTGTATACGAAAACACGAAAACGAAATACAAAGGGGAAAAAAAAATTTGTCTTATTATTTTTGTAATTGTTTAAAGATGTGTGCACTCACCCTCTTATGTTGATCTTATTTTCTAGGTTGAGCCAGGCGCTTGTGATCAAAGTTTTGGTATTCACGTTGCTGAATTTGCGAACTTTCCTGAAAGTGTGGTCAGCCTTGCTAGAGAAAAGGCTGCAGAGTTGGAAGATTTCTCACCTATCACTATCATTGCAAATGATACTAAACAAGATGTATGTTCCCTCACGTGGGCTATGGATAACTTTGTGCTTCTCATTGGGTTTCAGATTATATAGATTTATTCATCTATGGTCATGAGCTCTAAGAATATATTTTTTGATTATGCTACAAATAATTTGCAGGTGGGATCTAAACGGAAGAGAGAGTGTGACCCTGACGATATGCCTAGAGGTGCTGCCCGGGCTCGTCAATTCTTGAAGGAATTCTCTGAATTGCCACTAGACAAGATGGACGTGAAGGAGGCTTTGGATCAAGTACATAAATTGAAGAACGACATGGAGAAGGATGCTGTGAACTCTCTCTGGCTTCAGCAATTTCTCTAGTTTGTCCAAAAGATGTTATGTTTGTCCTAAAAATGTGAGGCAATGGTTACCTGCAATCACGGGTCTGACTCTTGCTAAATTTATCCTCTTTTGCATCTTCTGAGTGTAAGTCTTCAGTGCAACCGTGTGGGCCTTGGCTTTAGCTCATCTGTTTCTTTCTTTGGCTTGGGATGCTTTTTGGATAGGTTATCACTGAGTCTGAAATGAGAAAGCCGAGGCAATTTTCTCAGTCTTGCACGGTAATGGGTGGTTCGTGTATGTATAGCTTCTTAAATGTTATGTCGTTTGTTAATGGCTAATGTGGTTTCTCACTGATATAATAGCGAGTTTTTTGGTTTAATTTAGTGATATTATTTCCTTGAAAGAAGTTGTCTGACACTATTCTGCCCTTGATATAATGGGCTAGAGAAATGATATTGTGATCGAAGACTTGAGCAATGCCATCTTATCAAATACCATAGCAATGACGTCCAATTGAGGACCATAATTGATGTCATTTAATGGACGATAGTGATAAGTGGTGAGACAAATATGGGTGTGTTTGGATCTATGCATTGGGGGTAAATGTGGTGATGGGTTATGGTGGTGGAGGAGATGGAATAGGCTGTGGAGGTAAGGGAGAGAGGTAGAAGGCCTATGATGGTTTAGGAAGGTGGTGATGCTGGTACTGGTCTGTGAGGGGTTGGCTAATGGTATTGGTGCTGGTGTTGGGTGTGGGTTAAGAAGGAACATATCTTGATTTACATTTTTTAAAAGTGAGGTTGAGGATGTTTGATGAAATTTATGTATTATGTAAGAAAAATAGGATTTTTAAATCACAAGTATTGTGGGAGTTTTAACATTTCAATTTTAATTTTTTGATTAAAAAAAAAATCGGCATTTCTTTTTGATTTCTTCTATACCTATTGTTATACTTTTTCCAACTTCTTCTATACACTATGATTAGTGATAGAATTGTTAAATTATTTTTATAAAAAATTTAAAAAAAGTAATTTGTATATTAAAAAAAAATATCTAAAATAAATAGAAATTCTTATTAAATCTATTTATTTATATATTACATAAGTAAAAAAGAGTTTCTAATTTTTTGATTTTAAATAACTAAAAAAAATCTTTTATAGCTCTCATTCAAGCAAAATAAGAATCATAATAATAATAATAATAATAATATCTGCTGATTTATAACTTTCAAATGGAAAGTATATGAAATATATAAAATAAAAAATATAAAGTATACTAATCCATTTTAAAATTAAAATTTCGTCTTTGGTGTTCTTTCCAATCTCTACATATTTCACCGTTCCATCAGAAATTTCCTTTGCCCCTATCGTACTCCAGCTTGGTAGTTTCCACCGCTTGTCCAGGGTTGAGCCCTGAGATTTGACGACAGACTTAAAAAGCCACTTACATATGCTTTACGCCCAATCAGTTCGGATAATTTGAGTGGTAATAAATATGAAAAGCATTCCATTAATTTAAATTTATAATGATTTATCTCATAATATATAAGTTTTAAATAATGATCTATTCCGTGATTTATCTAAATATCTATGTATCTATGAAGAGATTTATTAGAAAATCTTTTTTTCAAGTGTTTGTATCTGAATTAATTCATAAGATATTCTTGTATTCCAGTAAGTCCTATTATTTGAATACTTGATCTATCAAATCCTAATTCTCATATTTAAGGTATTTTATAGACATTTCTACCCTTACAAATATTTTTTAACAGTTAGTAATTTGGTGATGTGAACATTCATATTTTACAATGTGAATAGTCACATTTATATGTTAACATTCACATTGATGGTGTTAACATTCACATTGATGGTGTGAACATTCACATCACGAAACATTTATACTGTAAATGTGAATATTATTAAGGGTATTTTTGTAAGTATGTCACCCATATGACTTATTAGATTATAAAAAAAATAATGTGAATTAAATGGAACATAAGTAGGTGAAAATAGATTTATGAAAAAGTGCTCCATATCTATATACTATTATAATTGCAAAATATTGTCATTTCATTAAGGTTGAAAGTTGTAATTTTTTTTTCTCATTTTCTTTATTTTGTTTAATATTTTTGTTAATACGTGTGACAATATGATTGGTCTATAAATTAATTTTATATTCTTAAAATAAAATTTCAAATTTGGATTCTTACTTAAATTATGTTACTATAATTGGAATGAGATCAATATTCATTTCTTAAATTTTGTATCCTTCATTAAATTATAAAATAAAATTTCAAATTTAAATCTTTCTTCAAATTATATTACTTCAATTAGAATGAGTTCAATATTCATATATATCATAATGATGTGTCATAATATTATTGGTCTAAACAATTTGTTTAAATACATGTATTCAAATTATTAATCACTATTATTTTTTTTTTTCTTTTTTTTCAATTTTATAAAAAAAAATTATATCCTTCTAAACTATAAGGACTTGAACAATAATATTTTTAATATATATATAATATATATTTTAAAAAAAAACAAAACATAAATTTTTTAGTACGTACCAAACATGATGTATTTTGTTATATATAATAATCTCAATTGTCAATTAAAAAAATCAAAATAAAGTATAAAGATATCTTTGGCTCAAATTGATAAAAAGTTACTTTTACTAAAATAAATTAGAAAGAAACATTAATTTTTTATTTATTTATTAAGAGTGATAGTTCGTTAAACTTTTTTTTTTATTTAAAAAAAAGAAGAAGAAGGTTATAGGTGATAATTTATAGTTATTTTCAAATTAAATGAAAATATCATATTAAATTTTCTTCTTACCTTTTTTTATTCAAATACTTTTATTTTGTAAGAAATTTATTTTTATTCTATTTAATATTTTATTGTAATTTTTAAATTAAAAAGAATTTCTAAAAAATCATATTTAATTTATTTATGCCATTATAAAAAGTAAACCTTTTTAATATCAACTTAGTGGTAGTTTGGAAAGTGCTAAATAAGTATATTTTTTTACTTTTTACGAAAATATGTATAGAAAAGTAGAAATGTGGTGTGATCTAAAAAAGCTAATTAAGTATTTTTTTTTTTCCTTTTTACGAAAAGATATGTAGAAAAGTAGAAATGTGATGTGATCAAAAAAAGATTAAAAAAAAAAAGGGGCAAATTACACTAATAGTCCCTATAGTTTGGGACTCGTGTCACTTTAGTCCCTAACTTTTCAATTGTGACACATTTGACTTTGAATTTTGAATGTTGTTTCAAATAAGGACGATTAAACATACATTTGCTTAATTTGAATGGCAAAATCGTCAATTTGATAAAATATAAACTAATTTGACAAAAATAAAATGTTAAAAAAATATTTTAAAATTTTTAAAAATTATTTCTACCCACCAAAGATAAAATTATGTAAAATTGATAAAAATTACATGATTAATTTTTAAAAATTAATTTTACATGATCATTATCCAAATACATAATAAAAATTAATTTGGTAAAAAAAAATTAAATGTCTAAAAGATTTATCAATTTTATATAATTTTATCTTTAGTATGTAGAAATAATTTTAAAAAATTCAAAAATAATTTTTTGACATTTATTTTTGTCAAATTAATTTATATTTTATCAAATTGACGAATTTGCCCTTGAAAAATATAATAGTATCTTCAATTGTCCTTATTTGGAACAAGATTCAAAATTCAGGATCAAATGTGTCACAATTAAAAAGTCAGGGACCAAAGTGACACAAATCTCAAACTATAGGGACCGTTGGTATAATTCACAAAAAAAAAAAAAAGTGAGATAATATGACACTTCCCAAACAATTCTTATTCGATGATCTTTTTCTGAAAGGTGTATTTTTTTTATATATATTTTCAAGAAAAATTCTATTGGAAATCTTAAGCATATTGTTTTTTCTTTTGTTCATTAATATTAAACTTTTTATTAATTTTATTTATTATTTAAAAAAAATTAGCAAATAATTTATATGTTTATATATATAATTTTGTTTTGATTGCTCAAGTTATTCAGTGTTTCTGCCCAAGTTCACTTAAATTTAATTTGAATTTTTAAATTTCTTTATAGGTTCTTACTTAATTAAAAACTTTATTGTTCAATTTTTAAAATATTTTAAGCTCGACTTAAGTTGGTTGAGTTGAATTCACCTAAATTTGCAATTCTAACAAGAAATTGAAAGTTACATGATTAAATTTGTGACAAATTAAAAAATAATAAATGAATTGTAATAAAATTGTGAGACTTAAATTGTAAATTTCAGTCTTCTTTGTTTTCATAATTTGCATATAAAAATGTAACTATTTATATTATTTTGTATAAAAATATATTATTAATTTTTTTACATTCTATGCAGAACACGGATTACCATTAGTATCATATATACAAAGAGAAAGTAAGTTGCAAAAGAGGGACAAAGGAGGAGATATCAGATAGGGTGAATTGTGCAGTGATGGATTATGGTGATAATGGGTGGTAGTGGGTGCAGGAGTAGCGGTAGTGGGTGCAGGAGAAGTGAGGAGGTGGTGGAGTTATAATGGTGGTTGTGGGGTAGGGATAGGGTTGCTCGCAGTTCGGTTATCATCGGTAAATTTTTAATTCGTTATTCGGCCGTTGGATTGAAAAAAATCAATTCGCATATATCAACTGGATTGGTAGATGCGGATTGAATGAATTGACGGATTGATGCGAATCGGTTTGACAGTTTAAACTTCTACAAATTTTGAATATAATATAACAACTTGCCATTTTTTTTTGTGTGTGTGGATAAAATCCAACTCAACATAACCAAAAGATTATCAAGTAAATTGTCAAATACCAATAATAAATACATATCAGAAAATCATGCATTATCAAAACTATTTCATTACTTTCTTTTTTTTTTAATTCAAAAACTATTTAAGTTGATTTTTTTTTTTTATATAAAAAATGGCAATTTTAAGCCTTCCATTTTCCATAAAAAAAAAATACTAAATATCAACACTTGCTATTTGATAAAAGGATAAATTACAAATATACTTATTGAGTTTGCTTAAAATACAGATTGTACCATATGGTTTGAAAAATTATAAATATCCCCTTATTAGAATTTTTTATTAACAGAATTAACTAAAAAAATGAAATTTATAATCGCTCTCCTAAAAATAAAATTACCTAAATTATTAATGAAAAATATTTTTAACATCATTAAAAACTGTTAATTGACTTGATGATTTATTAATAAAAGGGTGATTTGTTATGAAATTAGAAACCTCAAGGGATGAAATGTAATTTTCAAAATCACAGAGAGCGATTCGTATTTTAATTAAATCTCAAAGGGTGTATTTGTAATTTACCCTTGATAAAAATATTTTTAAATTAAAAACAAATTGAAAATATAACAGAATATCTAAACTTTTTTTTGATTGAAAACACAAACAGAATATCTAAACAAATTGAAAACATAAAATCTTACAAATTACTAAGAGTGTTCGCAGTTTGACGGTTCGGTTGTAGCAAAACAAAACTCAAATCCGCTATCCATCTAAAATTAGCACGGATTGAAAAAAATTAATCTATAAATGTCTGTGTGAGTTGAAAAAAATAAATTTTTAATTTTTCACTCATTACCACGCATTCGTCTAAAATGTGATACATCGATTCGATAAGGGTGGCGTAAGAGTGGAGAAGTATCGATGGACAAATATGAATGACGATTTTAGCTTAAGAAAGAGAAAGGGAAAGACATGTGAACTAAAATTTGAAATTAATTGGTGGGGTCTAAAGAAATCCGTTCGAAGAAGTTACGTATGGTTATCAACAAATTTTTTTTTTTTTTGAACAAAAAATAAAATATTTTCTTTAACGTAATTAAGAAAAAATTATTCACAAATTTATAATTATCTAAAATCCTTTTCTTTTTGTGTTGCATCACTTTGCTTGGTTCTCTTTTTTCAAAAATACTTTTCAAAAAATTTGACTTTCTTATTTTTCGTGTGTGCGTGTGTTTTTTTTAAGTAAATCTTTTTTTTACTTTTTAGACATACCAAACATAAATATATTTAAAAACTAAAAATTTTGTGAAAAAAATCTTTTCAAAATTTACTAAATACCAAAAATATAAAAAAAAAATACGAGAATTCAGTATATTTTTTTATATTTTTATGTATTTACTAATTTTTTAAAATATTTTGTCACAAATTTTTTACTTTTTAGATACATCTAAATAAGGTGCATCTAAAATAGTAAATTTTTTAAAAAAAAAATATTCACTAAAAACAAAAAAACACCAAAACCAAAAAATTTAATTTTCAAAAAAATTAATCCAAAAAACTCAAACCAAACACATTGATTTTTTTTTTTTTTTTTTATTTAAAAAATTTAAATCTGAACTTAATTGTCATGTTCGATCTCGTGAGACTTATTATAAGTTATATTTAGAATATTCAAATTATTCATTTTGTAAAACTTTTCATGTAAATCATTTATGAATTTTTTTTTAATAAAATAATTTTTTATTTTATCGCATGTGTTTTTAAAAAATAAATAACAACTGTACTTTTTAAATAGTTCATCTATTTTATTTAGAACAAATGTGATCAAAATAAAAAAATTAAGATTATTAAATCAATATATATGAAGAATCTTACAAAATGAACGGTTCAAATCATCCAAATAAATTACAATTCTGAACATAATGATGAAGTGAAACTTGAAAGAATTCTAAATTTTTTACTTTTCAAAGTAAATTTCTTATTTACGTTGGGCATTGCCTGGTTGGCCACCTAGTTCGGCCTTATTTTTTTAGGATTTGGAAATGTTGTTTTAAGTCATAGGGCTAAATTAGGCTAATATTTTTCAACCTGATATATTAATGGACTGAGTTTGATATTTATACTTTTAACTCAGCCCGATCCGATCTGCTATTGAATTAATTAATTAATTATAATATATTAAATATATATATAATTTTATTAAGATCTAAACTTTATGTTTATTAATTTTATTGAAATTTACATTTGTACTGATATTTAGTTGAATTTATTTAAGAAGTCCTCCCATTTATATACAAAATATTTCAATTTATAATGATGTTTGTATATTTATTTAAGAAATATAATGTGTAATTAAATTTAATTATAGAATATATATATTTTTTAGGGGGGCACTTTTTCATAAATCCCTTTTCACTTACTTATATTTATTTAGTTCACATTATTTTCTTATATTCTAATAAATTTTATGAGTGATATAATTACTAAAATACCCCTAATAATATTAATATTTACAATGTCAATGTTTCGTGATGTGAATGTTCACACTGTTAATGTAAATGTTTACACCATCAATGTGAATGTCATTCACACGTCAATGTGAACATTCACATTGTAAAATATGAATATTCACATTACCAATTTACTAACCATTCAAAAAATATTTGTAAGGGTAGAATTATCCATAAAATACTTTAAATCTGATAATTAGGATTTTGTAGATCAAATGTTAAAAAAATAGGACTTTTTAAAATAAAAGAATATCTTATAGATTAATTATAATACAAATACTTAAAAAAAGATTTTTCAATAAATCTCTTTATTTTTTAACATATAACTCGATGGATAAACTTGAAATTTATAATTATTTTTTACACCATATTTAGACAAAAATAAAGACCCAATATTAAAGTCAACCGAACTTAAACAAATACAAGTTTTTTTTAGGGGTACTTACCAATCAGTCCTATTAAGTAGACTTATTTACCTACAGGTCCTAACTAATAAATTTAACACTATAAAAATAAGAAATTGATAAATTTATCACTATAAATTTATTCATAAAAACAAAGAGACTGATAAATTTATCATTATAAATTTATTTATAAAAATAAAAAACTGATAAATTTATCTTTATCACTTAATAAATTTATCAATAGGACTTAATGGGTAATAAGTCTCAAAAGTAGGACCTATTGATAATTTATCCTTTTTTTTTATTAAGGTCTTGTTTGACATATATTAAAAAAATTAAAAAATTACTATCTTATTTAAATCATATTATCTTATTTAAGTCACATTACTTTTCTACCATAACATTTCTCTACCATATTATGTCAAACCTAACTCATATTTCATAAAAAAATTAAAAAATACACTTATTTAGAATATCCCAAACAACCACGCTGGAGTGTGTGGACCCGGCCCAAACATATAATGGAGGAATTAAAAGAAGAATTAAAAAGGGCCATGGTGGCGTAATCTGAAAGCGACTATGAGAGAGAGAGAGAGAGAGAGAGAGGAAGGAGCGTTTAATTGAATAGTTTTCTTGTTTTGCGTAATTGATACACAGACACATCTTTAATGGCTTCCCCACTAACTTCTTCTTCTTCGTTCGCACCCTAAAATCTGTCTTCAGTACTTGATTCTCAGATCGACTCTTACTATTTGCACTTAAACACTACACTATTGCTTGCGTTTTTATTTTATTTTATTTTATTTTTTCAGTGTATTAAACCCTTTCGTTGATGCTTCGGAGGATAGCAATGTGCTGGCGAAGAGTCGCCAAGTCCGTACAGGCCCTCGCTGCTCACACCTTCCTCTTGTGTTTCACTCTCTTCCTCGTTCTCAAGCTCGATCACCTCCTCTCCTACTCTTGGTGGTCAGTATCTATATATCTATGTCTATATTTATGTGGGTTTATTTTGCTTTGATAAATTACTGGTGGGTTTTTGTAATTTTGTCTTATTCGTTGTGGGTTGAATTTTTTTTCGCTGTAACAACGATGGGAACTTTTGAAATTAATGGGTTTTGTTTGAATTATCCTTGGGGAAATTGAATTGGGGTGACAAATTATGTGTTTTTCCATAGAATTGCTTGTATTGTATGCATATGTATATGTCTCTGCATATGTGTGTGTGAAATGGGTGAATTGGTTTCCCACAAATTTCTGTGCTTGTGGGTTTTATTGTATGCTTGGTGGCAAATAAAATGATTGTGGTTAATTGCAGGGCCAATTCAAGACATTTTGAGACCTAAAGCAGCAACTTAAATGTTTTTTTTTAATATTGTAATAGAATTTTTTAGGATAAATTATAAAAAATAACCCTTATAATCCTAAGGAGTAAGGTTTTAAAAAGCGGCCAATCGTTACGTTGTTACGTAACGGTTTTGGTGGTTACCGTCATCCGTTACGGCCGCTTTTGCAGTGTGATTGAGATTCACAGGTGTGTCGGCTGTAGCGGCTGCCGTAACGGTGCCGTAACAGTCGTAACGGCTTGTTACGTAACGGTTCCGAACTGTTTCTTTCGAAAAAACACACAAAAAAAAGCTGAAAATAGTGGAAAAGGGATAGAGAGAAGAGGGAAGATAAAAAGAGAAGATGGAGGAGCAAGAGATAGAGAGAGAAGAGGGAAGATGAAGAACATGTTATTGATTTGTTGAAACTTTAAAATCTATGTTATTCTATTCAGCTGCTATCACTCAACCATTTTGTTTGTGTGTATCTATCGATATATTGTTTGATAATAATAATAATAATAATAATAATAATAATAATAAAAATGTGGTCATTATCTATTTGGCTTGGTTAAAATATGTATATATATATATAAGTTTTTATTTATTCTCTTACTTTTGTCATTATTTATTTTATATGTAATAGTTAGTGATGGATTTTTTGTATAATATAAAGTTATTAATTATTAAAATAAAATGTAAAAAACTCAGTTTATAGTGATTTAAAAATATAAAATATATTGGATCATACTTAAAAATTTACAAAAATTGATTAATATTTATTTTAAACCCAATAAATATGATCATGGAAAAAAAATATGTGTATCGGTAAGTTTTTTTAAAATTGTACTAAAAATAAAAAAATTCACGGTTCCGGTTACTGCAACCGTTACGCTACGGCCTTTACACCCCGCAACCGCGCCACCGCTACCGTTACGGCGACCACAACCGCTTTTTAGAACCTTGCTAAGGAGTTTCTAATTTGTTGGTATTAAATCCTGAATTTTTAGATGGAATACAATTTGAACCAATTAAAACTAATGAATAAGGGGTATTGTTATCAATCCATTGTCATCACCAGCACCTCAGCCCCAACACCTTCTGCACGCCATCACCACTACCACTTCTTCCACCCTAGCCCCTCCCCACTGCTATTACCCATAGAGAAGCAAGAGAGTTGAAGATTCAACCAATCAATAGGTTTTAATCAACAGATTCAACCAACCAACCAATCAAAATTTAATCAACCCAATCACCAACCTTCCAATTTCAAACGGACACAATCACCAACCTTCCAATTTTCTTGCAAGGAGTGTGAAAGCTTGCTGACACCTATGAGTATCCTGAATGTTGCAACATTGATGAATTTTGTGTAAAATTTGTTAAAAGATTTTTCTGGTTTGCTTGAACATATAATTATTCTAATATCACGATGTGGTTTTAGTTTCTTAATAACAATGTGTTGAATTTGGTTTGCAGGATCATTTTCTTCCCACTTTGGCTTTTTCATGCAGTTGTTGCCCGAGGAAGGTTCTCTTTACCTGCGCCATCTGTTCCCCATGGTCGTAATGTAATGCATCATGCCTCTCAATATCTTTTCTCGAGATATTCTTAACAAATACGTATTTAGTTTTTTGGATGTTTGAATTTCTCAGCTTATATTTGAATGTGCATCATGAAGTTTTCATTTTTTTTTTTTTTTGCACAGTGGGCACCATGTCATACCATCATTGCAACGCCATTGCTTATTGCATTTGAACTGCTCCTCTGTATATATCTTGAGAGCATCTATGGTAGGGAATCAACACCCTGTCACTGTTATTCAATATTGTTTTGGTGTGTTGAATCTTTGATGCATTACAACATAGTGCTTTTATTTTGTATGAGCTAATTATTTTGTTTTCCATCATTGCATACGAGTGATACCTGGGTGCCTAACTCTGGCAAGTTGGTCTAGACTCCAGAGTTCAACTTCCTTTTCACCTTGTCCTAATAATTTTTTTTGGAAGCATTTAGAAGTAAAAAAAATAAAAAGAAAGTTCAGGTTCTTGTCTTTATTCATTCATGGGAACTTCGTACCATAGGACAAATATGCTAGTTAATTTTTATTTGTAAGCTTTATGCCTGTTTGTGACTAAAACATGAATTCCTCTTATAAGAACTCTGTCTTTTTTGAATAGTAAAATATGTTATTTTGTACAGTCAATGGTTTTGCAGCTGTAAACTTGAAGATTGTCTTCCTTCCCTTGCTGGCATTTGAAATAACCATCCTAGTGGACAATTTCAGGTGTTTTCTCTAGCATTAATTCATAACCATTATTCTTGTTACCTTATAGTAGATTGATTTTGGGTGTTGGATTGTGGTGTTCTCCCTATAGAATGGGGTTTGTGTAGAGTTTCCACACTAAATATGTTGTCTCATGGTTGATTGTCCTTTATTTGATGAAATTGATAGATTAGATTGTTCAATTGCTAAATTGATTTGTTAGTTGATTGAATAATCAATTAATCACTTGGCATTGTTCAAAATTTCTATTAATTTGCTGAAAATTGGCCTATTCCTCTAGGAACAATTTCTTAGGTGCTTAGAATTTCGAAAGTAATATTACCTGAAAACTACTATAGCAGATGCTGTTGCTGCCGTTATTACTGGCACTATTAATTAATTAATAAGTAGTTAATTGATTTAGCTAAACCAATGGATGTACTAATGTTTTATTCTCAAATTGTTGAAATCATGTTACTGTCTATCTTGTAAATTAATGATGGATCATTCCTATTACTGAGGTGCTTCCTTGTACAGAATGTGTAAGGCTCTATTGCCTGGAGATGATGAAAGCATGAGTGGTGAAGCAATATGGGAGACACTTCCTGTAAGTTTAGCTGCATTAGCTGATTTAACAAAGAACTATTCTTGGAATGCCATAGTCTAGTTTATGTGAATTGCTACAAAGTCATCTGATTCTTGTTTGGTTGTTCTTTCTTTCTTTTTTTCCCTATTTTTATTTTTTTAAGTTGGAATTAGATAAATAAATAAAATTTATTTTTTTAATCAGTAACAAAGAAGGAAATTTTATTAACATCAGGAAAAAGGAGAAAAATACAAAATAAGGAGGACAAGCACCCAAAATAAATAAAGAAAGAAAGAAAGAAAGAAAAAGTAAACAAAAGAGTTACAGATCACAAATAATGGATCCCCTTCAATTAAAACAATGCTGAAGCTCAAAAAGAAGCCAAAAATTCCCCTTCAAAAAATTCAACCAAGACCTTCATCCCAAATCTCTGTTAATGACATCCCAAATCTTGCTTAGGAATGACAGTGTGATTTCTACAGCATATGAAGGCTAATGCGGCCCTCTAATTTTTGGTTGTTAGCTAGCTTGTGGTTTCAACCTTGGCCCAAGATCAAGGCTGCAATTTCTTTTGCTTTTATTCATTTTTATTGTTTTTATTTTAATTTTAATGAAACTTTCGATCTTTGAACTAATCTGCTTACTGTCAAAACCTTTGAAGTAGCCTGAATTGCTGCAGATGAAGTTTGTACCATTGAGGGAAAATTTATAGTGGTTACTATAGCTTGGGCCTCGTTTGGGAACAGGCTATTTTAGTAAGTTTTTTGGTTAAAATATGAGGTAAAAAAATTAGTATGTTTAGAATGACTTTTGTTTTTTTACGAAAAGATGTGCAAAAATAAAGAGAAAAGGGAATCTTTGACTTTTTTGTATAGGTTGTTGACTTTGTAGTTTTTTTAGTGACTTTTTGACTTCTAGGCTAAAACAGTGAGATGCCAAACAAGGAAAACCTTTATGAAGTTCTCTGGTAGGGTTGCCTGAGTTTATGGCTATTCTAAAACAACTCTCGCTGCAAAATTTTGAAGTTTTGAAAATAAAGCAAGGTTTTCCTTAGGTGTATGCCACAGTCATGTGTCGCTAAAGTAATAATTATGTTAGAATATTTCCTTATTTCCTTATTTAGATTAGATTGTAATTGATTAATTGATTGATTGATTGATTATGATTCCTTAATCATTCAATCAATCAATCAATATAAAAGGTGACTCCTTAATCAGTGTCTTAGGAATTCCTTTTGTAACAGTTGATTGATTAATATAAAAGGTGATGATATCATAATCATCATCCGAGCTTTGTATTCTCTTAAATTACATGGTATTAGAGCCAAAATCCTAAGAACCGTCATCCATACAGCCACTGCCACCAACCAGCCATCACCTATCACCACCCATCCTCCACCGTTGGTCCCTAAGTCTTTATCGGAACCAAGGTTCCACAGAGCTGTTTCGGCTTCAACCGAAGGCCTCTCTGGCCTAGTTGACCCTTGTGAGGGCTGTCCTAGCCTCTCTTTGTGTATTTCGGCTCCTGTGGATGAGTGTTTGAGGGCTGCCCATCTTCTGTTGCCCCAAGTTGCTTTCCCTCTACTTTCTTAAACACAGTTCAACACTTGTTTTGATTGGAGGTTTGTTTTCTCGTATTTGATTTATTTTTTTTGGGTCCATAGATGACTCATCTGATTGTTATGCTCCCATAGTGGTCTGTATGTGATTCTGCTTATTCTAGCCCATTTCATTTCTCTTTCAATTATTGTGATTCGTACAAGGTTTTTTAGGTTGAAATTGTAGAGTTCTTATAGCTGACCTAACTAGTGAATGCACCACTATTTCTCACCTATATAAAGGGGAGAGCTCCAGTCCAGTTATGACTACTACATTAGAGAACCTGAACCCTAACCTCAAAATCACCACCGCTCTGTTTAATGGTCAGAATTACCTTTCCTGGTCTCAGTGTCTTGACACTTTTTCTGAAGAGTAAGAGGAAGAGGAAGATGAGATATGTTAATGGAAGAGTTCAAGCACCAGGTATTACGAATCTTGGCTATGACTAATGGGAGATTACCAACTCTTTAATCATGTGGTGACTCATTCATTCCATGGTTCCTAAGATTGATAAAGGCTACTTGTCCATGGATACTATCTAGGATATTCGGGAAGCAGTCACTGCTACATATTCTCAAAAATGAAAATTTTCTAAGTCTTTTAGCTGCGCCGGTCTATTGAGCACTCAGTACAAGGGGAGCAGACAGTTCTCCAGTATTACACCTTTCTGACTAATGGTTGGAAACGCCTAGATCATCTCCTGGATTACAAGCCTGTTTGTACAGTTGACTCAGTTGGTTACCAGAAGTTTCTTGCACAGGAGAGGGTCTTCAAGTTTCTTGAAGGTCTCAATGTGGAGTTTAACCTGGTTTGGAGTTGTGTCCTTGGCATGGATATTCTTCTATCTCTTCAAGAGGCCTTTGCATATGTACAAAATGAGGAGAGTTATTGTTCTGCTATGTTACCACCAACTTCTGGAGACCGTTCAACATTACTTTCTGCTCCTTCTCGAGATGAGACTAGTTTGTCACTACCTCTTTCCCATCCTTCAGGAAAGGATATTATGTTCTGTGATTACTGCCGCAAGCCGCAACATATTCGTGAGACATGTTAGAAGCTTCATGGGGCTCCATCAGGGAGTCGGGGTGATCGGTCTGGTACTAGAGGCGGTCTATCTGGCCAGTCTAGAGGACGTGGTTCTAATCCACGGGCCCATCAGTCTAGTGCTGTTGACACCCTTGATTCTACTTCCGCTTCAGTTGGTCTGACTTTTGATAGTTTATCTAGCATGACTTTTCCTGAGTTTGGGGATGTTTTGCGTCATTTGCTGGCCCGCTGGTCTTCTACTGCTTCCAGTGCATCTTCCTCGTCATTTGCCTGTTTAGGTAACTTTGCCTCTTCTCTTAGTGCTTTTCTTTCCCATAAGTCTTTACCATGGATTATTGATTCTGGTGCATCAGATCATATGTTTGGGTCTTCTGACATTTTCTCAGCATATAAGCCCTCTTCAGGTCAAGACAAAGTTAGGATTGCAGATGGTACTGTTTTTTCTATCTCTGGGAAAGGTTTAATTCATGTTACCCCTACTACCTTACCTCTGTGTTCAGTGCTCTACGTTCCTAATTTTTCTGTTAATCTTCTATCCTTGAGTCTTATTACTAAAGATTTGAACTGTAGTGTGATATTTTTTCCTCATCATTATCTTTTTCAGGACCATGTCACGAGGAAGACGATTGGCAGTGGTAGTGCAGACAATAGTCTTTATTTCTTGGATTAGCCGAACAAGCTTGCTCATCGTTCCATCCAGTTCCCAACCTCCAAGGAGGATTTATGGCTGTGTCATCAGCGTCTTAGGTATCTTTCTTTTCATTTACTTAGGCATTTATTTCTGTCTGTTTTTACAAACAATAATATGTCTGAGTTTTTTTGTGAGTCTTGTCAACTTGGCAAACAACACTGAGTTTCTTTTGCTCCAAGTCTTAATAAAAGTTTAGTTCCTTTTTCTTTAATACATTCTGATGTGTGAGGTCCATCCCGTGTTATGTCTTTAAAAGGCCATAGATGGTTTGTTACCTTTATCGATGATTTTTCTCATACGACTTGGGTGTATCTCATGAAAGAAAAAAAATGATGTTTTCTCTATGTTTCAAAATTTTTATAAAATGATTTGTACTTAGTTTGGGGCAATTGTCAAATCTTACGTTCTGATAATGGGAGTGAATACATCGATTCGGAGTTAAAGAGCTATCTTACCACTCATGGCATTGTACATCAGACATTTTGCACCAATACCCCTCAACAAAATGGGGTTGTAGAATGCAATAATCGTCATCTTCTTAATATGACTTGCTGCATGTGTTTGTTTATGAGTGTGCCTCAGTCCTACTGGGGCGAGGCCATTCTCACCGTAGCCTATCTCATTAATCGTCTTCCTAGCTAGGTTTTGCAAAAAAAGCTCCACTTCAAGTCCTTCTTTGTTCAGAGTCTTTGTTTTCCATTCTTCCTAAAATATTTGGTTGTTTGTTTTGTTCACAATCATTCTCCTACTCGTGGTAAGTTAGACCCTCGCTCTCTCAAGTGTGTTTTCCTCGGATACTCGCCTACTCAAAAGGGGGATAATTGTTATCACCCTCCTTGTAAGTGGTTTGTGTCTATAGATATCACCTTCTTTGCGTCTCAGTCTTACTTCTTGTTTTCTTCGGTGTCACAGTCATCCCTTCAGGGAGAGCCTTGGTGTGAAGAGATTACCGTTGTCTCAATCGCTCCTATGGTGGAACCTGTTGTTCTTGCACCACTTATTACTAGGACTATAGAATCCAATGCCACCAAGGACAGGGAAGAGCAAGTTTATGTCAGGGATAAAGACATATAGAAAGTTACTTGGATATAAGAGACTACTTCTGCTCACCCACTGCCATCTTCTACTTCTGATAAGAGTTCAGGTAACTTTGAACCTCTTGTTTCTCTTAAGTCTACTGATATCGCTATTCTTGACACTACTGATCTTGATATTCCTATTGTTAAGAGAAAGGGTATGAGATCTTGTATTCAACATTCTATCTCAAACTTTGTGTCCTACTCTCATTTGTCTTCCTCTTATAGAGTTTTTGTGTCAAATGTTTCCTCTATTAGTATTCTTAACCATTTGCAAGATGCTCTCACTACCTCTAAATGGAAACTTGCCATGATTGAGGAAATGAAAGCACTTCGTAAGAATGGCACTTGGGAATTAACTGAGTTACCTAAGGGCAAACGATCGGCGAAATGCAAATGGGTGTATATTGTGAAGCACAAAGCAGATGGTTCCATTAAGCGTTACAAGGCTCGACTTGTGGCAAAAGGCTTCACTCAGACTTATAGAGTAGATTATCAGGAGACTTTTGCACCAGTGACTAAGATGAATTTAGTTAGAATACTTCTCTCTCTAGTAGCTAATTTAGATTGACTGCTTCATTAGTTTGATGTAAAGAATGTTTTCTTACATAGTGATCTAAAAGAAGAGGTATACATGGACATTCCTTCTGGTTTTAAGGATCATCAGACACTGGGTAAAGTATGCAGGTTTCGGAAGTCGTTATATGGTCTCAAACAGTTTCCAAGGACTTAGTTTGAGAGATTCACTCAGGCTATGTTTAAATATGGTTTCAAACAGAGTCAGGCAGATCACACTTTGTTTGTGAAACATTCCTTACGCGGTAAGACTACAGCTGTCATTGTTTATATGGATGACATAGTGCTTACAGGCGATGATAGTGAGGAAATATTCATGTTGAAGAAATACTTAGCTAGTGAGTTTGAAGTCAAAGACTTGGGGAACTTGAAGGGTGTGTTTGGTTTGGTTTTGGGAGATAAATTTTTTAAAAAAAAATTTGGAAAGATTTTAGAATTTTTTTTTGGTTTGTTTGGTTGTATATTTTGGAAATAGTTTTGGAGTGTGGGAGTTTGGGATGATTTGTTTTTTTTGTTGTAGTTGAGTAGATGTATGTGAGAGAAAAAATGATTGAGAATGAGAGAGGAGAGAGAAAAAGTGATTGATTGATGTGTAGGAGAGGGAAAGTGATTTTGGAAATTTTTTTCCAAAATTACTAAACTAAACAAAATTTTGAAAAATTTTCTCCAAAATTACTCTCTCAAACAAACCAAACAAGGCCGAAATATTTTCTGGAAATCAAAGTTGCTCGCTCCAAGGATGGGTTTTTTATCTCACAAAGGAAATATGTTCTAGACCTTTTGAAGGAAACAAGGATGCTTAGATGTAAGGCCTGTGATACCTAATTGGAATCTAATCAGAAACTTAGTGATGATGAAGGAGGAACAACTATTGATAAGGGGGGGAGTTATCAACGACTCGTGAGTAAGCTCATTTATTTATCTCATTGTCGTCCTGATATTGCTATTGCTGGTAGTATGGTTAGTTTATGCATGCTTCTCATCAAATTCACTTAGAGACTATTATGAGAATTTTGAGGTACTTGAAATCTTCTCTTGAAAAGGGCCTTTACTTTTCCAAACATGATTACCTCAGAGTGAAAGCCTATATAGATGCTGATTGGACAGGGTTAATAACTAATAGAAGATCTGTATCAGGATACTGTACCTTTGTGGGCGGCAATCTTGTTACTTGGAGGAGTAAGTAATAGAATGTGGTGGCTAGATTGAGTGCAGAAGCTAAGTTTAGAGCTATGACACAAGGTGTGTGTAAACTTTTGTGGATCAGACTATTTTTGAGTGATTTGGGGATGGGCCAGACAAACTATATGCGGCTATATTGTGATAATAAGGCTGCTATCAACATAGCTCACAATCCTGTTCAACATGACAGGACAAAGCATGTTGAGATTGATCGCTACTTCATCAAGGAGAAATTCACCAGCGGCATGATATGTACCCCTTTTGTGAAGTCAGGCGAACAACTTGCAGACATCCTCACCAAGGGAGTTAGGAGTAAATCATTTCATGACATTCTAGGCAAGCTGGGCATGCGAGATATCTTCGCACCAGCTTGAGGGGAGTGTTAGAATATTTCCTTGTTTCCTTGTTTAGATTATATTGTAATTGATTGATTGTGATTCCTTAATCAGTCAATCAATCAATCAATCAATATAAAAGGTGATTCCTTAATTAGTGACTTAGGGCTTCCTTTTATAACAGTTGATTGATTAATATAAAAGGTGGTGATATTATAATCATCACCCAAGCTTTATATTCTCTTAAATTACAAATTAAAGATGTGGATCTTGGGCCTTTTTGCTTGTCAGCTGATTTTGTGTGCACTATAAGATTTTAGAGTATTGCTTGTTGCTATTATTTTCCATAAATAAATATGATGTGCACAAGTGTGGATGTTTCTAAAACACATGCCTTTCAATGTAATGTCCTGT
The DNA here is from genome assembly GCA_030407325.1 of Camellia japonica. Lineage (NCBI taxonomy): Eukaryota > Viridiplantae > Streptophyta > Magnoliopsida > Ericales > Theaceae > Camellia > Camellia japonica. The sequence continues at coordinate 106,631,303 of JAPPVO010000059.1, forward strand.
TTAAGTTTTGATGTAGATTTGCTATTATTTTCCATAAGTAAATATCATGTGCACAAATGTGGATGTTTCTAAAACACATGCCTTTCAATGTAATATCCTGTTTAAGTTTTGATGTAGATATGCTTGATACTAATGAAGATGAGTGTTACTGAATGTCAACTTCTTGTTTTTAGCACTTTTGGGTGGCAATCTCCATGGTTTTCTTCATCGCTGCAACATTATTCACCCTCCTTAAGCTGTGTGGTAATTTTCTATCTTCTTCGGTGTTCTTCCTCTACTTCACTATGGAATGTGCATGTATCAATGTAGTGCATTTTTACTTCATTTCCATCTTTCACTATTTTACGCTAATGACATTTTATTTTCAGTTTTTAGATGACATGAAGACAACTCCTCTTTCTTGATTTGGCTTTGGATTGTTTCTTGCATACAAAAACTTTTGGTTAGAGAAAATAAGGAGAAAAGAAAATTTAGTAGCAGTCTTGGACCTTGATTTGCAAACTATTCATGAGATGATTGTGCTAGAATATGGAGTTTCGTGTCTGGAAAGGTAGAGAATAAGTCACCTAATCAATTGAAATGGGTTACTGCTCAGTGAATCAATTTGCGGATTTACAAATTCAGTGCTAATTTGCACATAATTCGATGATTGCTAAGAGTGAAGTCATGGATTACAATTTTGAGTTAGATTGGTGTTTTGAAGTTAGCCTAGCTTGCTAACATTATTCAGCTTTCATGTTAGTTGTAGCACACCTTAGCAGTATTTTCTTATGATGACCTAATCGAGAGAGTATGATGCATTGGTATAAAAGATTGTGTTGGGTGGGGGGTTATTTGTCATGTATTAATGTGCATAAAATATCTTTCTCTGTCATATTGTTTAGCAATTGTTTTTAACATACAAAAATATTACTTGATATGTATGCAAAATAAAATAAAGTTAATGTGCTAATTGTTCTTGTCATTTAGAATTCTAATTCTTCCTCATAGACTCAATTAAGTCAGTGTGTGGGTAGTATGTTGCATGATCAAACTCTAGGTACAGTAGCTATTAAATAATCCATAGGATATCAATTTTCACTTTTTTATGGGGTTTAATAAGGGAGAAAACTCTCATTTTCTAAAGAGACAATTTTTTTAGTGATCTTGGATGATCTCTGCAGTCCATTTTTTTCTTTGGTTTATTTTAGGTCTTCCTTTGCGATTGATTTATTGGCCTGCTTAATAGTTTTGTTCTTTATGGACATTTTGTTACAAGAAGCTTTTATATCTTTAAAGGATGGGAAAATCTGTTAGACATGGAAGAAGATGTTTATTTTATAATAATTTTATGGAGCTTCAGCCCCATTACTCTTTATTCAATGCATAGAATAGACAAGGTTTGTAGAGATGCTGCTGTTATCTGTTCATATTATTTTCTAATAACAAGCACCCCCTGTTTATAAAACGTGGCATATTTAGCTTCCGTATTTCAACTGGGAACTTTTGCCCAACCACCTTACACTATATTCTGCTAGCATAATGTCATTATACCATTTATGTTTGTGCACATGCTTCATAATGTAGGTATGTTACTATTCCAATTTAATGATGCTCTGGTTTCTATTTTCTTTCAAATAACATTGTAGGTGATGTGAATGCTCTAGGCTGGTGGGATTTATTTATAAATTTTAGGTACTGTTCATATGCTTTTACTACAACCTTATCTTCATTTTTAGATTTTATTTATGTTGTGTTTGGTTGGGGATTTGGGAAGGGATTTAGAAAAGAAAAAGGAAAAGGTGTGTAAAATTAGGTGAAATGTAGGTATATTTTATTCATATTTCACCTAACTTTTCCCTTTCTCTTTTCCAAAACCCTTCCCAAGTCCCTCAACCAAACATGGCATTAATGTTTTGTACATGAGAAGTGCTAATTATTAGGCTCTCTCCCATCTATTGACAGTGTTGCAGAGTGTTTTGCGTTTCTTGTTTGTACAAAGTGGTCTAATCCAGTTATTCATAGAAACTCTCATTCACAAGAAGCCAGCTCGTCTTCTACAGCTATAAGATATCTTGACTGGAACAATGGTTTAGTGGTTTCTTCAGAGGATCAGTCCCAGGATAGAATGTGTGGTCTGCAAGATATTGGAGGCCATATTATGAAAGTTCCATTAGTTGGTTTCCAAGTCCTTCTTTTTATGTACTTGGAGGTATGATATATTTTTGTATTTAGTGTGGTTGCTGGCTGGATGAAATTTTTTAACCATTTGGAATGTCTGATGAACAAATCTTTTAGTGGTTTCATATTTCAGGGGACACCTGCTGGTGTTAAAAACATCCCACTTCCAGTTCTTTTCTCTCCTCTTTTTCTGTTGCAAGGTGCTGGCGTCCTGTTTGCTGCATCTAGATTGGTGGAGAAAATTGTTGTTTTACTGCATAGTGGTGTTGGCACAGGAGGATATTTTATGTTGTCTTCAAAAGTACGGGAGTGCTTTGGGTACTTGCATCATGGCTCTAGGTAATGGTCAAAACATTTCATCAGAAAGCAAATTTAGAGTGCGAAGGTTGTTCACTTTCTGTGTCGATGTTAGCATTAAAGTGTGGCATTGGAATAGCAAAGTAATTCTCACTGCTTTTTGACTCTCTCACAAGCAGGCTGCTTGGTTGGTGGTCAATTGATGGTGGGAGTCGAGAAGAACGAACTCGACTTTTCCAAGGTGGGGCCTCTGGGTAAGTATTGTTTTTATCTTAAATGTTTTAGAAGTCCATGAGTTGCATTCCATTCCTTTGTGCATTTGTGATCTTATATGGTATGTGTGGCCATATTCATATCAGTGAAGGAAAAACACTAAACGAAATTAATCCATTTTAAACAAAAAATTTAAAGTGAATTTGCAGGTGAATGGCTAAAACAATCAAAATATGTGACATGTGTTATGATTCTTTGCTAGAAATATGAAGAATTCATGGAATAAAACCTGCTTTGATAAAATTTAATAAAAAAGGGTTAATTTGGCTCTACAAAAACTGATCCAGATTTTAGGGTTCAATTTTTTGAATCTTTCAAGGAAAATATGCAAATAAGCATAGAGATAAGAAATGGTGAAGGTTTTGTACAAAGAGGCTGATCTAATGAAGTTGTGTTGGGATGTCGTATGAACCAATCTATACCCTGAAAGCAGAAGACCTATGAAATTGCAGTGTTGGTGTGTCCATATTATGTCATATGACTCGTATATGAGTCATGTTTTTGTCCTTCATAGTTCTTTAGTTTTTTCTTCATGGAGAACACATTAGCCGGTTGATCATGTAATACTGACACATATGTGTATTTTCCCATTTGTGTTGCTATATTTTATTACCTGCTACGTGCCATTTCAGACTTTGAGAGTATAGAAAGGAATGTACATAATTGCACTAGTATCAGATGATTCACTTGGAACTAAAAATGTATGATTGATTTATATACCTTTGACTACATATTATCATTTCTTGAAAATGAGTTGTCACTTTCATGAAAATTTTAATTATACAGCATGGAATTTAACATCACTATCTGCTGCATTGCCTTCAGGACTTAGAAGAATACTAACTAAATGGCTGATATTTGCATACTTGTTACCTAAATATGCAGTTATAACACCTTTTGCGGTTATCCTCCTGAAATAGTGAAGAAAATGCCTAGGAAGTATCTGGCAGAGGAGGTATCATATATCCTTTATTTATTTATTATCTGTATTAAGTTGTTATTTTCTCAGCTTTCATTTTAGTTTTTTTTCCTCACCAACTGATCTCATTGCCCGATGCCGGAGTTTTAACTGTACATGCTATTGTCTGCTTTCCTATTTTTCACTTGATTCTCTTGTATTTCAGGTTTGGAGACTTCAAGCTGCTCTTGGTGAGCAAACAGAAATCACAAAATTTAGCCAGCAGGAGTATGAAAGGCTTCAAAATGTAAAATTCTTAACGTTATAGCTTTAATATGTCCCCCCTTTGATAGGGTTTTAACACCAATTAAAATACACGTCTTTACTGTTTTACAATGTTTTACTGTTTCAAGTCTTAGGTATGCTGGTTTATAGTGTGTGTGCGTGTCTAAACACAACTTAGTGCCCTCTGGAGTTTATTATCCATGGTCTAGAGTTGGGAAAACAAGATGTTACTGCATGAGTATATGTGCATTGGAACTCTAAGGCTTTGAGGAGACAAATCTTTCTTAACGGTTTGTATTATTAGTAGGCTCTAGTTAATTTTTAGTTGTGGTTATGGTTGATTGAGAAAACATCATATGCATGGTTTTAAATCGTGGCATTGGCCAGAGTAAATGGACGTGGTTGTAGTGTAGCAGTATCGGGAGTGTTAGCCAATACATAATGGGAATCAGAAACCAAACCCATGATGTTTTTTTCCAAGTACTAACCAACACGTAAAAACTCATTAATCCAAATGTTTTGACCCTATTTTTCACAATTTGAGGGTTTGTAATGCTTTCTAATCAATATTATGGTTACCTAAAAACGTGTTTTTACGAATGATACTGGTCTTTATGTTTGTTTCAAGGCCAAAAAAGTGAAAAATGTATTTATTAAGGAAATTTCACTATCTAAATTACTTGGAAGTGCTGCTAAAATAGGTAATTTATAGGGATAAAGCAAATATAAGACAATATTTGTTGGTGTAGTGATAATAGACAAATAATACAATGATTCTAGTGGCTAATACATGCTTTAACATAGTAACATCTCAAGACCCAACTTAAAGCTTCATACCTTATCCCACAAAGGAGAGTAGATCTAAGCTAGGTAGTGTTTTGGCAAGCTAGAGAGTAGTAACTCTAGAAAAAAGCGAAGCGAAGTGAGTTAATTGAGGCCCACATTGTGTGTAGGTATTTTGTTCACTCTGTCCATTGATTTGAACCATGGTAGTTGATTGAAGTTTCTCTGAAGTTCTCTTTTAGTTGAAGTAGGTTTTTTTATAAAGTTTTTTCCACATTAACACAACATTCTCTTGATGGACTTGCCAGGAAAAAGTTTTATGCAGGGTTTGCTTTGAACGAGAGATCAGTGTAGTCCTACTTCCCTGTAGGCATCGCATCCTTTGCGGGTATGTGTTAGCAAAATCTCAGCCATTTTGATTTTCGATTTTCATTTCATTTAGATTTGCCTCCTATTTTTAGTGTACAGTTATTCATTGTCATCTAATTTGGTGCAGCACTTGCAGTGAGAAGTGTAAGAAATGCCCAATTTGCCGTGTCTCTGTTGAGAAACGCTTACCTGTATATGATGTATAGTACCCAAACGTAAAAAAAAAATAAAAAATAAAAAATTATAGAGAAATGTTCTTGTTGAAATTTTTTGCAACAGTGAGCGTTGCTTTGATAATCAAAATACAGTAGTTTTTTTTTTTTTTTACACCTTCGTCAATATATTTCACTTTTCTTTGAGGTAGAAACTATGATTTGGACTTGTAGATTTCCCCATTTCCAAAATTTGTACAATTATTTCTGCTATCATTAATGAAAAAGAATGTTATTATCGAATTCACAAGTTCATGAAATGAAAGTAGCCAATTGTTATGCCCAATACTGTTTTGTTTTCATGAAACAAAACGATTTTGCTGTTTGTTTCGAGCAAGTTTTGAAGGAGCTTTTTACCAAAATTAAGCTAGTGTGGTCATCTTTGTTATATTAGTTTCCATTGTTGCCCCATGTTTTCTAATATCCTATTGTTGTTAGTATTGCCAATCTTTATTCTTGTATACGTAATATTGTGGGACCCAATTTTTTTCTTTTTCTCTTTTTATATACCATGAAATGTTGGATGGATTTATATATACCATGTGATTATTGTACGTTTTTGTTGGAGTATGCTGAAAAATTAGATAAGATTTGAAGGATTATTTTTAAAACAGGGATTGTTGTTTAGCCCAAGGGAGTGGTACAAGTCCTACCACATTTTGGTTGCCAGACGGTAGGGGTTTAAACAGGCCAAGAAAAAGAATTCTATTTTAAGACAAAACTACAAATGTCATGCAAAATGTATAATGCATATGTGACAAGTAATGGAAACAATGTAGGATCATCAATCCTTCAAACCAAGTACCTTTCATTGAATACAACCTTCAACTGTTCTCAACATCTCAATAGTACACACATTGATGAGTAGACAAAAATTATAGAACCCTAGTAGTATTAATTCGTTTCACCAATAAACCCTTCTAACAAAGAATAATAATTCACTAGCTGCAAGTATAGGATGGTTAATTTTTCATGATAGATCATGAACAAGTGGTGGTGATAGCCAATGCTTCTGTTCCATTACTTGGTGAAAAGATGGTCTCTTCAGCTGCCGCCTTATCAACCACAATCGGAGCAATTGGCGAAAAATTGGTGTCTTCATTTGCCCTTTTGTCTTTAGTTGTAACCTTGTCAACCCCCATTGGAGCATTTGGTGAAAAAATTTCACTTGCCTTTTCGTCAACAACCACTGGTGAAAAGGTGGTATTTTTAATTGTAACCTTGTCAACCACCGTTGGAGCATTTGGTGAAAAAATTGCGTCTTCACTTGCCCTTTTGTCAACTACCACTGAAGCAACACTAATCTTTGCTAGGAAGTCATCAAAGCACTCATCAATGGTTCGAAATGATGCATCTGGATAGAGGGACATGACTTCCACATCGGTAGGTTTGTCGAGGGTATAGTTTATCTGGCAACCCTTGATGAAGATGTCGTGGGTGAACGATGCAACAATGCTTTCTGGGATGCACATCTCTGCCAGAGGAGAATGCATATGCATCAAATCATTCCATTTTTGTTTAATTAGAACTGCTTATAACTTGTCATTTTGCAAATATGTCATGTCATAACTTGTATGAGACAGAAATAACTTAAAAAAAAGAAGAAGAAACTAATAGTCAGAAAGTTGGAGGAGGCGTAATTTTAGTTTTTGCTTTTTAACTATTAACTTTTGGTTTGAGAAAAACTACACTAAACTTGTACAAAAAAGATGAAATACGTACTTTCAGCAGCGGCAAGCAAGTCATCTTCAGTGATGGTTACTCTAGGGAGTGTGTGCCCAAGCTTCTTCTCCCACAAAGATGCAAGCTCATTCATGTTTAGTAGATTGCATTTTGGTTGGAAATGAACTGATTTGTTGACCGTCCGATCATCGTCTATCGATTTTATGGTGAATTTTCCAATATCATTTCCCGACACAAAGTAAGCTGTGAAAATGAAACAATCATTTCAAATTTTTAATTTGAGGAGATATTTGAAAAGATTTAAATAAATATAATTTTTGATTTTTTATAAATAAATAAAAAAGTACAATATGATAAAGATGTAATATGACTTAAATAAAAAATAATATAATCTGAATAAAATAAAAAAATAAAAAAATATATTAAAACAGCATATGCCAAATAACCCCCTAATACAGTGACAAAAAAAAATTTAATAAATCATTTGTATTGTAAGAATGACAAGACTACTATCCATCACCGTCACATCACAAAAAATAATATGTGGGTGAAAACTACGACAACAATGATAGTAATGACAATTCTTTTTTATGACTAAATTGTAATGATTTTTGTTAATGTTGTGATTAGTGAAAAGTTAGATGAGGTCATCGTTAGTTATATGAGGTGTCATGATTTGACCTTTTGCTACAAAATTGAATACCTAACTTAGGCCAAGTTTGGAAAGACTAAATAAGTGTATTTTTTGATTTTTTTTGTATTATGTGTAGAAAAAGTAGAGAGGAGATGTTGATTGATGTGACCCAAAAAAGATAAAAAGATGAAATAAGTGCACTTTTTTAGTTTAGTCAAACTTGACCTTACTGGGTGACATCTATTACTTAGGTTAGGTTGCAATTTTTATTTTATTTTATTTTTACCTAATTATTATTGTTATTATTGTTGGATTATGATGGATCCTAGCTATATGAGACTTTTTTGTTCTTACAATGCATTTTTTTATTTTTTGACAACTTCAAAGGTCCAAAAATTAATAAATATAATAAATTGCACTCGTGCTTTTCTTGCATGTCAAAAGTCAAATCTCAAGTCAAATAAAGTTATATTATCTCATTGAATTAGATTTACATTAAACACGCATAAAAAAAAAATAAAATTAAATTACTTTGATATTTTTAAAATTTGTTTTATAATTTTGATATAACTACACTCATCTTTCATCTAATATTAGTATTATTTAGCATAAATTAAATAAGTGCATTTATTTGGGTACATCACCTCTCTATTATTTTTGTATATCTTTTCGTAAAAAGTTAAAAAATATATTTATTTAGATCATCCCAAACAACCTAATATAAATATATTAACACCATTAAATTTGATAATTAAAGTAAAATTTGAGTTAAAGTTGACATCATTAAATTTGATAATTAAAGTAAAATTTGAGTTAAAGTTGAATGGTAAAAATGTAATTTTTTTTTTAAACTTTAATGTCCTTAAAATGTAATAATGTGTCTATCACATAAACACTTGCCGTCTAATATTAACCGTGAGTGACAGGAGAAGTACGTGGAAACAATGGTTAAAATTTGATTGTACCTTTGACTGAGCCATCACCGTAGATATGAAAACGATCCAACGGTGGGATGACATCGGCAGGGTGAGTGTTGTCATGGTAGGGCCAGGCTGCGATGGAGTTGCAGCAAATGTAGGTGTAGGGGATCCCAGCCTCTTCAATTGCCCTCCTCACCATTCGCTTTTCTTTGTACATTGCTAGTCCCGGCTCCACTGGATCAGCTCTATCTATGTCATGCCCAAATTCAGATGGCAAAAACCTCTGTCCATACATACACATACACATCACACATACATACATATATTAATGATGTGTGTTTGTACATAAATATACATATGGAAGGAAATAATTAGGGGTTGTTTGGGGTATCCTAAATAAGTGTATTTTTGAACTAAAAAGTTGAGAAAAAAAATGAACGTATGGGTTAACTTTTTGTCCTTTTACGAAAAAATATATAATAAAAAATTGTATAAATAACTGTATAGGAAAAGTAAGTATAATAGGCTGTACAACACATATTTTTAGGCAGAGGGTAGGAAATAAGGAAATGATTGCCTCCCTCACAGGCAACCATTTGGTTTGTGTTGTTCGGCTCGTGGGGCCCACCACGAGTCCCATTTTGATAATCTGAACCGTTTAATATGTAGAACTCGTTGAGTATTATATGCTTATAGAAAATCACATTGATCGGATTAGTTTTTGTTCACCAGTTAACTATAACACCATCCGTTTTTTTTTTTAAATATACAAAACTGATTTGATCATATAGTTAGTGATATCCGATCAATGTGATTTTTTATAGACATATAGTACTCAACGAGTTCTACATATTGAACGGTTCAGATTATCAAAATGTGACCCGTGGTGGCCCCCACGGGCCGAACAACACAGTCTAAATGGTTGCTCGCAAAGGAGGCAATCATTTCTAGACCAGTACAGTACGCGGACAGCCCATCACTTCAGCAAAAAGTTGAATTGTATTTTTTTATATGTAAATTTATTATTTTTGTATTTTTTTTGTGAATAGTGATAACTTTTTAACTTTTTAAGTAATTTTTTGATTTTTTATCTTTTTCACGAGATGCCAAACCAAGTCTAGTCTACAATAAATTGTTTCCCCCTTTTTTCATTCATGTGTTTCCCACTCATCCATATCAAAATAAATAGGGAGACTTATTTATAAGTCCTTTTTTAGACACTTATGGTAGGCTAAATCCTGTATAATTTCTTATAGAGTCTCAAGTCCTATTTAGATAGAAATGTATTCCACAAAATCCTACATAAACGTGACGTGACGTGACACTTACATAAACGTAACGTAACGTAACGTAACGTGACACCTACATAAACATAACGTAACGTAACATTTATATAAACGTAACGTAACGTGACGTGACACCTACATAAACGTAACGTGACACTTACATAAACGTAACATAACGTGTGACGTTACGTTTCGCAAATTTAATGAGTTTTTATTTTTTTAAATTGAATGTGAAAATGTTGCTGGTTTATGTTGGTGTCACGTTACGTTTCATATAAATATGATCTATGGCAACGTTCAATTTCCTATAGAAAATTGAATGTTGCCATAAATCATAGGTGTACGTCACGTTACGTTTATGTAGGTGTACGTCACGTTACGTTTATGTAGGTGTACGTCACGTTACGTTTATATAGATATAATCTATGGCAACATTCAATTTCCTATAAACGTAACGTGACACCTATGATTTGTTGCCCTAGATCATAGGTGTCACGTTACGTTTATGTAAGTGTCACGTTACGTTACGTTTCTGTAAATATGATTTATGATAACATGCAATTTCCTAGGAAATTGCATGTTACAAATTGCATGTTACCATAGATCATAGGTGTCACGTTACGTTTATATAGGTGTCACGTTACGTATAGGTGTCATGTTACGTTTATGTAAGTGTCACGTTATGTTACGTTTATATAGATATGATCTATGATAACATTCAATTTTCTATATATGGTTTTACTATTATTTATGATATTAACAACTAATATTGAGGATAAATGTGTCAACAAACTTCCCACAGGACTTATGAGAATATAAATTTTTTAGTAGGACCATATGTAGCATAAATCTCCCTAATAGGACTTATAAATAATTTTTCCAAATAAATATAGTTCACATTATGGATTAAATTGAAGTTAACGATTTGATCTTTTATTTTATTAATTATTTATTTATAAATTTATTTAAAAAAACTAATTTGATAAGGGTAAATTACATTGACACCCCTTGAGGTTTGGTCTAATTACTACACATCCCTTAACGTTTTGGAAATTATATTTTCACCCATGTAGTTAATAGTTTTATTTCACAAACTCCCTTACTTATATAAAATGTAACAACTCCTAGTAGAAAAATAAAGCAAATTACATTAAAAAAAAAAAGAGTAAAGAAAAGGCGAAAAAAAGAGAAAGTAAAGCAAAGTGAAAAAAGAGATAGTGCATGAGTTCAATATCTTCATTCCGTCTAAATAATTACAATGACATGGGGGTTAGTGTAATTTTCCAAACGTCAAAGGGTGATATGTATTAAACCTAAACCTTAGGAGGTGTAAGTGTAATTTACCCATTTGATAAATAGTGACTATGTATTCACCATGTTTGTCTTTTAAAAAATGATAAATTATATTTTATTCTCTTTATATTTTTACGTTTGGTCATTTTTTTTTCATATTTCAAGTTTTTTTTTTTTTCAAATTTACTCTTAAAGTGATTTTTTGTTCAAAATTAGACAAAAAAATGCCACCTTAACATGACATCAAATATATATTATTATGTTGAGATTTGAGTTTGTGTCATATTTATGAGTTATATGTAATAAAATATTCTTATACCTAGTGATTAGTCCTGTTTGGTGTAACTTAAAAGCTGCTTATTTCAACTTTTAGCTTAATTTAAGCTATTTTGATGTGTTTGGTTTAGCTTATAACTTATACCTTTTTGGAAGTCAAAAATCAGCTTATTCTTTGAGTGAGGCAGGAGATGCTTAATTTATAAGTCAGAAATCAGCTTATGTTCATAGTTATAAGCTATAAGCTGTTTAGGCATAAGCTATAAGCACTTTTCCACAGCTCTACCAAACAGGGTCAATGTGTAATTTTCTATCTAATTTTGAACATAAGTTAGCTTTTGAAGTAAATTATAAAAAACTTAAAATGTGAAGGAGCACAGTGAAAAAAAAAAAAATTAAAAAAATTAAAGATGAAAATGAGAAATGACGAAACATAAGCAGGCAAAATATAAATTAACCTTAAAAAAAAATAAATGATCTAGTTTAAAAATTATATTGCTCGTAATTTTGTTAAGACAAACATAATTAAATTATCTTACTATTATTGTCAAATTAATTTGAATTTTTCATGACGAATATAACATGAGAACCTACGAAAATTAAAGTCAGATCATTAATGGTTCCACAAATTCAAAAAATATCCTCCAAAAACAAATTTAGACTCGAAGGAACCCTCAAAGTGTGATATATAAAACGTGATATGAAAACATAATAAATACGGTTTTCTCAAATTAATTTCTATAACGGTAGTGTTATATACACTAATTAGAGTATTAATTAGTATATTAATACTAGTTATGATATTATTATTGACCCCACTTATTAATCACATTACAAATATTAAAAATCTCTTAAATTATATCACATCATCAATTAATATATTAATTAGTATATTAATTAGTGCATATAATATTATTCTTTTTATAAAGTGCTATTGGCAAGTTTAATAATTTGATATAACATTTTATTAGAATTTTTTTTTTTTTTTTTTTTTTTTGGGGGCCTGGGACAAGAGGTGAAGACAACTCAAAAACATTACAGAAGTCAAAAAAGAAGGGCCAGGCTACATTCCATTTTATGACTCTTTTTAAGCATCAAAAGTTGGTAATGGTCTTCATCAACATAAAATAAAAAAAAAAAAACTAGTGCAATGAACCATTGATGAAGACCATTAACATTCCTCTAACAAACTAGTGCAATGAACCAAAAAAAAAATAAAATAAAAATAAAAATGAAAACCAAAAAATTGAAATCAAGAAGGAATATTAATCAAACAACAAACAATGAAGGTGTGTTTCACAGTATTTTGATTTGTCACTCTATTTTTTTTTTTTGGGGATCCTTTTTATGGATTCCATTTCTTCTCTTCCATGAGATTTAAATTTTAAAAATATATAAATCAGAAAAAGTTGAAGGTTTTAGCATTATGGGGTTTTTTTTTTGTATTGTAGATGAACCCGCTCTTCACAACTTCAATAAATAAATTTCTTAACTTAAGAATAATTATCACATCGTGAATAAGACTAGACTAGTTTGAAAAACAACAATTTTATATATCTAGAAATATATATATATATATATATATATATTATAGATTACAATTATTTTTGTGTATAGATGTATGATATAAATTTAAAATTAATGTGATATCTCATTTTTAGAATAAATGTCAAAAATAAAAATTGATAAAAATTAGTATTTTTATGACAACTTTACTTTAGTGCAATCAGAACCAAGTAACATGGAAAAAGATTCATAAATAGTGCACACTCCATTGCAAATTCAAATCTTGTGAAATCTTTTGAACTCTTTACAATTGCCCCATAAAGTGTTCCCTTTATAAGTGGTTACCTTATTTGTGCTTAATTATGAATAATGCTATATGTATTAATTAATATATTAATTAGTGTATCAATTGATGATGTGGTATAATTTAAGAAATTTTTGATATTTGTGATTTGTATAATGAATGGGGTCAATAATAATATTATAACTAATATTGATACACTAATTAGTATATTAATTAGTTCATGTAGTACCACTACTTAATTATAGTAACGTCACATTTTTTAATACTATTTTCTTTCCCTATATGCTATCAGAAAAAGTAATTATTTCTAGAGGTTGGCATCCATAAGGCCAACTCACACATTACTTGAGCTATTTTGAAAAGATGGTTAAAAGTTATTTTTTAGTTAAAAATTAATTAAAAATTATTTTTTTGTAAGAGAGAAAGTGAGTTATAATTTGAGAAGTGAATTATAACACACTTCTCAAAATAGCCCTTATACTACATGGTAAGCATGTGTGTCTATTCAAATTATATTCCAATTAATATCAGACTTAATTAATTGCTTTTAAACCTAGCCGAATATGCCTCTTTTAGCTGATCCGGTGTCGCTGTGCGTGAAGTATAACAGTAACTGTTGTACAATTTGTAAGATTTATTTTGAATTTTATTTTGATGATTCGAATCATTCAAATTTTAAAAAATATTGTAAAAAATCAAGATAATCAGATATTAATAACTTGTTCATCAAATTACATCTTTATATATATAAAAAATGAATATGTATGTATCAAACTAAATACAAATGTTATTTGATGAAGAGGTTATTAATATCTGATGAACTTAATTTTTTTCATATATATTATTCTCAATATTTCTTAAAATTTGAACAATTCAGATCATTAAAATAAGATTTAAAATGAGTCCCATAAGTTGCACAATAATCATTACTGTGCTTCACGCACAGCAGTGGAAGTGACACTGATCCTCTTGTAGCACAACTTATGAGCTAATTTATTTTTAAAATTTCAAATCTACATAGAATCTAAATTTTTTTTTAAAATAAAAACAACAAAAGCAAAACTTCTAAATTTTCAAACACCCACATTATTCAGTTTCAGAAAATTGAATCCGCTTTTTAGAAAATTAATTTTTTTATTTTTCATATATTTTTATTTTTAAAATTTTTTTTAATATTTAGAGATTTTTTTTAGATGTACCTAACCCAATATACTTAAAAAGTAAATATTTATAAAAAAAATATTTAAAAAATTCATCAATTACAAAAATGAAAAAATACAAAAATTTAATATATCTTCATTTTTGTTTATTTATTAAAATTTTAAAATATTTTTTACAAATATTTTACTTTTTAGGTACATTTAAATTATGTGTAAAAAGTAAAAAATTATTTAAAATATTAAAAAAATTTATTAAAAATAAAAAAATAAAAAATTTAATTTTTAAAAAATCAATCAAAATCAAATAAGACTATTCTTTACTCTGACTTTTCAATCATCAAATCCCAAAAATAAAGTGAAATGGACTTCATGGAAAGTCTTTTTTTTTTGGTGTGAGTTTCAAATCAATTTTTCACTCTTATATTTGAATGTTATATTTGGTTTGAGTTTTTAAATTATGATTTCAAATCAATTTTAAAACATATTTTGAAAACATGTTTAGTAAATTAAATAATTTTTGAATTTTTGGTCGTCTGCCCAAACATCCTCCCAGATGTCTGGCAAGTTGACCGGAACAGTACACTTTTTTTTTTTGCAATTGTCAATTGCCACATGTTATTTGAAAAAAAAAAAATTTATATTTGTTTTTGATATTTTTTAAATATACAAATTATTTTTTAGATCAAAATGACAAATTATTTTTTTGAATTGAATTTTAAAAAGAGTTTGGTTATAAGTTTTGAGTAGAATTTTCAATAGAATTTTGAGTTGTGTGTTTGATTATGAATTATAAGTTTTTGAATTAAATTTTGAAAATTCTTTTCAAAACTCATAACCAAACAATTTTTCTTATTTCATATGTCATATAAAAAATTCAAAACTCTTTTCAAAATTTATAACCAAACAAATTTTTTATTTTCAAAACTCATAAACCCATCTATTCTCAAATTATAATTCTAAAATTCTATCGAACACTATTTATGGGCCATGACCCTACCCAACCACGGGCACATGCCATACATGCGAAATTTAAATAAATAAAAATAAAAATAAAAAATTAATATTATAATATGTATAAAAAAAAAATTAATATTATAATATATGTGAAGTCCCAGTGGCAAAAGCATTCGTTTCTAAGTCGAACGTTTTGGTTTCAACAACCAAAAGCTTGAACACAAAGTCCAGCTAAGTCCAGCTTTCATTTTATATAATTATATATAATATAATAGTATAGATATACAAGTACAAGAAACTTGAATTTTCTTATTTTGTTAAGCAATTGGCTTCATAATTATCACACTTTATTAAAAAGTGGAAGGTTCTAATTATGTGTCTTTTTTTTTCTTTTTTTCTTTTTGTACCCATCTGTCAAGTTTTATTCTATAGTTCAATGTTTAATTTGATATATTTTTAGAGCCGTGCTAGATCCCCTGAAATTGGGGCCTCCCTAATCCCCTGAAAATTGCAAACAAGGCAAAAAAAAAAAAAACCTGTCCAAAACGACGTCGTTTTGGGCATTAAGAGGATTAGGGGGACATTTTTAGGAGAACAAATCATTTTTCATATTTTTATTATATTATTTCGACGACTCATTTTATATATTAAAATTCCCAACTCCACCATCCTCCGTACGTTATTATTTTTTAAAAAATATAAATTTTAATAATTTGTATAATATTTTTAAATTTCATAATATTGTATATGACTTTTCATTATACATATTAACAAATTTTATTGCAAATAAATGCAAATGTCATATTTAAATTGTTTGTTGTGTACCTTAACAGTGCCAACAGATTTAATGGCGTGGATGAGGACTAGCTGGTCCAAGATGCTTTCTCCACCAACGGCTGAGATTACAACCTCAATCTTATGTTCCCTCAAAACCTTCTCCATCAAATCCTGGTCGTTGATTGATCCCTACACATAACATAATTAAACACATCACGACCATCATCACAAAATTGATGCCCCCTAAACTCTGCTTATACATAGGTATTAGTTTAGTTGTTAGTATAAATGCAATTTATTTATTTTTTGATATATATTTAAATTTTTGAATAGTCAAATGAAAAAAAAAAGAAAATCACTTTAACAGTTATTAAAATGCAATAGCTATTGAAAGTGAAAGACAATTTAAAAAAAAGAAAAAAGAAAAAAGAAAAATACTCCTAATTGGTTTGGTTGTACATATACCTATTCTATCTATCTATACTATTATTAGTAGGATATATGCGCTGTTAAAATTGTGAAAAATTATAAATTTTGATCTTAATTTGATTTGAATATAATGTAAGAATTTACAAGTAATGGGTATTTAAGAAAAGTAGAAAAAAATATGACTGTTTAGTTTAGTGTAAATCCGGTCATATTTTTTCCATTTTAAGAATGTCTTTCTTACTCAATAATTGTGATATTTGAGTAACTCTGAATTAGTTAGTGTAAACAATATAATATTTTTTCTACAGTAATGGTTGGTGGCTCGAAATTCAGTAGTTCGAATGGCTCAAAACTGTCAAAACGACGTCGTTTTGGGTGCAAAACCACGCAAAATGACGTCGTTTTGACAGTTTTGAACCATTTGAGCCACTGATTTTGTGGGCTTCAAACATTTTTCTTTTTTCTATTTTAAGAATGCCTTTCTTACTCAATAACTCTTGAATGATTTTTTTATTTATTTATCAAACAACTAAAAATTATTAATTAATTTTTCTTAATAATCAAGATAGATCAGTTGATGTAGTGGTCCGTCCATGAAGCTAGCCTTTGGTATAACAAAAAGGTCAGAGAGACTGTGATCTTTCATAATAATCTAACTTATCAACTTCAAATATCCTAAATTGTATGATAAAAAAACAATTAATAATCAAGTCATTTAAAAAATTAATTGTAATTACAAACTATCACATTTACACCCACCGTTAATATATATATAATTAGAGAGAGAGAGAGAGAGAGAGAGAGAGAGAGAAAATGAAGAGAGAGAGAGAGGGGGGGGGGGAATGTACGGGAATGAGTAAGGCGCCTTTGTGTCGGAGGGAGGAGAGGGTGGCGGAGTGGTGGAAGGACCGTACGAGAAGAAAGGTGGGGCGGCCGGAGTCAAGGCAGGCCTCCGCCACGAACCGCCCGATGAAGCCGGTCGAACCCACGATCATAGTCCCACCCACGGCGGCTACTTCTGCTGCTACAGTCATGCTTTTTTTTTTGGCTTTGTCTGTCTGTCTGTCAAATTCGTCTTCGTGTCTTTTGCCCCCTTCCCTTTTAGAGAGAGAGAGAGAGAGAGAGAGAGATGTTTTGGTGAGAGAGAGGTGGAAAAGATGGTAGAAAATTGGGAATTAAATAATTGTTGGGGAGGGGGAGGGGGAGGGGGAGGGGGTTATAGAGTGAAGAGCACGAGGTGCGCATGTTAGCACTGGGGCTACTGACTACAGTTTTGTATACGGGAATTAAATAATTGTTTAGACGGTCCAATTGGACTATCCGATCTGACCCATTTAGGATCTATTTTGGACGTGTCTCAATAATTTGAATCGTGTAGAATTTGTCGACAATTATATTTTTATAAAAAATTATATTAATTGGATATCAATATTCACTTCATCAGTTTATATTTTTATTAATAATTTTTTAAATTATATTTATCATTAATAGAAATATAAACTAATCAAGTAATTATTGATATTTAATTAATATAATTTTTTACGATAATAAAATACTTACTCCATCCGTTTCAAAATATTAGTCCCTTATTCTATTTTTTATTGTCCCAAAATATTAGTCCATCTTCAAAAATTAAGTACAAAAATAATATAAATTTCTTATTTTGTCATTCTTTTAAATTAATAAATAATATAAAAAGTACAATTATAACATTGATATTTTTAAAAAATATATTATCAAAAGAATAATTTTAAAAAATTAATTTTTTTAAATATAATAATTATACTACTGAAAAAAATTAAATTCTCTAAAAAGAACCATTATTTTAGGACGGGGAGTAATAAATTTTACACATTGTATAATTTGATTCGGGGGAGTAATAAATTCTACACATTGTTATCGATTTGAACTTCCGTGGTGGGCTACGAAAGTTCAACAATTCAGTACAGTCCAGTCTAATCTAATTAGGATGGAGACGTAGCCTTTCTATGCATTTACTCTGCTTTATTACACACTTTTCTGTTTCCTTTCTTGTTTTTTTTTTTTTTTTTCAATTTTTTTTTTTAAATTTGGATTAGTAAATTAGATTAGGGGTTTGGTTATGGTGTGCAACTTACACCTTACACTTTATACTTACACCTTACACTTATACTTTTTGTGAAAAATTAAACTTTACACTTATATCTTTTTTGAGGTTGCACACCATATGCAACCCACTTACACCTTACACCTTACACTTACACCTTATACTTATATTTACACCTTACACTTACACTTTTTGTGTAAGTGGCAGATGATGTGCAATTGCACACTTAAGAAAAGTCCATTAGATTATAATAAAAAGTTACAATTAGTTTGTTTGATTTTAGTTTCTACAAAATACTTTTCAAAAAAATTTGTTTTTTGATTTTTCATATATTTTTTTTGTTTTCAATGAATTTTTTAAAATATTTTAAGTATTTTTTTAAAATTTTTTTTAGATACACATAAATAAATACACTTAAAAATTATAATATTTGTGAAAAAATCTTCAAAAAATTCACTAAATACCAAAAATACAAAAAAATTACGAAAAGTCAATATATTTTTCGTATTTTTGTGTATTTATTAATTTTAAAAATATGTTTTCACAAATATTTTACTATTTAGATATATATAAGTGAAGTACATCTAAAAAAGTAAAAATTACTTAATATTTTAAAAATATTCCTTAAAAACAAAAAAACATAAAAAATAAAAACTCAATTTCTAAAAAACTGATTTCAGAAAACTAAAATCAAATATACTGAATTGTTTTATTGGTTTGAATTTTGAATTTACGTTCTTAGAATCGCAACCGACAATTACATGGGTTAGTCAGGCCTATTTGATGAAGTTTATTTGGGTTATTAGCAGTTAATTTTATTATTTTTAATATATATATTTTGAAAGTTTGGTATATTTTTTATTTAAAATTTATTAGAAATAAATAAATTAAAAAAATTAATATCTGAAATTTATGAAATAAATATTTTTAATTTATACTTTATGATTAGTAATTTTAATTTATAAAAAATTACACTAATCAATGTTTATAATCATACGGAGTTATAGAATTTATTGCATATTGTGCAAATCAATATAATTTAGGAAAAATTATACAACAGTGTATTTGTAAAAATTAATTATGGACAAATAGTAAATTTTATTAATATTAATATTTATAATTATATTTTTTTAATAAATCTATAATTATTTCTTTGAAATTACACTAAATGATAATTTTTTTAATAATTTCTATGATTAATGGATTGATTGGTAGGTTAGGTGTTTTGAGAGTTATACGCGATGCAGACTGGTAGGTCAAAGACTTGTCTGGACATTTGGAGAATCAGGTCAAATATTCCCTTGCCTTCACTCAACTTAGGCTTCTTATTGCAGTGGGTTAAAAGTCATTCTTTAACTTTTAATTTATTTTAGGTCGGGTTCAACTTGTTTCATATTTGAAATTAAGATTGTATTGTTTAGTCCGGTCTATGGACCTATTTTTGGATCCTATTTAGATAATTTGAATAATTCAATGTATCGAACTCGTCGAGTACTATATTATTGTAAAAAATCACGTTATTCGGATATTAATAACTATTTGATTGGATCAAATTTCTATCAACTGTTTATTTTTTCATCTTCCATTTTTTTAATACAAATTTGGTCCAATCAAATAGCTATTGATATCCGATCAACGTGATTTTTTACAGGGATATAGTAGTCAACGAGTTTTATACATTGAACGGTTTGGATTATCCAAACGGGGCCAAAAAAATGAGCCCATGGGCTAGACTAGATGGTCTAGTCTTGATCTCAAACATAAAACAAGCTTGATCCCTTTGAGTCACGTCATCTCTCACATTTGTTACATGTTTTTTCAAAAAAGTCAAAAAAACCAAAAAGTTAACTTTAAAGCATCTCCCCAAAACACTCCTTAGAAAACCTATTTGATAACCTGATTTAGACTATATTTGACATGAGCTATTTTGGTTATTTTAGTCATAAAAAGATAAAATAAGCTAAAATGACAATAAAACAAATGTTACATTCAAATCATAATCATTTTATTTTTTCTCTCATAAAAGTTAAAAAAGTCAAAAAGTCAATCTCAAACGAGACTTTTTAGTTTCAAGTTAAAATAGCTAAAAAGTTAAAAAGCCAAAAAAGTCAACTCACATCCCAAACGAAAGCTTAATACTTAAAATTGAATGGGTTTATTTTGAAAAGTATGTTAAAAAGTTAGTTTTTTGACTTTTTTTTTTAAAAAATGTGTAAAAAAAATAGAGAGATGATGTGATCTAAAAAAATTAAAAAATTAATAATTTGACTTTTAACCTAGTTGTCAAAAGAGGCCTAAGTGATAATTAATTAAGCCTGTTTGATAATTATAATTGATATTACTTAAAAATTTAAGTATCTCATAAAATGTAAGTTAAATTTTTTTTTAAAAATAAGTCGTATAAAACTTACTTACTTCTAACTGAATTTATAAATATTAAACATAAGAATTACACTATTATAAACTTACTACCACTATCACCACCACCACCATTCCTGCTGCTACCACCACCATGCCACCGCTGCCACGATAATCACCATTGTCATTGTTGTTATAAGTATCGCCATTATTTTACTACCACTAGCATGATTATCGCCACTACCACTATCACTATCATCATACTATCACCACCACCATCACAATATAAAAATTGAAATATATAGTTTAAAAATAATAAATTTTAAATTTGATTTTATACATATCAAACAACTTATTTTAAGTTTAACACTTAGATTTTTATCAAACATGTTTTTAACATAAAAAATTAAACATTCAATTTTCAATACTTAATTTTAAGTTTTCAGCTTTTACATTTTAGCTTTATCAAACACTATCAATGTTACTCTTATGTAGTAGAAGTTATTGGTTGGTCATGGATTATTGCTCCACATCATTTATTAGAAGGATACTTGTCCTATTGTCTCCTAAAATGAGACAATGAAAAGTGGTTGTTAGGACACTTGTTGTCAAAATCAATGGAAAAATTAAGTTTGTAATCGAGTTGTAATTTTCCTGTATTAGTCTTCCTGCTCGAGCGGACAAAGTGACGCTAGAGCGGAGTTTTCACTCTTACATTATTTTGTGTGTCTATAAAAATATTGGGTGATGTGTTCGTACGCTCGAGCGTGAACCCTGGTTTGGAACACGCAATATAGAGTCCCCGCTCGAGCGTCCATTCAAACGCTCGAGCGGACCGCGCGATCTCTGCTTCTATAAATTCGCTTGTTGGTCCAACTCTAGGATTACTTTTCCTAGATCTTCTTTAAGGGTCTTAGGGTTTTTTCTGAGGTTTTCTTTTGGAGTTTTTTGTAAGTTTTCCTTGATGATTTGAGTGAGTATTAAACTCATGTTTTGATAAGCACATATCAAGGAGGTTGATTAGTTATATTCAAGAGTGTTTTTCTTCGGTGGAATCCGGAGATTCAAGCGTGGAGTTTCAAAGGAGTTTGATACTATGCGTAGTCGTTGATTCGACAATAGAAGTTGTGGATTCAACTTCAGTCTAATGAATTTCGAGACAAAGGTTGAGGTGAAAGATATACAGAAGATTTGAAGACAAATTGGAAGAGTTTTGATAATTTGTTTGTTATCTTTGTAATCTTTCTTTCTTCAGTAGTGGATTGATTAGTGGCGTTTCGCCCGTGGTTTTTTTTATCACAATTGAAGGTGCTTCAATTGTGATTTTTCCACGTAAAAATCGTTTGTGTCGATTTATTATTTTTCGAAAACAACAATCTAAATCACTTTCGTAAGTGCTTGATGATTTAGATTGTGTGTTTTGAATGATTGGGAATTGGAGTAATTAAATCTTGATCTAATCACGAATCACTTAGGATTTTCAATTGGTATCAGAGCAGGTCACTCTTTGTTTTTATCAAAACTATAGGAGTGTGATTTTGTGTGATTGGTGATATGGATTCAATTCGTGAAGGTAACTCGACCCATAGACCTCCATTACTTGATGGTACAAACTATTCTTATTGGAAAGCTCGTATGAGAGCGTTTTTAAAATCCATCGATGAGAAAGTTTGGCACTGTGTGATCTATGGGTGGAGTGAACCTATTGTCACCATTGATGGTATTGATATTCCCAAACCTCTTGATAAATGGGACACAACCGATTATCAAAACTCGAGTTGGAACAGTAAGGCTCTCAATTCCCTTTTTTGCTCCGTCACACCTGAAGAGTTTCGTCGTATTTGCACGTGTGAGGTAGCAAAAGAGGCTTGGGACATTCTTGAAACGATTCACGAGGGTACTACTTCTGTTAAAAGGTCAAAACTTCAACGTCTCACCTCTGCCTTTGAAACCCTTTTTATGCGTGATGATGAGACGTTTGATGATTTCTATGCTAAACTTAGTGACATCGTGAATTCCTGTTTCACACTCGGTGAAAAAATCCCTGAAGCTAAAGTTGTTGGAAAAATTTTGAGGTCTTTACAAGAGAGGTTCCAATCAAAAGTGACAGCCATTGAGAAGACTCAGAATGTCGATACCCTCAAGCTTGATCAGTTGGTTGGAAACTTGCAGACTTATGAAGCCCACCAGATTTCTAAGAAAAAACAAAAAGATAGTGTGACTTTCACTAGTGCTCATAAGACTACAAAAACTCCTGAGACTGAGTTTGATTTAGAGTTTAAGATGACGACTATATTTACTAAATAGTTCAAAAAAAATTTAAAGAAAAAGAAGTCTAATTTCAGAGACCCTATTTTAAAAGACAAGAGTAATGATAAACCCAAAACTTTTCCACCAAAACTTGCTCCAAAAACTGAAAAGAAGATTGTAAAGGGGCAAGGGGTCAAGTGTTATGAACGTCAAAGGTTTGGACATATTGCCCTTGAATGTCCTTCGAAAAAAAATCGGAAGAAAGTCTACACAGTGACTTGGGATGACGAAAGCGGGTCGGAGCAAGAGCCTGAAGAAACTGAATCCGGTGAAGATGGGGATAGTGATTTCATGGCATTTTGGTCCACTTTCATTCAACCTCTTCCGAAGCTAGTGGAATTTGCTCGTGGTCAAAATCTACACCGTGTCCCTACCTTTGATGGGAGTAATTACTTGTATTGGAAGATCAGAATGAGGGCGTTTCTGAGAGCTTTCGACCCAGAAGGTTGGCAAGCCATTGAAGATAATGTTGAAAGTGATGACAATCCGAGCAATCAGAGAGTTCTGATTACTATTCGTGGAGCAATTTCTGAGGAAGAACAGCAACGGGTTGCTCACTGCACAAAGGCTAAAGATACATGGGACATTCTGAGCCAATTTCATGAAAGATGAGAGTCATCTTCACCACCATCTATCACCTTTCCTACTTTAGTTGCTCGATTGGATGAGGTCAAGGAGAATGAAGAGCAAAAAGAAGATGATAAAACATCAAAAGACAATAATGAGATTAATGGTGATGATCTACGACAAGCTTACGAAAAGCTTAACGATGAATCTCTGAATTTGTCCAAGATCAATAACAAACTCACTCTCAAGCTCAAAGCATGTGAAAGCGAGAATGTCAAAATAAAAGGAGAACTTGTAACAGTAAAGCAGAATGCCATCAAGATCTCCAGTGACAAGCAAGACCTATGTGGGAAACTTCTATCTTGTGAAACTGAAAGGAATGAACTCCTGAAAGTGTATTCTATATATGAAGAGAAGATGGAAAGCCTTGAAATGTCACAAGCTACATTGGAAAAGATGGTTTGTCATAAAGATGAAGAACTCCGAATTGCTAGAGCCACAATTGCCATGTGGAACAAAGGTTCCAAATCATTAGAAGACATCCTCGGGTTTCAACAAATGGGTTGTGACAAAAGTGGGCTAGGCTATGGTAATGTGACAGCTCACGAGGCACATGCCTCTACATCACATGACCTAAAGACTCAAGCAAAGGGAAAACTGAAGGTACACCAAGGTGATCCCCCTTTTCATCTACCTAACGGGGGTAAGATCAACAAAAGGGAGGTAAAACCTATTTTTATTTGTCATCATTGTGATAGATATGGCCATATTCGCCCTTATTGCTTTGAATTGTTTGGTAAGGTGTCTCAAAATGGTAGAAATTCGAATACTTTTTGGGTTAGGAGACAACCTTACATGTCTAGGCGGAACACCAAGATACATGAGGGCGTTCACAATGCCAAGTCATTTACCAAGACCGCCAGACCTGATTTTGTTAAGACCAAAAAGAGATGGGTGAGAAAAGATGACTTGACTTGTTTAGTTGTTCACACTGCTCTAAAAGCACGTGACTCACACATGTGGTATCTTGATAGTGGGTGCTCTCGTCACATGTCAGGTGACAAATCCTACTTCACCTCCCTTGAAAAATATGAAGGTGAAATTGTTACCTTTGGAGATGGTGGCACTTCTAGAGTCATTGGTAAGGGCTCTATAAGTGTAGTTGGTCTTGCCAAGCTTGAAAATGCATTACTTGTTGATGGTCTTAAAGCAAATCTTTTGAGCATCAGTCAAATGTGTGATTCTCACCATGAAGTATTGTTTTCAAAAAATAAATGTGAAATTTTGGATAAAAAGGGAAATACTGTCTTGCATGGGGTTCGCACATCTGATAACTGCTATGAGATTGTTACTACTAATGATCTCACTTGTCACTCAGTCATCATAAGTAACATTGATTTGTGGCATCAAAGATTAGGTCACATGAATTTCAAAGACCTAACTAAGATAGCCAACAAAGAGCTTATGGAAGGAGTTCCTAAACTGGGTAAGAATCTGAATCATGTGTGTGGACCATGTTAACTTGGGAAGCAAACTCGTGCCCCTCATAAAAAGGTGAACAGCTTTACAACCAAACGTCCTCTTGAATTGGTTCATATGGATCTTATGGGACCACTCGCATTGAAAGCATTAGAGATAAAAGATACATTTTTTTTTACTGTTGATGATTTTATTAGATTTTCATGGGTAAATTTTTTAAGGAAAAAATCGGATACGTTTGATGCTTTCTAGGCCTTAGTCCTTAAAATCCAAAATGAACAGGGTGTTTCCATTGGGTATATCATAAGAATCCAAACTGATCACGGTCGTGAGTTTGAAAACAATTCGTTTTCAGATTTTGTGATATGCATGGAATTAAGCATGAATTTTCTACACCTATTACTCCACAACAAAATGGAGTGGTTGAGAGGAAGAACAGGGTTGTTCAAGAGATGGCTAGGGTCATACTCCTTAGTAAGAAACTTCCTCCAAAGTTTTGGACTGAAGCCCTAAATACTGCTGTTTATGTCATAAATCGCGTGTATTTAAGGCCTGACACTTTACAAACTCCATATGAATTGTGGAAGGGTTTGAAACCTAATGCAAAATACTTCAAAACTTTTAGGAGTAAGTGTTACATTTTGAAAGATAGAGAGCCTTTGGGCAAATTTGACTCCTGAAGTGATGAATGTATTTTTCTAGGGTATTCAACCACTAGTAGGGCTTTTCGAGTCTATAACCTGCAAACTTCTTCTTTAATGGAATCGATCAATGTGGTTATAGATGACACAGGTTCCCCTACTCCAGCAACAAATGAGGATGAAAATGGTGAGTCTCCAATCCTGGATACTGAACCACAAAGTCAAAGAGAAGCTGAGGTCCAAGCACAAGAAGTTGAGACAGCACCATCTTCTCAGGTAAGTCAGAGTCCAAAGAGTGCACAGAGAGACACCACTTCTGATGCTTCTGTCACCACAAGTCCTGAGTTCAAACCATCAGCAAGGGTGAAACTGAATCATCCAGCTCAACAGGTGATTGGAAGTGTATCGGATCGAATGAAAACCCGAAGACAAATTCGGGATGAGGTATCTCATATGTGTTATGTTTCATTAATTGAACCTAAGAATATTAAAGAGGCCTTACTAGATGATAGTTGGGTCAATGCTATGCATGAAGAATTAGGTCAATTTGAACGTAACAATGTTTGGACTCTAGTTCCCAGACCTAGAGACATGAATGTGATAGGTACCAAGTGGATCTTTAAAAATAAATCTGATGAGAATGGTACTGTGGTTAGAAATAAAGCCAGGTTGGTTGCTCAAGGCTACACACAAGTAGAGGGTGTTGACTATGATGAGACGTTTGCCCCAGTTGCACGTCTCGAATCTATTCGTATTTTACTTGGTGTTGCATGTTTTTTTGTTTAAATTGTATCAAATGGATGTGAAAAGTGCCTTTCTGAATGGGTACTTGAAAGAAGAGGCTTATGTTGAGCAACCAAAAGGGTTTGAGGACCCTAAATGTCCAAACCATGTCTACAAGTTAGACAAGGCTTTGTATGGGTTGAAACAAGCCCCTCGGGCTTGGTATGATGGACTTACTACCTTTCTTCTTGATAATGACTTTCAAAGGGGTAGTGTGGATAAGACTTGTGAAACATACTAAGTCTTATATTCTTGTTGCTCAGATTTATGTTGATGATATTGTGTTCGGATCCACTGCTGATCATCTTGTAAAATATTTTTTGGATTGCATAACACATGAGTTTGAGATGAGCATAATGGGACAGTTGTCTTATTTCTTGGGTCTTCAAATTAAACAGTCTCCTTCGGGTATGTTTGTTTCTCAGATTAAGTATGCCAAAAAATTTGTGTCAAAATTTGGTCTCGAGTTAGCAAAACATGCACACACTTCCATGAGCACCAGTCTTCACCTTTCCAAAGATTCCTCTGGTACTGATGTTGATCCTACCCTTTATAGGAGTATGATAGGGAGTCTTCTTTACCTCACAGCCAGTCGTCCTGATATTGCTTTCAGTGTAGGTGTTTGTGCCCGTTACTAAGCCAGTCCTAAAGAGTCTCATCTTCTTGCGGTCAAACGCATCATTAAATATGTTAATGGGACATTGGGGTATAGGGTTTGGTTTTCTACTGATATTACAGCTGAAATTACTGGTTTTTCTGATGCCGACTGGACAAGGTGTGCTGATGATAGGAAGAGTACATCCGGGGGTGTTTTTACCTTGGGAATAATTTGGTTTCCTGGCATAATAAAAAGCAAAATGCCATCTCTCTTTCGACTACTGAGGCTGAGTACATTGCTGCAGAAAGTTGTTGTGCACAAATGCTGTGGATGAAGCAAATGCTTCATGATTATAGGATAGATCAAAACACTCTCACTATTCTCTGTGATAACACAAGTGCCATAAACATTTCAAAAAATCCTGTCAAACACTCTCGCACCAAACACATTGACATTCATCATCATTTTATTCGAGAGTTAGTAGAAGAAGGCCTTGTTGTACTTGAACATGTTCCCACTGAGCACCAAAAAGCTGATATTTTTATAAAACCCCTTGATCTTCTTAGGTTTGAGTTCCTTAGAAAGACCTTGAGTGTAGTGCTCAGTTGCTAGGGTGTTATCTGTTACTGGAGGGGGTGTGTATGATTGTTTTTTCTGTATACTTGGATGTTATAATCTCATTCTCCTTAATTCCTGTCATCTCTGCATTTAGAAAAATATGAACACCTTTTATGTTGCATGCTAGACTTCATTGTTCATTGTTTATAGCTCATTTTGAATGCTCATACTCATTGACTTCATGATCTCATTCTGTACAAATTCTTGAAATAAACTGTTGCAGGGGTTTCCGCACAAGTGATCAAAGTTCTCTATGGACCACTAACAGTGTATCTGTTTCATTATTTGAGGAATTGACCCATACTGGTATATCATGGGTGATGTTGAGTCTCTTAATCATCTACCATTATTTTTTCACTTTCATGGTTCCTCCCTCAGCTCATTGAAGTCTGGGCATTAGGAAAAGGCTACCTCAGAGGCACCAACTAGGCCATTCTTTTTGATTTCATACTTCTCTGGTTTGGTCTTCATATTCTTGAGCGTGCATGCCACTAGTGAGTGCCCACAAGAAAGAAAAGTTGAAAAAAAATATAATAATAATAAAAAGGACTCATTGATTGAAGGGGAGTCTTCGCGTTTACTCAACAAATACCCTGTGATTCCTAATGGTTTGACTTTTCTCTGTGATGTTTAGTTACTCTTGCCGGAGGTCCAGCCATCTGATCACTACGAGGATTGACTCTAGCTCTGTGGCCTCTCAAGGATTGCACACACACACATTTTTTTGTGAGCTCTCATGTTTGTTTTGGAGTTATGCATTCTCATGTTGCTTATGATCATTGATTAAATATTATCTTATTTGCTCATGATTTTGTGGTTCATATTTTTTAAATATACAAGTTTACAGGCTTTATGGTGTGTGGATCATTTCATCCCAGTGTTACAGTCTTCCAATTATACTCCCCTTTGTTTTACAGATCACTTTTCTCTAGTTGAGTTGTTTTTGTTTTTGTTTTTGTTTTTGTTTTTGTTTTTGTTTTAAAAAAAAAAAAAATTTATTTTGGAGTTTGGTGGTGTTTTGTCCTCGCTCGAGTGGAATCTATCACGCTCGAGTGTGAATTTCTTTTATTCAGCATTTAGTGTAGTGTTTTGCAGTTCTGTGAGGGTGGTTTTGGCACTCGAGCGTCTATTTTCGAGCTCGAGCGTATCCATGCGTGTTTTGGATCCCGCTCGAGTGTTAAAACTCATG
Organism: Camellia japonica; assembly: GCA_030407325.1. Taxonomy (NCBI): domain Eukaryota; kingdom Viridiplantae; phylum Streptophyta; class Magnoliopsida; order Ericales; family Theaceae; genus Camellia; species Camellia japonica. The sequence continues at coordinate 106,660,431 of JAPPVO010000059.1, forward strand.
CTCCAGCGGACTGGTTTGTTTTAAAACTCCCTCCCTCGACTCTTCAATTCATTTTTTTCCCCAAAAGTCATTCTCTCTCCTAGGGTTTCTTGGCGATTCAGTACATTGCTCTTCCTTGGTGTAGTCTTTGGTGATTTTTCTCACATCTAAGGTATGTTTCTCTTCGATTTTGTCTCTGTTTTTCTGTTTATTTACGTAGTTTTTTTTTCACTCTTGTTTCATCCTTCACTCATGTTCGTAATGGTTGGGTCTCATTAGTAGTGTGAATCTTGTCCTGTTTTATTGAGTCTTTGGCATACTAAGATGGGTTACAATCTATCACTGTCGTATGTTCTACTGATTTCCATTGAGTCTATTTGTGTCTTTGGATATGGCTGCTATATTCACCATGACTCATCTCTGCTGTTTTCTGTTCTCATGTGATTGTTGTGAAATTGTCATATTGTTTCATACCATTATTTGATTATTCTACAAATGTTTTGTTTCTCCATTATTTTTGTTTTTTTCTTTTTTTTTTTTGGTTTACTTTTTGTCTTAGGTTGGGGGTTTTGTGTTTATTCTTTTGGCTTTTACTTGGTTTAGTCATGTCTTCCTCAAAGAGAAGGAAGTCCACTGCCTCTCGACCTTCTTTTAACACTGACCGGTTTCCCTCGGCTGATAAAGCCAAATTGTTTCGAGAGTCCTATTCGTCCTGAACCATTCATCTCAAATGAAATGTTCTACCTAACACCTTTGAGTCTATCCATATCCGTCCACTTTTTGATCCCTTGGGTGGGGATTTGGTACTCTCTTTCTCGGGTCCTCAAAATCTCAGTTGGGTTAAAGAATTCTACTGTAATATGGAGAGTCTTGATGACATTGGTCCGTCATTCAAGACTTGGGTCCAGTCCAAATCTATCACAGTTACCACTGATCTTATTAGAGAGCTTTTAGGGATTAGTAAAGTCTTCTCTATTTTCTATCCTTTTCCTGTGAGAACCACTTGCGATTTCAATAAGGTGGCCACTGCTTTAAGTGGTACATCTCGTCCTTGGCTCCCAGGCTCATTAATCAAGCAAAATGAGCTCCTTTCCCAGTTTCGGTTACTTAACCTCATTGTGTGTGCCAACATTATCGTGACCACCCATAGCTCAGAAATCAATCAAGAACAAGGGTTTGTCCTTCAGTGTATTGTTCAACATCGCTCCATTGATCTTGCCACTTTGATCATCCAGAAGATAGTTGCTGTGTATGAGCGTAACAACCTTGGTCTACCTTACGGGTGCCTCATTAATCGGCTTCTCGCCAAGTTTGAGGTTCCCTCATTTGACGAGGATGAGTTTGCTTCACCTTCCCGGCCTTTTACCAAAAAGACTGTCTCCCAGAGTCAGTCTCATGTTCGGGGGGTTTCTACTGGGATGGGTCGTTCTGTTACAGGTACAGGTGATGCTGCTATGGCAGAGGAGGCTGAGTTTGATGCAGCTACTGGTGGTGAGGCTGTTAGTGAGGGGGAGCAGCCTCCTCCAGTCTGTACTATCTGTGGCCAGCTCCACTATTTTGAGCAGTCTGTTGTTTCTCGTTTTGATCTACTTGAGGGCCGGATGGATATTTTTTAGGCCAGGCTCACGGATCTAGAGACTACTGCCGATGCTCAACTCACTGCGTTGGAGGCCTCATCCAGGCGCATTGAGGAGTCCGTTGCAGACTCTTCTACTCATTTGTCTCAGATCCTGTCTCTTCTCCAGATGCCATCCCCGTCACAGCCACCTGCTCAGTGATCATTGATGCACAGATATGGTTTTTGTGTTTTTTTTATATTGGTTTTTGTTCTCTCTCGGCCAAAAAGGGGGAGTGAAGATGTTTTATTATGATACATGGGTTTTTGATACATGGGTTTTTTTATGTTCATATGATATATGGGTTTTTGGATGTTGGATGTTCATACTTGAATACTTGAATCATGCTTCATTAAGATGTTTGGTGATATTGTTATTTCTGGATAGATGGGTATATTGGGTTGTTTTTAGATATCTATATCTTTTACTATTTATCCAGTTCCACAGTTTTGGTTTGTGTGTTTGTCTCTTCAGGTGGATTGTTCAAGACTTGCATAATTCATGGTCTTTGATTTCAATGTTTTTTTTTTTTTTTTTGTGTTTTGGAATGTGTTAGGAAAATTGTTTTAGAACAGTTTTGTCCTGGATTTGACAAAGGGGGAGATTGTTAGGACCCTTGTTGTCAAAATCCATGGAAAAACTAAGTTTGTAATCGAGTTGTAATTTTCTTGTATTAGTTCTCCCGCTCAAGCGGACAAAGTAACGCTCGAGCGGAGTTTTCACTCTCACAGTATTTTATGTGTCTGCAAAAATACTGGGTGATGTGTTTGTACGCTCGAGCGTGGGATCTTCCGCTCGAGCGTGAACCCTGGTTTGGAACACGCGATATAGAGTCCCCGCTCGAGCGTCCACTTCCATGCTCGAGTAGACCGCGCGATCTCAGCTTCTATAAATTCGCTTGTTGGTCCAACTCTAGGGTTATTTTTCCTAGATCTTCTTTAAGGGTCTCAGGGTTTCTTCTGAGGTTTTCTTTTGGAGTTTTTTGTGAGTTTTCCTTGATGATTTGAGTGAGTATTAAACTCATGTTTTGATAAGCACATATCATGGAGGTTGATTGGTTATATTCAAAAGTGTTCTTCTTCGGTGGAATCCGGAGATTCAAGCGTAGAGTTTCAAAGGAGTTTGATACTATGCGTAGTCGTTGATTCGACAATAGAAGTTGTGGATTCAACTTCAGTCTAATCGATTCCGAGACGAAGGTTGCGGTGAAAGATATACAGAAGATTTGAAGACAAATTGGAAGAGTTTGGATAATTTGTTTGTTATCTTTGTAATCTTTCTTTCTTCAGCAGTGGATTGATTAGTGGCGTTTCGCCCGTGGTTTTTTTTATCACAATTGAAGGTGCTTCAATTGTAGTTTTTCCACGTAAAAATCGTTTGTGTCGTTTATTGTTTTTCGAAAACAACAATCTAAATCACTTTCGTAAGTGCTTGATGATTTAGATTGTGTGTTTTGAATGATTGGGAATTGGAGTAATTAAATCTTGATCTAATCACGAATCACTTAGGATTTTCAGTGGTGACTCTCATTATTTCAATCAATAAAACTAAGTTGAAACATCACATCAGTATGTCCCGGGAGCAAAAAATAATGTAGTGTTTGGTAGAGTTTTAGAATTATGATTTGAAAAAAGAAAATTTGTTTTGTTATGAGTTTTGAAAAGAGTTTTGAATTTTTAATATGACATATGAAATGAGAAAATTTGTTTGGTTATGAGTTTTGAAATTTTTTTTCAAAACCTAATTGAAAAGTTTATAACTCATAACCAAATACACAACTCAAATCTCTATTGAAAATTATATTCAAAACTCATAACCAAACTTTTTTTAAAATTCAATTCAAAAAAATAATTTGTCATTTTGGTTTAAAAAATAGTTTATATATTTAAAAAATATCAAAAACAAATATAAAAAAAAAATTACTATTTCCCGTCAAGCCGGAGTCCACGAGACCTACTCAAAATTCAAAAAATTTTCTGCTCTCCAAACATGATCTGAAATGAGTTTTGAGATGTGACATTGGAATCAATTTTTGAAAACTTAAACCAAACAAAATATTGAAATATGCACTGAAATCATATTTTTAGAGCTCCTCCAAACATAGGTTTCCCTTATGCAGAGTGTGTTTGGGTGATGGCTTTCATAAAAAAATAAAAATAAAAAAATAAAAAAAGAAGAAGAAGAAATATTAATATATAAATAAATAAATTTTACAAATTTTTATTTATAAATTGATGTGTTATATAATAGTAAAATTTTAAATTTTAAATCCAATCTATTGGATTTAAATGATAGGAATAACATAAGATCAATTTTGTCAAAATTTATATACAAAAAATTTTAGAAATTCTAATCAACTACCTACTAAATTACTAACTACTCATTTTTAATAATCACAACCATTCATTCTATAGGATTGTGTGCAGATCACGTATAAAAAAATTTGATGGCAGTATAAATCACAATATCAACCACTACCAGCCATAGTTCTTGATACTGACAGGCACCCAAGAGGGCTTAGCCCACGGATCAGGGCCCAGCTCACAGACCAAGTATTAAAGCCCAATAGCTTTGAGATATCAATGCTGGGCCAGGACCAATAGCATTCAAATACTTGTCAAGTAGGGAATTAACCACGTAAGCAGACAAAGATCCTATAAAGTTATTGCACCCACGCATCAGCTATTTAAAGAGGCCCTTGTAGCATTAAATGCGGCAACCCTTTCATGCCGGAGGGGGCAGACTCACCTAAACGATGTCAACTAGGCTATAGACTTCGGCCAACAAGACAACTTGGAATAGACAAGGAAATGATGAGCAAAGGATATAATGAAGCTTTCGAGATACGTCGAGGTTAAGTTTTTACCCCCTTTACTGCTCTCTCTCTCTTTCTATGATCAATCTATCCTAACCTAACTTGATCGTCAGAGTATCCGTCGGGGGACTATCTCCCCCTTTTAACCTTTTTGCAGGCACACTTCAAGGACACCAAGGTCGGCAGACTAGTAGAAGCGTGGATCAGTCTGATCCATCCTCCATTGCATTATTAGTTGGTGCAGTCTGTGGGAATTCCTCTCTAGTTGACAGTTGTGTTCATTGTCACTGGAGGGAACCCGTTTAACACCCGTCTCTTACGTCAGAGTGGATGGTCATGACCAGGTCCATGGCTTCATAACACAATGCTGGTAACCTTTAAGCCGAGTCCTCCAACCCAAATAACCCACCTTCATAATTACCCATCCCTCTTCCACCACCGCAAATAGTCCCCTTTAACCTAGAAGAAACCCACATTCATCACCAACTCCCGCCACATATATCCCAAGGAATATTCTCGCTCTTTGTCCTATAGCCCTAACCGTCAAACCTAGACGGTTTGCGCACCCCTCCTCCAGGCTCGCTTCCCCGTCAGGAAGGACCGCCGTTGTTCCATAACCACCCGCCACTACACCATGCCGCCGTCCATGAAGGCGAGGCTAGCAGTGTTCAACCCCCAGTTCATGCCTGTGGAGATAATGCCCCCGTTTGAGACGAAGAATTACGAGCCATGAAGCTTCAGCTGCAACGGGTCATACAGAACATGTAGCATAAACCTTCTTCCACCTTCAACTCCCATTTTACCGCTTTCATTAGAGATAAAGCTCTACCCTTTAAGTTTAAAATGCCATCGATTGACACCTTTGATGGTACCATCGATCTGGTCGACCACGTGGAAGCATATTGGACACTTATGATCCTCTAAGCCTTTCCAAATGAAATCATGTGTCGTGCTTTTCCCGTCACGTTGAAGGGGTCAGCGCAACTCTGGTTCAGCCAGTTTCCCCCAGACTCTGTCACTTTCTTTCACCAGTTTAGCGAGTCTTTCTTGAGCCATTTCATCGGTGACACCCAATGACTCAACTGCTAAATATCTAGCAGACCGAGGGGGAATTACTGCACAGCTTTGTCACCTGCTTCAATGAAGAGGCCTTATAAGTGGAGGAAAATGATGACAAAGTCATTCTCACAGTCTTCATGGCCGGTTTGCGCCCATCGAATTTTCTCTTTTCTCTCTCCAAAAATCCCTCAACCACAATGGTTACCCTTCTTGCCAAAGCCCAGAAATACATGAATACTGAGGACTCCCTAGCGGCTCGCTAAGACTCCACATCTAAAGCTTCGTAGTCCAGGGAAAAGAGAAAAGAACCTGAATCCAGGCACTTGTAATACACTCACCGATCTTCGCAGTATACAGACCAACTCGCATGCTCAGATCGACCAGCTCCTACCCGACCACCAGGTTGGTTCGAACGATGCACATCTCTTAACTCACCTATAGAGCAAGTCTTGCATCAAATTCAACGTGACTATAACCTTAAGTGGCCCTAACCCTCAAAATCCCCCTCTACCCGACGGGACTAATCCAAGTATTGTCGTTTCCATCATGACCACGGCCATACTTGTAACGACCCCAAAATCCGTATCCGAAATTACTTTTATGTCCTAATGGGTTAATGCATTTTAATTTAATGATATCTGTTCAAATTGAGGAATTATCTGTTGAGTCACGGCTTTAAAATTGAAATTATCGACCTTTACGGGTTCAGAAATCAAAATTGAGTACTTGGGTATGTTAATGGGAATTTTTAGAACTATTTGGGAAAATTAATTGGAAATCTAATTTGTCTGATTCGTTAAAGCACGTTTGGGTGGTTAACTTGGTACTACAAATTGAAGGCCTTAGACGCTTCAGAAACCAGAACAGAGGACATATTTATGATTAGCACAATTTTTAGAGTCACCTAGGAAGTTTAATTGAAATTTGATTTCGTGCGATTCGTAAGGCCGCGTTTGGCTCTCCCTATTGTGTTAAGCCTATGTATGTGTAGATTTATATATATAGATGTGCCTTTGAGTTGTGGAACTCATCTCTGGGAACCTAAAAATATCTTAAGAAGAGAGAGGGAAACCGTGAAAGGGAGAGAGAGAAGAGACAAAGCTTCTCACATCCATGGTGGCTTTGAAGATAGATTGAAGAAAGAAGAGAAAAAAGATCACCCATGGAAACTTAGGGGAAATTGAAGAGAGCTAAGAGATAGACAAAGATTGAGCTAGGTATGATAATCTATCTTGAAACCTTGTGTTTAAAGTATCAATTTGGTGAAATCATAATGATCTTGGAAGATTAAACCCATTTGGGGTTAAGGTTTTATGTATGTATTTGCTTGAGCTAATTTGAGGATTAGAGATTGAGTTCTATAATTTTGTTATGAGTGGAGCTCAAGCTCATGGATATCTGAAATGAACTTTAGATTATGCATTAATCAAGTGAATTTGTGAGTTTTGGGGTGTGTTTAAGAACCTTAAAGATCATGAAAGATAAGCATTAATCTTGAACTTTGAGGCAAAAGATTGATTTGTTTGAGATGAAATTACACTTGGTTGATGTTAGTTTATCATGTTATGGGGCAATTTTACATGTTTTTGAGTGATTTATGTTAGAAACCAAGCTTAAAAATGGAAAGACCAAGTGTTGGAGCAAAAACCGTTTTCGGACTGCAAAAATTGCCCAGAGCCGCACGTGCAGCGGGTCTTCCCGCACGTGCGGCAGTCCATGCCCAAAACCAAGTTTGATTCTGCTAAAAAGGCACGTAGTCTCGCACGTGCAGGGACAGCTCTGTTCAGCCAACTTTGAATGAGCATATATTTTGCATCCGGACTCCGTTTTGAGTGATTCTTAAGCCTAAAATCAAGCCCCGGAAGTCTAGTTTCCAATGGTAGTGGTCTCACTCCCAAATTCTAAATACAGAATTAGATATGCCCAAATTAGTGAGAGTTGTTCATTTTCTGTCTACCGATTTTGTACCATTTCTTTGTCTGAACCATTTTCCTATCGATTCCTCCTATCTTCTGAGACATGGATTATGACTTATTGAAGACTAATGAGTTTATAACCGATATGACTAATTGATTAAAGAGTAAAGTAAGGAATCGGGTATATTCTTATAATGCTATATACATTGTGTTTGTAGGTCAAGACGAGGACATCATCCCACTGCTGTCAGAAACTTATCACTGTGAGTAATAGTAGTGTAACGATATGTTATACTTACTTTTGGTGCTTATGATTTATATATGGTTGTTGACAATGACATATACTATTGACATTGTACTCTGATTGAATTAACGGACATAATCGAACAATGGCACTGTTATGGACCTAAGGTCGTTCTGTCTCTGTTAATAAAAGTGGGCCTGAAGCCGTTATGATGTAAATTGATTATGATTCATGGCCAGAGGCCAAGGGAGGTAGTGTACATGTCGATGTTCTACCTACCCTAAAATTTGTGGACAGCTGTCGTTATATTTTTTTATCTGTGGGCCTAAGGCCATTCTGTATCTTATATGGGCCCGAGGCCGTTCTATATTATCTGTGGGCTTAAGGCCATTCTGTATCTTATATGGGCCCGAGGCCGTTCTGTATTATTTGTGGGCCTAAGGCCATTCTGTATCCTATATGGGCCTGAGGTCGTTCTGTATCACATGTGGGCCTGAGGCCGTTTTGAGATATAATTATGAACAAGATCTGTGTATGATTTGATAAACTTATTTACAGTCTTTAAGATTATGCTCAATGACTTAACCTCCTTACATTGCTATTATTCATTGAGCCTTGCTCATTCCGTTTTATGTATATTTCTGTAGGTGAGCCATCGGAGATTGACACTAGAATTGTATTGAGACCCGCCTATCTGCTAAATCGCCTGGGGTACGCCTCCGTGTTGAGGCCTTAATTTGTGTTGGGAGTCATATTAATCATTAAGTCTTATGTAAGTGTGTGTGTGAGATCTATATAAATTCTGTGATCGTACATGTATATGGAAGTGTATTTAAATGCTTAAATCTATTTAAGTCACCATGTATGCACAAGCTCAATGGATGTTGTCTTTTATTAATATTGCTTCCGCTTAAGGCCCCGTATTTGGTTAAATATTTTTTTGAAATTCTGTTTTGAGGCCTATGTACAGGCCGGTCATGGACCAAACTTTTAGGGGCGGGTTTGGGTCGTGACAATACCACTAAAGAATGTGTTAACCTCAAAGACTAGGTCGAGGATTTGATCTGCCAGGAGCGCCTCAATAGGTTCACATCAGCCCGTCTCCACCAAAGGCTCGGGACTGACCCCCCGAGGCACAACAAACGACACATTTTTCCCAGACAGCCTGAACCACCCAGGCGACTAGATGACCAGGCTCCACAACAACCCTGAGCACTAGGCAGTCCTGCCTCTCCAATAGGCGAGATCAGGGTCATTGCCGGCGGGCTCGCGTGCGGCCATGCCGATCGGCATAGCTAGCTGAGCTCAGAAAATTTAGGCAAGGCTTCGATAAGGAAGCAACAACGGTGGCCCGCCCTTACAAACAACCCAAGCAATGGTCTGAACTGATCACATTCGCGGAGACAGATTGCATAGGCATTCGCTACCCCTACGACGACCCCTTGGTCATTTCTGCTCTCTTATCAAACTACAAAGGCAGACGAGTACTTGTCGATAATGGCAGCTCCTCAGACATTATCTTCCTTAACGCTTACCAACAACTCAAAGTCGGGGAAGAAAAGATGTCGCCTTTACAAACCCCTCTGGTCGATTTCAGCGAGGATTTGGTGACCTCTCTAAGCTTCATCGACCTCCCAATCACCATCGGAGAGTATCCGCAACAGTCCACAAAACTCCTCACATTCCTCGTCGTCGACTGTCCTTCTGCTTACAACATCATACTTGGACGCACGACTCTCAAGGCTTTCTAAGCTGTGACCTCCACATACCATTTGGCCATGAAATTTCCGTTCGATCAGGGGGTTGGCACGGTGAGGGTTGAGCAGACGGTGGTCAGAGAATGCTATGTCGCCTCGTTAAAGGAGGTCAAGACGAAAGAGGCTATAATCATAGAAGGCCTTGATGTCAGAGACGAGAAAGAGCTAATCCGAGGGGAACCAGTAGAAGAACTTGTTGACGTACTCATCGATTCCACTGACCCGATTAAGACGGCTAAGATTGGTAGCTAGCTATCCCCTCAGGCCAAGGCTGACCTTACAGCCCTCTTAGCTAAGCATAACGATGTCTTTGCTTGGACTCACTCAAATATACCGGGTATCGACCCCTTTTTTATTACTCATCGCCTCAGTATTGAGTCCCAGTTCTGACCGTTCCACCAAAAGCAACGCATCTTTCATCCAGAGCACGACAATCTCATCGCTGCTAAGGTTGACAAGTTGTTGAAGGCTCAGTTCATTAGAAATGTGGACTATCCCAAATGGTTATCCAATGTGGTTTTGGTCTGCAAAAGTAATGGCAATTAGAGACTTTGTGTCGACTATTCCGACCTCAACTGAGCTTGCCCTAAAGATAGCTACCCACTACCTCGGATAAATCTGTTAGTCGATGCAATGGTGGGGCACTAGATGCTTAGCTTCATGGATGTTTTCTTAGGTTACAATCAGATCTTAATGCACACAGTCGACTAGGAGTACACCTCTTTTGTCATTGACAAAGGGACTTATCACTACCGCGTAATGCCATTTGGTTTGAAAAATCCAGGAGCCACTTACCAACGCCTGGTTAATGCCATTTTCAAAACCTAGATAGGTTGGAACATGGAGGTGTACGTCGATGACATGCTCGTCAAAAGTAAACTTTCCTCCGATCACTTAACCGACATGCGAGAGACATTCCAAGCCTTGTGCAAGTATAAGATGAAGCTAAACCCAGAGAAATGTGCGTCGGGTGTTGGGTCTGGAAAGTTTTTGGGGTTCATGGTTAGCCACACAGGCATTGAGGCCAACTCAAAAAAGATCAAAGGCTTAATAGAAATACAGTCTCTTAGAACGGTTAAAGAGGTCCAGTAGCTCATGGGTAGAGTAGCGGCCCTCAACCGCTTCATATCAAGGGCAACCGACAAGTGCCTACCATTCTTCGAGGTGCTCCGATAGACTTTCAACTGGAATACCAAGTTTGAGGAGGCATTCCAACAACTAAAACAGTGAAATGAAAAATCCCCCCCTCATCTCTCAAGTAATCCCGGGGGAGACCCTCTTCCTTTACTTAATCGTCTTCTGCACTGCAGTTAGCGCTGCCCTCGTCAGAGAAGAAGACTCAGTCCAGCACTCAGTTTATTACATCATCCGCGCACTTCAAGGGACAGAACAAAATTATCCCTTATTAGAGAAGATGGCTCTCACTCTTGTCATCGTCTCCAGACGCGTCTGACCCTACTTTCAAGCTCACTCCATAGTAATTCTCACTGACTAGCCTTTGAAAAAAGTTATGCAACAACCATAATCGTCGGGCAGACTCATGCAGTGGTCTATTGAATTAAGTTAATACGAGATCTCCTACGACCCCGAACAGCTATCAAAGGCCAGGCCGTTGCAGATTTCATCATGGAGTACACCAATCTCGCTCCGGACACACCGCCTCCACCAATGCACGTTGCCCCTGATATAAAGGACCCCCACTCTTGGACCCTCTGTTATTGATCAATTTTAAAGAGAGGCCAACTTGATAGAGTTGATTTTGATTTTTGGAGTTCATTTTTCATTCTCTGTTTTTTGATCAATTTCAAAAAGAGTTGACAGTCGAGTTGGTTTTGATGTTTAGAGTTCATTTTTCGTGCTCTATTTTTCATCAACATGCTTATCAATGATAAGTTTTGTTCTCTATTTTTTCAAACTAGAGAAATTTCTTTAAACCAGAGATAAGTGTAAATTTCTTATCATTTTTTGTTCTCTAAGTTTTGTTCTCTGTTTTTTCTATACTTTTGTTGGTATAGTCCAGAGAAAATTGTAAGTTTGTTATTATAATCCAACGAAAATCACAGAGAAAATTATAAGTTCATTTGGACATATTATTAGAAGTTTCTAATGCAGATAGAATCTCAGAGAAAATAGTAAGTTTGTTGTTAAGTGAAAATCACAAAGAAAATTGTAAGTTTGTAGTCCAGTGAAAATCACAGAGAAAATTGTAATTTGTTATGGACATGTTATTATAAGTTTGTTATTTTTTATTTCTTATTTTTCTCAATTGAATATTTTGTGAGCATAACAGATCTTCTTTATGAGTTTCTCTACGTTTGTGTGGAATAGTTCGCATTTTTGTCAATTTGATGTTAATGTGTTTTTGTTTTTGTGATCTTGAAAGTGAATATAAGTTCTTAAATTTCTCTGGACTTTTATTTGTAGTTTAGAGAAAATTATAAGTTTGTTGTTCACTTTCAATTTGTAGTTCAGAAAAAATTATAAGTTTGTAGTTCAAAGTGAATATAAGTTTTTATTTCTCTGAGCAAAAGTAATCTTTTTTGTTTGTTCTTTCAGTTTAGATGGACAGAGCAGTGTTTTTTGTTATCTTGAAGGTGTATATAAGTTTGTAAATTTCTCTGGATTTTGATATGAGTGCAATATTACACAATCACACAGAGAAAATTGTAAATTTCTCTGGATTTTGATATGAGTGCAATATTACACAATCACACAGAGAAAATTGTAAGCTTGTAGTTCAGTGAAAATCACAGAGAAGCTTATAATTTTATAACAGATCTTCTGTGTGATTTTTGTCTATGATTGTGTTTAATAGTTAGCAGTAAATTTCTCTGTGATTATCTCTTGATTCATTAAGTTTTTTGTGATTTTGTTTTTGTTATCTTGAAGGTGAATATAAGTTTATAAATGTTCCAAGCCTTTTATTTGAGTCTAGAGAAAATTATAAGCTTGTTATTATAATCCAAAGAAAATTATAATTATTAGAAATTTCCCTGGACTTGTATATTGTTCTTGTGAAGTGTTTTTATATTGAACAAATTATTTTTCTTGTTTTTTCTTTCAGTTTCGATGGACAGTGCAGTGTTGTTGCTGTGCAAATATGGGTGTGACGACCGGGTGCGTAACCCGTCTTACTTTTCTTGTGCGTGTTGGGATTCACCGTGTTATAGTGTCGAGGTCTAACTTGAAGTCTTGTCGACTGTTGGGTTCATCGCTTTTGAAAATCTCTTTCTCAAATTTTCGTCCCTATTTATTTCAATTCCGAGTTTTGCTTGTTTCAGGAGGCTTGAAGTTGAATCCGGGAGTTTTTCATTTTAGCTGAAGATTTTTCTGGGCAGAGGCCAGAGCCGCACGTGCGAGGGCCTTGGCCGCACGTGTAGGAAGCAGGGGAGACCCAAGGGTGCACACCACATTATATGCAGGTGCAGACGGAGGTGCGGCTTGGGATCGCCACACGTGCGGGGGTTAGTGTCGCATGTACGGGAGGCACACTCCGCACGTACGGGAGTGAGTGCCGTACGTGCGGGATGGGCTGAGTCCGAAAAATCCAGTTTTTTTCTCTGTATATCACTTTGTATGTCTCTCTCTCTCTCTCTCTAAAAACCCTTTTCTCCTCATTCTCTCTACATTTCCTACACCAAACAAGATCAAAACCTTGATTTTTTTAGATCCTTTGGAGTTTTGAGCCAACATCCTTCACAAATCTTGGAGAGCTAACAAAGTGCTTTATCTTGTGCGGTGGAAATTGGATTTCAACACTGTCAAATTTAGGGCTTTCATCTATTTTCTTTGAGTTATATATATATATTTTTGCAAGATCTAGATGATTTTCAAAATCCCCTTTGATAGCTTGAAATTTTGTTGTTGGCTCAAAAAGATGAGTGATTTTGAAAGTGGGTTATCTCTTTTCCTTTTTAAATAACCATTTGAGGGTTTTAAAATTTTTATTGATAGAAGAAAGATGCATTTGGTGTGATTCTTTCAAATGTTTTGGAGATGTAAGGTCGTGGTGAGAAAACCTAGAAAATTTGGGGGTTTTTAAAAGATGTTGAGAATTCATGAATGAAATGACCATATTTTCTGTAGGTACCAAAATGAATGAATGTTTTTAGAAAATTCTTCTTTATGTTTATATAAATGTTGAGTTTCATGAAATATGAGAATTGTGATTTTGGAAGTTGATGTTCAAAATATTGATGTAGTCTTGAAATGACTAAACTGTTGAGAATGCTCAAAATGTGGGAAATGTGCTATCCCTTGGATGAATTGGAATAAAAGTATATATATATTCATCTTGTGTAATTGCATTGAGAAAAGGGTTGGGAATTTTGATCACAATGGTAATATTGTGTGGAATGATGGAAAATGGAAGGAATGTTGCATTTCATTATTAATTGCCACATTGTTATATCGATTCATTTGATTATGTTAAGCTTTGAATTTAAATTTGAAAACTTTTGCATTGAGAAATGAATGTTGTGAAATAAGTTTTCATGGAATGGTTTTGGGTTAAATACGTTGGTAAGTCCAGATAGGAAGTGTAGATGAAATTGATTAAGTTGGCCTGAGTATCCGAGGTAAAAAATCGAAAACATACGCAAAGGAGGTACCATTTCCCTTCCGGTTAGCAACTGGTAAAGTGGGGTTTTGATAGTACTAGTTATGCCTACTTGCAGACACCAACCTAGGGATTACCTGAGTCGTATTTACCGTCCCTTTGAATTAAATTGTAAATTTCAAATTGTTGAGATTTCAAGTTATCATTGAGCATGATGATTTTCAAAAGATGTAAAAATGCGATTTTTCCTTAAAAAGCATAGCATGGCACGTGCATATCATATTGCGGAACTTGTATAAGATGTATATACTTTGTTAAGAAATTTCTACTGGGTTTTATGCTCACCCCTATGGGATTTTGGTGCAGGAAATGATGTGGCAATTCCGCCGAATTAGGGCGTGGACATATTTGTTGAGGGCATATGGCTTCTCTTTTGTTATGATGTATTTTTGCTAGCTGAGGGCTATAGTCGTATGGGTCCGAGAGACCATTTTTGTGTAACCGGGCTTAAGCCTTGGAATTTGTAATCCTTGAGGGCATTTGTTTATTTTTGGATCTTGTACGGGAAAGAAATAAACCTTCTCGTATAATCCTGTTGATCAAGTCTGCGCTCCTCCGTATGACGTCGCTTTATCACCTGAAAATACAAACGTGAGCTGGCCGGCGGGTGTGTGCCGGAAACCTCTCCGATGCCTAAGTCAGTAAGCTTGACAAATAGACCAAAGCTCTGTGTATTCAGAAAACAAAATTGTGTTACCTCTCCATAGGTGATGCTTATGAGCTTTTATAGGTTTCGAGTGGCATAATCCAAATAGGACTCTTACTTCTCCATGCTGAGTCCTTCTAGGATTCATACTCCTGAAGGATAATGCTTATCCTTCAACACCCCCCTCACTGCCTAAACCAAGTGAGATGGTTTTTCCATGGCCGGACTACCGTATGACCGAAGTAAACATGACTATGCTTAGCCGCTGAATAGGCCGAACTATCCTTAGTTCGGCTCTTCCCTCTACTATTCTTACTTCGGCTTCTCATGTACAACTCACGGTGTGGTTAGACCGAACTAACATGTCAAGACCGATTTAACTCTAAGACCGGTCTAACTCCAAAGCATCTTTAGACCAGTCTAACTTCAATCTTCTCTTGGACCGGACTAACTTCCGAGCTTTGGGACCGGACTAACCTCAAAACATCCACAAGACCGGAGTAACTTATATGGCCATTTTACTCGGCCCTTTATACTGCGGCCCATAATAGCCCATTACCTAGCTCGGCCCAATTTTCATATAAATTACCCTCTCAATTGCCCCTTAATTCCATCTGCAAAGCATGATAGGGATTACTATCTATCAGCCGAGCTACAGTTTAACTTTTTCAGCCGAACTAACTTACCCATTAGCCTTTCCAGCCGAGCTACTCTCAGCCTTTCCAGCCGAGCTAAATTCAAGCCGAGCTGTGCACGTCCGGTCAAAAGTCTCTTCAATCACAGCAACTGAAACGCTTTTCCTTCCAAGGACACGTGGCAGCCTCTGATTGGTTCTTTGCAGCTGTCACGCCGCCCTCGTACTCCGAAAATTTTGAACAGTTCCCGCCTTGAGGTTCCTTCATCAAAACAAAATCCTTTCATTTCTGAATCATTCATTATTTCCCTTTCTCTCTCCTATTGCAAGCCTCTGTGTTTTCCTGTTCTTCGTTCTGCAACCTAAAGAACTCGTGTTCTCCACTGCCTTGCCTTCATCTCCAGCTCTTCCTCTCTACCAGGTAAGCACCATGAATCTGTTTCTCTTTTCTTATTTTTGCTTTTGTTCAATCCAATGTAGTTTGTTTCGTATGTTTTTGCAAAACACTTTTCTGGAAAAAAACTCAACCATAGAACACTTGAATTCATATAATAACACGAGAAACACTAGGTTTGATCCATAAATATGCCCCAACCGAACTTGGATAATGTTTGTGTCATATGTAGATCCATCCAGACCATAACCGAACTAAAACTTTGTGAATATACCCTAGTTTCAGGTCACCATCTTCTGATTTACCTTGGCCGATATAATCGAACCGAACTAAGTCTGAACTTAGAAAACTGGAAACCTTAGCCTTTGACCGAGCTAAGTCTTCGGGGCTAAACCAGCTTTCTTAGTTTGAACCGAACTAAGAAAGCTGCCCCTAGAGGCTCGACCGAGGTAACAAAACCCGTAGTTCAAACCGAGATAACCAACCCCATACACAAACCGATCTAACGAACCCCTTGCTCAATCCGAGCTACCAAGCATTTTGCTGAACCGAGAAAAACCTGTAGCATCCCTCATAGGCCGAAGTAAGACTTTTTTTATCTTCGATTTGATTTTGTAGCACGGTCAACGATCTGTGCTTAACCCCTTTGTTTTCCACTTTGCAGACTTAGCTTGCCCAGGAACTCTTCTGCGCGCTCAACCGAACTACTGAGCACAGTTTTCCAACCGAACTAACTTATTCTTAATTTATAGAACAAATGGGTAAATATAGATTTTTGGTAAAAACCCCAGGAGGCCTAGCCGAATTCCGTAAGGATTACAACATCCCTGACGACATCCAACTTACCCTAGCCAAAAAAGGTGTCATACCATGGAGGAATGAGGGTTTTGTTCTTTTTACCCTTCTTTCAATAATAGAAACCGGACTAAGATTTCCAGTCCAGCCCTTGATTTGTGAATTCCTTAGGCAAACCAGACTATGCCCAACCCAGCTTTCCACTAACTCATACCGTATAATAATGGGTATAGCCGAACTAAATCGCCAAGCCGGTCTAAACCTCGGTCTAGCCGAACTCTTCCACCAATATTCCTTAGGTTCAAAAGAGGATGGGTGGGTATACTATTTGAGAATACGCCGCCGACGTGAAAAAATAATTAAGGATACACCGGATAAAGACTTGAACGATGATGATTTTTTCTGGGTCTCTGGGAATTTTGAAGATCATCAAGCCCAGATTCCTGGCCGACGTATAAATTGGAATAAAGGGATACCCGGTATAATTACTTCGGTTTCCATGCATCCTTCTCTTTTTACTTCGGTTTCTAGTTTTAAACCGGACTAACAGTAGTCTTCTTCATGCAGATTCAGCCCATATACATTCATTGTACAACTACCCCAACCTTGGTACTCTCCGTGCCGCACTACGTATTGAAGAAAGAAGTTGGGCTAAACTCCTCAATTTTGAGCCGACATACCGATACATCGGACGCCGAAAAGCCAGAGTCACTGACTTTCTCCTAGAAGACGCCCCAGAACCAAACCCAACCTTGCCCCAGATCAACCTAGTGCCTTTGACCGCCGAACAAGAAATGGCCAAAAGGAGCAGACTGAAGGCCCTGTTAACCGCAACAAATCCAGCCGATGTACCACCAACTGGGCAGACCACTGAGGCCGTGGTAGCTCTCTCCTCTCAACAGCCATCCTCATCTTGTCCAAACAAGCGTGCCCAGACTAGCTGAACCGAGCGACGCCTTGCTGACGAAGACGAGGCCATTCTGCCACCAAGTCCTCCTCCAAGCCCTCAACCAAGCCCTCAACCGGAGCAGTCTGACCGGGCTGGCTCCACCAAATGGGTTCCCATCTTACCTTCGCCAACCGAGATATACTGGATTCTGACTCAGTTGTCGCTGAGAAGGATCACCTGATGGCTTTCAACCTAGCCAAGAGTGTATGCCTTCCCAAAGACATGGAGCACCATCAAAAGCAACTTAACACCGAACTGAAGGCCATCTGGTCTTCAACAAAATCCATGATCCTGGTAAGTAGCACTGTCCTCTTTTGTTTTTCTAATTTTTTCAACTTTCAATTCGGCTTAAAAGAAAATTATTATTCTTTTGCAGGCCATTCAGAAAAACAAGATCACACATAGGAAAGTGTTGGAGCTTAGCAGAAATACAAGGGAGGCCATGAGAGAAGCTGAGGCAAAAACGGCCGAGCTAGAGGAGGCCAGAAAGCAAATGGCCGAGCTACGATCTGAAAACGGCCGACTAACCGAACTGGTTAGTTCGGCCGAAGCCGAAAAGCAGAAGATTGCCATTGAGGCGAAAGACAAGTACCTGCACCAGTTGGCAAAGATTGAAAAGAATAAAGATACCGAGATAACCCAACTGAGGGAGAGCGTAAAAGGGGCCGAAAAGCGAGGCTTTAAGAAGGCAGAAGACGCCTACATCCAACAGTGCGAAGCCGCAAAGGATCTTTTCTTCAAGTGCGGCTGGAGGGCAGCAGTGGAGAAGCTCGGTCATGGATTTTCCAGAATTTGGCACGTCCGCTCGAGCGGGGAAAGCGCAGCTCGAGCGGGAAATACGAGCTCCCAGGACTTTTTGCAGTCATGGATGTCCGCTCGAGCGGGGAAGTTCACGCTCGAGCCGCTCAAGCGGGGAGCCATGTAGTGAGACCTCCGGCTCGAGCGCCCGACTTCACGCTCGAGCGTAAAAGTGAGGTAACCAATACTTTTGCAAACCTAATGGGTCCGCTTGAGCGGGGGAGTCCACGCTCGAGCGGGGACCCCTGTTTCTGAAATTTTGAAAATGTATTATGTGTCTCATTTTCCGTTCTCTTTCACTTCTAAGTACTCTTAGGCATGCATTGAGCATCATGAATGAATTAAAAGAATAAGAAAGAAGCCTAAGAGTAATATGTGAATTATGAACGGATTGAATTGTTTGTGACCCACTGTGTTCATGGAATGTGTAAGGTCGAGCTCCAGGGCAAATCATCCAACCAATCACTGCGAGTAATATTTCAATAAAGATATCTGAAGTATGTTATTTGTCCAATTGCTTACTTCTATGTAAGTCTTATAAGTTCGTTAATTTGAATGGTGGACAAATGTTTGCTATGCCAAATGAATGGGCCAGAGGCCAATCTGACATGAATGATAGAATGAATGGGCAGAGGCCAGTTTGACATGAATGAAAGAATGAATGGGCCAGAGGCCAGTCTGACATGAATGAAAAAATGAATGGGCCAGAGGCCAGTCTGACATGAATGAAAGAATGAATGGGCCAGAGGCCAGTCTAACATGAATGAAAGAATGAATGAGCCAGAGGTCAGTCTGACATGAATGATAGAATGGTTGGGCCAAAGGCCAGTCTGACATGAATGAAAGAATGGTTGGGCCAAAGGCCGGTTTGACATGAATGGATTAGGCCTGAGGCCGTTTGATGTGTTTGGAACCGCAATTACCTGATCTATATATATGTATATACTAGATAGAAATATGAATTGGGCCCAAGGCCGTTTGGTGCATGTCGTTCTAAATACTGTTCGTGTACCTTCCTTATTTGATATTATTCACTGGGCTTTCGCTCACGCTCATTCATGTGTCTGTAGGTGAGCTATGGGAGGTCCAAACCTAGCCTCAGTGAAGTTTGCGAGAAACAGTCAAGGTTTTGAAGGGTCAGCCCACACGTCTCACACATGAGACTTGATCTCGCCCTTTTGCCATATTGTTACATTTTGTCATGTTGGCAAGAACTTTGGACTACAGTTGTAAATAAGTTTTGGGTTAGGCTGACTAAGACTTGTATGATCCTGTTATGTAAAGTATATGTATATATTGATTTTCTTTTGATGTGAGTTATTAACGAATATTTTTGTGAAATGACATGACGTGCCATGTAAGCATAGCTCTATGGACAAGAGTTTGAAATTGCTTCCATTTGGCCCCCTTAACTCTACTAAAAATATATTTGGTTTGGTTTAAGGCCGTAGGTAATCCCTTGATTATTGGCCGGTTATGTCCTTAACCCATGGGGGCGGGTTCAGGTCATGATAGGGGGCCCTAGCCTGAGAAATGGCGGGGGGTTTGAGGGAGTCGATAAACATGTTGAGGGTGGAAAACCAAGCCCAAGAGAACGCCGTTGAGACAAGAGTGAGTTTCCTTACTAGGGAATTTTTGCAGGCCAAACCGGATGAGTTTCATGGTGGCCCCGAGCCCAAGAAAGCGGATGAGTGGCTAGAACAAACAGTGAAGACATTCGAGATGCTTCACATTGAGCACAGTGAGCTAAGGGTGACTCTAGCGAGTTACTATCTCAAGGGGGATGCAAGTTAATGGTGGAAGTACACCAAGGGTAGGGTGGAGCCAACATGGGAAGCTTTTGTGGTTGCTTTCCAAGATAAGTATCTACCTCCCACTGCTAGGGAGAGGTTGAGGCAAGAATTTCAAGACCTCAAGTAACTCAATATGTCTGTGGCCGAGTTTGAGGCGGCCTTCTCTAGTTTGTCCCGGTTTGCATCGGAGTTGGTGGCAACGGAAGAGCGTCGTTGCATTGAGTTCGAGAAGAAGTTGAGAACTAAGATCTTGTTCAAAGTTGCTGGGAATATGATCCGGAACTATGATCGTCTTGTGGAGGCGGCGGCACATGTGGAGATTACAGTGCAAGCTGAAGAGGAAAGAATTCGGGGTTTTCGAGGTCTAGAGGTCACGAGTCACAAGGGGACTATAGACCTAACAAGAAGAGCAGAAACACTTTTTCACCCCAGTCCCAACCACAGCAGTCTAGATCCACCTTTCCTTTACCTAGTACGAGCCTGGGGAAGAGTGTATCGAGTGGTTTTTCCTGTTTCAAGTATGGCCAACCGGGTCACAAGGAATTTTCATGCCCACAAAAGGAGGGAGGACAGCAGATGTTGCCACCACCACCACCTAATTGATCCCAGAGTCAGTCTCAGAGTAGAGGGCAAGGACTTACTTGCTATCAGTGTGGTCAACCGAGGCAAATGAAGAGGGTTTGCCCGCAGTTGAGAGGCACATCTGGCGCATCAGGGTCGAGGCAGACTCAGAGCCACCAACAAGCTCACTCAATCTAGACTTCGCAAGCTAATTAGCGAACCGCTTCGGCTCAGTAAGTGCAGTAGGCCTATGCTCCGAGAGATGAGCAGGTTGATCAGAGGCTGCAGGGGCGCGTGTATGTTGTTACCGTGCCAGAGCAGTTACCGGGATCCTCAGTTGTAAGAGATATTTTTGTTGTGTGTAATTTTTTGGCTAATGTGTTGATAGATACGGGTGCGTCTCATTTATTTATATCTATTGCATTTGCTACTGCATTGGGGTTAAACGTGGCACGGTTAGCATCTCCGCTCCGAGAGATAAGCACGGTTAGCGTCTCATTCATTTGTGAGGTCAAATTCATCTAGAGAAATTTGCCAATAACAGAGAAAAACTATGCACATTGTGTTTTTTGAATTTGATGATTATTTTGTATCAACGCAGTGCATTAGAGATTACATGATCATATAGGTACCCTCTTGACACAATATGAATTAAATTTTTCTGTGAATTTCTGGTAACATCATACTAGAGAAATTTCTGCAGACAATTTTCTTTGTGTGGATTGTATTGACAATCACAACTTAGCATGCATTATAAATATAAATATATATATATATTTAACTATTGATAGCTATGAAATTTACATTAGTCAAAAAAAGATATATACATATATGTCAAACATCATCATTCCTTCAATGTATGAAAAAACAAATTGGAGGGTTATTTCAAATTACATTGTGTGCATTGTCTTCTTTTCACTAGTGTGCTTTCACTATTATACTTTTGGTTCTTTTTCTGGTAGTATTTGAATTGGTTTTATCCATGACCGGCCAACTTCGGTCACAAATCTCTCTATGATTTTTGCCCTCATCAACCTTACATCTTGTGTCGACAATTTCGAGCTAATAGGTTCATGGTTGCTATATTGTCTCATTATGTAGCATACAAAGAGGCCACAATCTACACTGCATAGAAATTATATGTATAGTTAGTTTTAAGAAACATTCAAATTAGATTATTTTATGTATAGATGTTGTATGAAACTTACGAATCACTGTCTTATTGTGGAGCATTGTTGACATATTCAAAGTCATAATTTGTATTTGGTGAGTCTATCAATTTGAAAGAGGGTTATGATTGTGCCTCTCTTTCAAGGCAAGTTTTCAAAAAATTCTCCATATAATCTTGCTGTAAAAAAATAATTTTTAAATAACAAAGAAATTTACACACAAATCAATGGGATTCTATGAAAATTATCATCACATAAACATTATCATGGATCAGACAAATTTGCACTTGTTACTAATTGTTTTGCATCTTTGATATATTTGTCTTGTGCATATCTCTCATTGGCCTTAGTGAGTTGTAGAACCTCCATAAATTGTCTTATTTGTGCAAGACTAGCAAGGTCTAGTGATTTCCATCTGTTGACTTCTCATTGCCCCCAGTATTTATTGAGAAATGGAGGAACCTGTAGTTCCTCCATGCTGTTTCAAGATACTTGTCAAATAATGAGACTCAGAAAGTTTGATTTTCCGTCATCTTGATGAAATTCTGCGGTCAGAGAAAATCAAAAAATGGTTATGAGAAAGTTGAAATAACAGGAATTTAAGAAATATACACACAGAGAAATTTTAAATGCACACAACTAGCTAGAGAAAATTAGACTAGTGACATAACTAGATTCAAGAAGTATCTTAACAAGAGAAAGTAGCAAGTAAATTATAGAGAAAATCAAATAAAAGAGCAGTAACATACTAAGCTCATGCATGTGAAAAAAAAATAAAGTTGGTTGTTGTCCTTTTCTCTTTTGATCAGCAAATAGGATCTCTCCATAGCCATCAATGACCTGAAAAATATCATTTATAATTATAACATTAGTTTATAAAGGCTTATGGAACATTGCAGAGAAATTTTGATGAAAGACTTACATTGTTGGCAATTTCTTTTTCCTTTATTAGGTCCTATATCTTCAAAGGTAATGAGATTGAACTCACTTGTCCAGATTAAAGCCCTACAAGATGACAAAGAAATGATTTAATAGTTGTTAATGCAATATAAGTTAGTAAATTGTTATTTGTTATCTTCTATTTTATTTGTTGTACTTAATCAAGTTTAGACACGTTTGATATGTGCTATAAGATGTCTTTTATATGTTCTTTTTCCAATTTTCAAACCGATAGAGTTTGTGGAAAAACCCAAGATTTTCTGATGCTTGTTGGTTGAGGCAAGATGTACTCATCGGCATCAAGTACTTCTTTGTGTTTGGTGGTTTGCTTTGTTTGCTTTGCAGCTTGCTTTGAACCTCTAGTCACCTTCACAACTTTGAGATATTGAAATTCTGGATCTTGCTGCTTTTCTTTTATTTCTTTTGCCTTTAAATTCTTTATCATTGATATAGGATATTTTTTCATTGTAGACAGTGAAAATATCAGTAAAAGTTATATTTCTCTGAACTAACAGATCATATTTTAATATGTAAATTTATTTGATTCAATATTTTCTAGTTACCATACACTTTTGTCTTTTGTTTTGATTGTTCTTTGTATGGCACTTGTTCTTGCTGGGTTGTTGGTTATTGTTCGACTTCTATTTCAACTATATACAGTGAAAATCAAACAAGCCCCAAAAATCAAATAAGCAAATAGACAAAGAAAATCAAATAAGCAGCAGAAACTAATGTGGTCAGAGAAATTTAACTTCCAAAGAAAATTACCATTGACAGAGAAAATTGTAATAAATAGAAATTTCTTTGAGTTATGTTGATACAAGGACATAACTTTTTATGGCTCAAGATTTTCACTGACCTTGGGGTTGAACTTGTGTTGGTGTTCGGTAAGGTTGTGTTGCTAGTTAGACGGACAGTTCTTGAATTTGTTCATGCAATCTAGCATTTTCAGTTTCAAGCTCTGAAATTGAATATCTCAACTGTTAAATTGTTTTTGTATCATTTTATTGTTGAACCTCCAACATCCTTAGTTTCATTTGGTTTGTGTTGTCTCTTTCTTGATGTTCTGACTTATGTGATGTCAAGGTTCTTATTGCAATGTCCTTTTCTATAATTAATTCATTTCAATTTCTCTCTTCTTCTATTTTGGATTTAGAGAGTGCCTTTAGTCTTTGATGTAGATCAGCAATTGGATCATCCTTTGATTCCTTAGATTCTTGAGGCTGATGCATTGTTGAGCCACAAATGCTATCATAATGTTGGTCCATTGGCTCATTATGTTCTTCTTCATCACTTTCCTCATGGTTTTCTTCTTCCTCTTTAGATTCAGTACCTTCATCTTCTTCTACATTGTCTTCTTCTTTCTGTTCATTTTCTTCTTTATCTTCTACTTCTACTTCTTCACTTTCTTCTCTGGCTTCCGCTTCTGCACTACTTGCTTGATCTTCTTCTTCATTGCTGGCTTCCTGTTCTTCTGTGTTGCCTTCTCCTTCTTCATTCCCTCCTTCTTCTTCAGATGAATCTTCTAATGTCTCCTTGAATTTGATAATTGCCTTTTTTGATTCTTTCTTCTTCTTTTTACCAAGACAAAACTCCTCTAATAGGTTTTTAACTAGCTCATTGTTATCTATCTGTAACAGGAGGCTCTTTTATTAGAGAAATGTTACAAAATTCACTGAGAGAAAAAATTCAAATAAGGCAGATAAAATTCATCTGAATCATACTGATAGGAAACAAACTTCAGAGAAAATTGTATGGGCCAGAGAAAATTACAGACAATGAGATAATTTTATGAGTCAGAAAAAATTATGAAACAAGTAACATAATTTAGATGTCAGAGAAAATCAATCAGGACATATAAGTTAATGTTACTATAATTGTGTCAGAGAAATTTAGATTCTAGAGAAAATTCATTACAAGGGCAGAAATAAATAGTGTAAATCAAAGAAGTAACATAAATTAAAATTTCAGAGAAAATTGATCTCAATCAGTCAAGACACGTAAGTTATGGGCCAGAGAAAATTACACACAAGGAGAAATAATTTTATGGGTTAGAGAAAATTATGAAACAACTAACATAATTTAGATATCAGAGAAAATCAATCAGAGCATATAAGTTAATGTGTTACAAATGTTGTTAGAGAAATTTGGATTGTAGAAAAAATTCATTACAATGGCCGAAATAAATCAGTGGTAATTAAAGAAGAAACATAAATTGAAAGTTCAGAGAAAATTGATCTTAATCAACCAAGTCACAAGGAGGGAAACAAACCAGTGGTCAGAGAAATTTTGGAATTTCACTGAGATTTCAGTGGCGATAGAAATCTAACCTGTCGAGGTGCAAGAGAGTGGATTGGTGTCTTTTGCAGCTGTTTGGTCAAGCTTTGCAGGTTGCACTTGGTACATCTTAGGAAGTCAGTTGTGTTACTGCCTTCCGAGTTAATGATATTCGCATGTTCACATAGCCAATACTGTGATGGAAATTAAAGTAATTAAATTTTGCTAAACACACAAAGTTGTAAGTATCATAACTGTACATTTGAATGGAAATTATACTTACCAGTAATGCAATGACACACCCCGTAGCTTTTTCTAGAGTTTTGTGCAATGTTGTGATAGAATCGATCAATGCTGATGTGATTGCTTTTGGCCAATCATACTGCTTCATTGATTCAAGAGGTTCCATGTACTTTATAAAAACCCACCCTATTGAATTTTCACTTGTTGCAAAAAATAGGGTGAGACATAAGTACAAGGTAACAATGATTGCTACATCTTTGAAGTCAGTTGGTTGCTTTCCTTTCATTACTTTGACCAAGGCATTTTTAAGAACAGAACCAGTGAGCCTTGTGTCCTTTGGAAATATTCTCCTTAGGAATGCAGATTTTGGCTTTTTAGAGTATCTTAATGACATGACTCCTTTACCTCCTTGCAAACCAAAAATCAAGGACATGTCATTAGTTGTAAAGGTCAAGTTCTTTTTACCAACTGTGAATGCTTTCATTTTTTCATTGTAACGTTGGATTATTGAAACTACATCATTATCAGATTTCCTAGATTTCCCTAGATCCATCTTTCCAATGGTTAGAGCTTGGATCAAATACCAGAATGGGGTCTTTTGAAGCTCTTCTAGTTGGTTTGAATTGAATTTAAGTATTTGAAAAAAGAAGACAACAAATGAGAGGTTGGATCGGTATTGAATGCTGTAATGAGCTCTCTTTCTTTGGAGTTTAACAGGTTTTCTCTCTCTTGAGCTTGAGTCTTTTGAAGTTGGGGTATTCATCTTCATGCTAGTTGCTTCATCACCTTAGACTTGTGTGTTTTGGTAAGGAGTTTGTGGTGTTTTGTTGCTTTTTGATCTTAGATCATAAGAAGATTGAGAGAGTTTCTGTTTCTTGCTTGGTGTTTCTGGTGTTTTGCTACTTTTACGTTTTGCCATTTCTAGACAATGATGAAAATATAAAAATATCAACATTAAATCCCAGAGAAAATTAAACATGCTAGAGAAAATTGGACATGTCAAAGAAAATTACACATAAGGGAGAAAACTAAGGTGGCCAGGGAAAATTATAAATGTCAGAGAAAATTAGACACTGAAAATTAAATGTCAGAGTACTAATTGTTTTCCTGTGGAATACATCTAGCCACAGAAAATTTTCATTCCTAGAGAAAATCAACAAAGCAATATAAACATGCCAGAGAAATTTTCAATAATTGTTAAAATTACATATAGAAATAAAATATAACCAGAGAAAATTCAAAAAAGAAACATATATCTAGCAAGCACAGAAAATGAATATGACAGAAAAAAAATAAACATGGCAAGCCAGAGAAAATTTCCATTCCACAATTAGCAAGATAAAATAAACAAAACAATGTAAACATGCCACAGAAAATTACACAACATTGAAACCAAGAATTGAACAAAATAAACATACCAGAGAAAATTGAACATGGTAGACAAACACAAGGGAGAAAACTAATGTGGTCAGAGAAAATTATAAATTCCAGAGAAACTTAAACACTTACAAGAGAATACTAGGTGTTTTCGTGTGGAATACATGTAGCAACAGCTAATTTTCATTCCTAGATAAAATAACCAAAGCAACATAAATATGACAAAGAAATTTTCAAAAATTGCTACAAATTACATATAGATGTAAAATATAGTCAGAGAAAATTTAAGAAAGAAACATAAACCTAGTAAGCATAGAAAATGAAAATGCCAGAGAAAATTATACATTCCAAAGAAAATTTCTATTCCAGAGAAAATTTGCAGTCCATAATATTAAAATGCTAAAGAAATTTACATACACAACCAGATAAAATTAAACATGATAAAGACACACAAGAGAAAAAAGTGATGTGGCCAGAGAAAATTATAAATGTCAGAGAAACTTAGATACAGACAAGAGAGTAATAATATATATAGATGTAAAATATAGTCAGAGAAAATTTAAAAAAAAAAAAAAAACATAAACCTAGCAAGCACAGAAAATGAAAATGCTAGAGAAAATTACACATTCTAAAGAAAAATAGACATTCAGAGAAATTTACAGAGCAGAGAAATTTACAGACAAAATCACACAAACATGTTCAAGAATAAGATTAAAACACAGAAATAACTCAAAACAAACATGCCAAAGAAAATTCAAAGAAGAAACATACATCAAGCAAATACCAAAGAAATTTAAATGCTAGAGAAATTTACAGATAAAATCACAGAAACATATTCAAGAATAAGTTCAAAACGCAAAGAAATAACTTTTTTCAAATTTATGTAGCTTTTTATTACGAAATTGAAACCTTAATTAATGGAAGGTTAATATAAAATGCAATTAACTGTGTTTCCAGAGAAAAACTCGTTGGATTGTAGAAAAACTTACCAGAGTTAGGATGAAACACTAATTACGAACTGATATACCCTGAGATGAAGATGTAATGTGACGAAAGATAAACTGAGATGACAATGAACAGTGAAAACGAGGTCAGAGAAATTTGTGAGGAAGGAATGAGAAAGATTTTTGCAGAAGGTAATGAAACTTTAATGTCAATGGTGAAGATGATATTGCAACCCTAATTCTGCTATTCTCTTGCTCGTGAAGATGGTTGAATGTTTGGAATGAAACTCAGTCGTCGGAATTCAATTCAGTTTCTGTGTTGATTTGTGAAGGGTATTTTGGTCCATGAAATAATTAAAAATACGCGCGACATTGTTAAGAGACCTAATGCACCACTCCTTTTTTTTTTTATGTCCTTTATACTTTAAATTACTATTATTAAGAATCTTTAAAAAAAAATTTCAATTAATTATGGCCAACCAATAATACGGTGAACATTTGATTTGATTTGATATGATTGCTTTTTGGTTAAATACCGTCATCAATTGGATGGTTTAAAAAAAAATTTCTTTTTAAACATATATAGAGGCAGTGGTGCAGCCTTTCATCCTGCACAAAAATAAGGGTAAATTATTAATTGATGCCAATAATTAGATTTAATTCTTATTAAGTTTTATTAAAAATAAATTTTAATAAAATTATCGTTAAAATTAAATTTTGTAATGATTTTTTTTAGGGAAAATTATTGATAAATCCTATTTAGAAGTGTTTTAGCCCAAGAAGTCCATGAAGGAATTTTTTAACCCATTTAGTCCCATGTATGTATAGTTTTATTCCATAAAGTCCTTTTTCTTTATTTACACTATTTTCTTGGACACTTATGCCCTTATATTTAATTTTGATACCCTTATAAATATTTTTTGAACGGTTAGCAATTTATGATGTGAACATTCATATTTTAAAATTGACATTGGTAAGAATGTAAAATTGGCCCGTGGACGGCCCGAAACCAGTCAGCGAGCCGGGGTGGGCCCGGCCTGTTAACAATGTGAATATTCACATTGACATGTTAACATTCACATTAATAGGAGTGTAAAATTGGCCCGCGTCCCGTGGCGGCGCAAAACCCGCTCGCAGTCCATGGGCCGCCCGGGGCGGGCCCGGTCCGGGCCGTTGACAATGTGAATATTCACGTTGACATGTTAACATTCACATTGATAAGAGTATAAAATTGGCCAGCGTCCTGTGGGCGGCCAAAAGCCTGCCCGTGGCCCGGGGCGGGCCCGACCCAGCCCGTTGACAATGTGAATATTCACATTGACATGTTAACATTCACATTGATAGGAGTGTAAAATTAGCCCGCGCCCTGTGGCTGCCCGAAACTCGCCCACGGCCCGTGGGCGGGCCCGACCCGTTGACAATGTGAATATTCACATTGACATGTTAATATTCACATTAATAAGAGTATAAAATTGGCCCGCGCCCCGAGGCTACCCAAAACCCGCCCACGGCCCGTGGGCAACCCGGGCGGGCCCGGCCCGGCCCGGCCTGTTGACAATGTAAATATTCACATTGACATGTTAACATTCACATTGATAAGAGTATAAAATTAACCAGCGCCCCGTGGCTGCCTGAAACCCTCCCACGGCCTGTAGGCGGCCCGGAGCGGGCCCGACCCGGCCTGTTGACAATGTGAATATTCACATTGACATGTTAACATTTACATTGATAAGAGTATAAAATTGGCTCGCGGCCCATGGGCGGCCAAAAGCTCGCCCGTGGCCCGGGGCGGGCCCGGCCCGGCCCGTTGACAATGTGAATATTCACATTAACATGTTAACATTCACATTGATAAGAGTGTAAAATTGGCCCGAAGCCCGACCGCAGCCCGAGGCGGGCTTGGCCCGACCCGTGACAATGTGAATATTCACATTGATATGTTAACATTAACATTGATAGGAGTGTAAAATTTGTCCGCTGCCCGAAGCTCGCCCTCGGCCCGGGGCAGGCTCGGCTCGGCCCGTTGACAATGTGAATATTCACATTGACATGTTCATATGCACATTGATAGGAATGTAGAATTGGCTCGCAGCCCGTGGGCTACTCGAAGCCCGCCCACGGCCCAGGGCAGGCTCGTTTGGGTCCGGGCCCGAGCATGTCCGAGACCCTAGGCTAGGGCCTAGGCCATTACTTTGAAGCCCGGCCCAACCCATCGGCCCGCTTAAGGCTCATTCAGGGCTCGGTCCGAGGCCCAGCCCATCTGAGACACAATGTCTTTTTTTGTGGAAAATAATAAAATTTTGGTAGAAAAAATTAAAAAGAATTAAAAAAAAATGGCCAGGCCCGCCAAAGCCCGGCCTAAGCTCGAGCCTAGGCCCAAGCCCACTGGCCCGACCCGAGGCTGTCGTCTTCGGGCCGCGGGCCAATTTTACACTCCTATCAATGTGAATATTAATATGTCAATGTGAATATTCACATTGTCACGGGCCGGGCCGGGCCGGGCACGCCCCGGACAGCGGGCGGGCTTCGGGCCTCCCATAGGCCGCGGGCTAATTTTACACTCCTATCAATGTAAATGGTAATATGTCAATGTGAATATTCACATTGTCACGGGCCGGGCCGGGTTCGCCCCGGGCCGCCCATGGGACGCGAGTCAATTTTACACTCTTATTAATGTGAATGTTAACATGTCAATGTGAATATTCACATTGTCACGGGCCGGGCCGGGCCTGCCCGGGCAGCTGGCGGGCTTCGGGCCTCCCACGGGTCGTGGGCTAATTTTACACTCCTATCAATGTGAATGTTAATATGTCAATGTGAATATTCACATTGTCACGGGTCGGGCCGGGCCAAGCTCACCCCGGGCCGCGGGTCAATTTTACAGTCTTATCAATGTGAATGTTAATATGTCAATGTAAATATTCACATTGTCACGGGCCGGGCCGGGCTCGCCCCGGGCCGCGGGCCAATTTTGCAGTCTTATCAATGTGAATGTTAATATGTCAATGTGAATATTCACATTGTCACGGGCCGAACCAGGCTCGCCCCCGGGCCGCGGGCTAATTTTACACTCCTATCAATGTGAATGCTAACATGTCAATGTGAATATTCACATTGTACATGGGTCGGGCCCCTACACATTGACGATATGAACATTCACATTGACGGTGTGAACATTCACATTAGGGGTATTTTGGTAATTATGTCACCCATAGGACTTATTGAAACATAAGAAAATAATATGAACTAAATAGAACATAAGTAGATACATTAGGGGTATTTTGGTAATTATGTCACCCATAGGACTTATTAAAACATAAGAAAATAATATGAACTAAATAGAACATAAGTAGATGAAAAGGGTATTTTGGTCTTCTTATCTCAAATAGGACCTAATGGAATAGTCAAAAAGAATATGGGTTGAATGGAACATAAGTAATTAAAGATTGATTTATGGAAAAAGCTCTCTTTTTTTTATATATTTTGCTAAAAATTGATAATTAATAATTTTTTTATCATGATTTTTATAAATTGTCGCTAAAATTTATAATTAGTAATATTTTTCTATAATGATTTTTTAAAATTTTCGTTGAAATTTGAAAATTAGTGAATTTGTTTGATAATTTTTTTAAACTATTGCTAAAATTTATTATTACTGATTTTTTTGTGATAAAATTTTTAAACTGTCACAGAAAATTAACAGTTAGTGACGTTTTGTAATAATATTTGATGAAAAACGTCATTAATTCTCACAAGACCTATTAGACAATAAATTTATTCATTAGGACTTATACATAAGTTCTCCCAAAAATAATCAACAGCCTATATATATATGTAATCAACCAACCAAAGAAATTGTGTTTGGTTTGTGTTTTGAGATAAATTTTCAAAAAATTTTTGAAAGAGAGAGTTTATAATTTTTTTTTGATTTATTTGGTTGTATATTTTGAAAATAGTTTTTGAGTTTGGAAGTTTAGGATGATTTGATATTTTATTGTAGTTGAATATATGTGTGTGAAAGAAAAAGTGATTGACAATGAGAGAGGAGAGAGAAAAGGCGATTGATTGATGTGTAATAGAGAGAGAAGTAATTTTGAAATTTTTTTGAAAAAATTTATATCCAAATATGTTTTTTAAAAAAAATATATTTCAAAACATAAACCAAACCAACCCTAAGGCTTCGTTTGGAAAGCCCAACTTGGGGCTTTTTTTGGTTATTTTATCCACAAAAAATAAAATAGGCTTTTTAGCCTAGTAAGATAAAATATCACATCCAACCTATAATTATTATATTCTTTTTTCACAAAAAAGTTTAAAAAGCTAAAAAAGTCAAAAGTCCTTCCCAAACCAAACTTTTTAATCCTAAATTAAAATAATAAAAAAAGTTAAAAACTAAAAAACCAACCCACTTCACACACGTGCAAAATTGACAAAGCCCTAGTTGTCCTCCATAATATGTACTGACAAATTTTGTATTTGATGAAAAAACGTTATTCACTTTGTTTGGTTACAGTTTTTCAGAAATATTTTTAAAAAAATTTTATTTTCTTATTTTTTGTATTTTTTTTTATTTTTATTGAATTTTTCTAATATTTTAAGTAATTTTTTCTACTTTTTAGACATACCTAACATAAATATACCTAAAAAGTAAAAAATTTGAGAAAAAAATCTTTTAAAAATTCACTAAATACCAAAAATATATATAAAAAAAATACGAGAATTTAGTATATTTTTTTTATATTTTTATGTATTTATTAATTTTTTAAAATATTTTTTCACAAATTTTTTATTTTTTAGATACATCTAAGTAAAGTGCATCTAAAAAAGTAAAAAAAAATATTTAAAATTTTAAAAATATTTACTAAAAACAAAAAAATATGAAAACTAAAAAATTCAATTTTAAAAAAATTTAATCCAAAAACTCAAACCAAACACACTGATTAATTTTCGTAAAACCTTTTAAATAATAAATTTACCTTACATATAAATGCTATTAAAAATAATTAATGATGGCGTACATCCATGTAATCAACCAACCAAAGGAAATATTAAGGGTGTGTTTAGTTTGGTTTTGGGACATAAATTTTTTTAAAAAAGTTTGGGGAAAGATTTTCAAAAAAATTTTGGTTTGTTTATTGTAAGAGTTTGTGATGATTTGATATTTTGTTGTAGTTGAGTAGATGTGGGTGAAAAAAAAGTAATTGAAAAGAAAAGAAAAAAGAGAAAAAATAATTGTTTAATGTGTAGGAGGTACAAAGTGATTTTTAAAAAAAATCTAAAATTATTAAACCAAACAAAATTTTAAAATTTATTTCCCAAAAACAAATCAAACAAACCTAAATCTCTACGTACAAAAATGACAAAGCGTTAGTTAGCTGTCTACCATAATATGTACTAACAAATTTTATTTCCACGACATCATAATTTGTCTTCCATAATATGTACTAACAAATTTTGTTTTCAAGACACCATTATTTGTTAGGGGTTCAGTTTTAGACGATTTATGGATTAATTTTGATTATCTATATGTATGTAGTTTGAGAAAAATTTAATTCGTAATTGTCGACAGTACGGATTGTAGTTTGTACGGATATGGTTATAGACAGCTTGCGGATTGGACTTTTTTCTTTAAAAGTTTATTTTAAAACTTTTTTTTTCCCCATTTTATAAATATTTATTTTGGGTCATTTTCCTCCTATTTTTTAAAATGCTCCAATATTAATAATTAATTAATTAAAACTTATATAATTGAAAACACAACAAAATCAATTCCTAACATAAACAAATCATTCAAAATTTTAAACTTTTAAATCAAATCATAAACTAACACAAGCACATCTTTCAAAATCCTAAATTAGATCATCAATGCCATTCATTATCTACTACCCAACAATACAATTAAAATAAAATCATTCAAAATCCTTAACTTACCTAAAAGTAATTCTTCATTAATTTTTACATTCATCCATAATGCAATAATAAAATAACAACAGTTTAGTTTTTTTTTTTTTTTAAAAAGAGTCCAAGTGCGGACGGGTTCTTGTAGGTGCGGGTTAAACATGCAACCAGCAATCATGCCATATTCCAAATCGCATCTGCCCGTATTGTGTCTGTGAAACCGCTCATTTATATGCGGATCGATTCGAATTAGACGGGTTGGACTGTTTGAATAATCTTATGCTCAACTCTATTATTTGTGATCATTTTGCTAATAGAAGCTGATCGCTAGTTGGGAATTTTTTTTTTTTTTATGAGTAATGGTTCACAAATTAATGCTTTTATAATTTATTTATTTATTGATGTAGCCTTTATGACATTATTGAAGTAGGATTTGTTTCAAATTTTAATTTTTTTTTATTATATGAAATAACGGCTAGTAAAATTTGATAATTTATAATATATTTTTACAGTAATTATTAACAACTATTTCTAACATAAAAATGATAAATTTCATGTATGAAGTAATTAAATGATGAGTCAATAATTATTTTTCAAGGATTTTTCTAGGATTAGTTGGGTAACTACCAAATCTAAAGTTAAACGATATTTTAATCATTGGAGTGTGTCACCATGATTACTAAACACTTAGTCTAATTATTCTTTAAACCAATGATACATAACATAACTTGCATTTGACTGATACCATCATCATAAATAAAAATTTTAAGAAGAATGAAGGATTCAAACTAACATAGAACGTAGTTAAAATTAATTAATTAATTAAAGTGGGACACAAGGCTAAGAGTCTATTTGGTGTAATTTTACATGTTGAAAGTTAATAATTAAATATATAATATATATATATATATTTTTAGCTTACCAAATAAAAATTTGTTAATGAACGAGGGGTGATTTTAACTTAGGTTATCTTCATAGTGATGCTACCCCCTGCTCTCTCTTTATATGGATGTATCATGTATGTCCCTTAGTAATTATTTTTTTTTCTAAGTCATTAAAGTCATTTTCACCTTATAAAATGTAAGGAGAATATGCACTGAACACTTTAACATATATTTTTAAAATAATAAAAAAAAATTATTATAAATAATTCCGTAAATATATCAAAACGATTTTAATTTAGAATAATTATTTCGCTTTTCAAAAATTTCATGTTAATTATATGCTCAACAATAACAGGCTAAACATTTGATTTGTTTTGATTGCATTTTCGTTAACTACCCTAACCGATTGGATTTTTTTTTTTTTTTTTTAAAGCATATATAGAGGCAGTGGGGAAGGGACATAGGGACGAGGGTCACGTGCCCCCCACATTTCAATATATATATTTTGTTTGATGGGGTCTTACTTACACATAATGTCCCTCCTATAGATAATGTATAGTCCTCTCAATTTATCCAAAAACACGCTGACACACCACAGGCACCCACGTTTTGTTTTTGTCTTCTTTTGTTTTTTGAATTCCAATTCCAACCAAACATTGACACATAATTTTTTTTAGATAAGTGCACACAACTCTAATTATAGCAAGATTAAAACCTTAAAACTCTAAAAGCGTATGAAATTCTTTTTTGTTTTATTTATTCACAGTACTTATTAAGTGTCTTCGTATTTTCTTTATCTTTTTTTTCTCCCTTTGTTGCTTTACAATTTACCGACAAGTGATTCACCGGATTAGAATCACACAATACAGATTTGAGACCACACTACAACCTTGGTATCTTCTCTTTATTGTTTACAAATAACTTTATTTATTATTTTTTACTTTTAAATAAAAATTATGAGTATTAATTTATAGTTATTTGTTAAGTTTTGATTTGTAAATTTTTTGATTTGTTATTATTTATGTTAAAATAACATATTTTGATATGCTAAAATTATAAATCTTAATTGGTTGTGATTTATATTAAAATTAAGAATTTTGTCTTGTTGTTGTTTGTGTTAAAATTAGGGATTTGATTTGTGCTAAAATTAAAAATATTAATTTACAGTGATTAATATTTAAATTAGAGATTTTGATTTGCTATAATTTGTGCTAAAATTAAAAATTTTGATTTGTTGTGATTTGTGCTAAATTTAAATGTTTTGATTTCAAAAGATAAAAATTCATCGGGGTCAATTGTAAAAGTTTAAAATTAATTTTTTTTATAATAAATATTAATTTTTAATGTTTAATATTAACTCAAAAAATTATTATTATATTATTATTATTGATCAGAAAATAAAAATATTAAAATTATAATTAATAAATATCCTTATATTAAATTCCATGACTCTATCACTGTACAGAGGCAACGGTGCAGCCTCTGATCATGCACACAAATAATCAATGATAGCCTCTATTTGTGTATCAACCAACCAAAGAAAATATTAAGGCTTCGTTTGGAAAGGGTTACATTGGGCTTTTTTAACTATTTTAGTCACAAAAAATAAAATAGACTATTTTAGCCACAAAAAACAAACAATCACATCCAACCCATATCATTACTCTTCTCTCACAAAAAAAGTTAAAAAAAAAAAGCCAAAGTCAAAACCCTTCCCAAACCAAACTTTTAGCCCAAGCTAAAATAGTCAAAAAGTCAAAAAAAACTAAAACCACCCACTTCCCAAACCAACCCTAAGGCTTTCTTCTCGGTAGACAATTAAAAGTCATTTTTTTTTAACTTTTACCTTATTTTGAGTTATGTCATTTTTTTTATTTTTTTATAAAATATTTAAAAAATAAAAAATTAATTTTTAACAAACTTTTCAAAGCAATCCTAAACCTCCACCTAAAAAAATCACAAAGCGTTAGTTGTCCTCCATAACAAGTACTGACAAATTTTGTTTCCACAACATCATTTATTTGTGATCATTTTGCCAGTAGAAGTTGATCTCTAGTTGGAGAAAAAAAAAAAAATTAGAACAAATTATACGGGTAGTCTTCATTTTGTCTATTATAACATTTTAGTCCTTATACTTTTAATTGGTTGAATTTTAAATTTTGTGGCAATTTAATTAATAATGCAGTTAGGATTTTTGGTAGAAAATAATCACTAAGTTGGTTGAGATTAACTCACCAAATTGATCAAGTATATAATTTTGTTCATAAAAGCATCACACATGCCAGTTATATGAGCATTTTCCTTTAAAAAAATGGTAATTGCTGAACCAATTGGACTAAATTGAGATAAAGTCAAAACTTTAGAGTCAAAATCAAGTCAATTGAAATAACATTGTGGGGTTATATTTCTGAGCATCAACACGTGGCAAGATGACGTCGGCGTGTCATCAAGAAAGCTATGTGTCACAATATAGTTTTGCCACGGTATCCTAGTATTTGCCGAGGTTATTTCTGAAGGCATCTTAATCCGGATGAAAGCCTGCAACCTCGGCTACACCTGCAATGGCCGAGCTACCCGCAGAAAACTGGAGCCGAGGTAACTGTCGGACTGACCATATCAGCCAATATAAAATATTATCTTGGTAGGTGGATGTCCAACTATGTGGAGTAAGCCATCATTTCACTAACTAAGTGGCCTCGAGGCCATAAGAGTTGATCACGAGGCCATTAGAGGCCATGTGAAGGGATAAAGAGCTTTTACCTGGAAAGCTGCCGAAAGTGCATTGGTGGGCTGGCAAGACAGCTCAAAAGTTAGTGGCTTCTGCACTAACTTCACTAGTATATATATGGAGAGGTCAATGGACGAAGGGGGGGGAATTCATTCGGAGCAGAGCATAAATAAGCTTCAAGTTAATAGTAGCATTTGTAATTATTTACTTTGTGAGTGGGAAAGTTACAGAGAGTTAATTGTAATTTCTGTCATTCAATAAGAGAATTACCTCGGCCTCCCGTGGACGTAGGCACTATTGCCGAACCACGTAAAATCCTATGTGCCTTTGTATTATTATCTGTGCCATCTATTCTGCTTGTGTTTTTGCCGCTGAATCACTAAGATAGGCAGTGTGATCAGAAAATCACTCACACAATTTGGCGCCGTCTGTGGGAACGAAAGACGAATAGATGGCTAGTAATACACAAAACGAGAAGGTCGGGGGCAACGCTCCCGCTGGGAGTGACAGGTCTAATGACCTTGATGTTGACAGAGACAACCACAACAACAAAGTCCGTGGCCAGGGGCACGAAGGGAAAGACGCCATCCAGGAGGACAGATACTACAAGGAGGATGACCTCCAAGTATGGAGGGAACGGTGCATACGAAGGGATGAAGAAGTCAAGGACCTAGCATACAAGTTGGCCGACCTGCAGTCGGTCGTCAACTTCATGATGCAAAATAATGCCATGAAACCACCATACCCACTGCAGGATACGCCGATCCCAGCAGTTCAGAATCAGAATGGAGGACGAAAGATAAATCCAGAAGCATCACAACGTTCGAAGAGCAAGAGGCATTCACACCCGCCCTCCGAGGAGATCGGGCGAGAGGAATCCAGACAAGAAAAGTCCCAAAGAACATGTCATACAAAGGATCATGAAACCAGAGAACCTCGGCATATACAAAGACGGGCTCTCTGCTTCGACACTACCCAGGGAGAAAAATCTAAACAGGCACACCACGAGGCCGAGAGCAGCGTGCCAAAGGGACTCAAATCGAAAGATAGCCGAGCTCCAGGGAGAAGCAAAGAAGATTTGAGAAACTACCTCAAGAGAAGGGAACAGAATGCTGAGGCCGAGGTAACCTCATTCGTCAAGCCAAGGACGCCATTCTCAGTAGAACTAGACAAATTCGAAGCTCCGAAAAGGTTCAGCATGCCGAGGTATCAAATCTATGACGGAAAGTCAGATCCTAACTTCCATGTTGGGTTATTCTTAAACTCAATGGCATTATACAGTGGAAATGGGCCTTTGCTCTGCAAAGTATTCCCATCGTCCTTTGGGGAAATTGCATCGGATTGGTTCCATAAGTTACCAAAGGGAAGCGTGAAGACATGGGAAGGCCTGGCCGAGATGTTTGTGGCCAGGTTCGTGACAAACAAGCTACAGCCATTAAGGGTGGATGCACTAATGGCTTTGAAGATCAGCAAGGATGAAGGCCTTAGGGCCTATGCAAAAAGATATTACGAGGTGTTTAACCGAATACCCGAATGCAACCAGGAGGTAGCAGTAGTGTCTTTCAAGAACGGCCTAAAAGAAGATTGTTCACTTCGGAAATCTTTGGCGAAAACATTGCCGAAGAACATGGAGGAACTCATGGCAAGGATCGAGAAGTATGCCAGAGCCGAAGAAGATACATCGGCATCAAAGCAAGTCAAACCGGAGCAAGGGAACACCTCGCCAAAGCGAAGCCGAAGTAACAACGGATTCAGCAAGGCGGAGGTAGAGCTGAGGGCTAAACAAGCGGTAATAACCGTGTTCCGAATTCCGATTCAGAAGGTCCTAGGAAAAATTCGGGGCGAACCCTATTTCAGAACACCGGCGAGGCAACCTGGGGAGTTTATGGGACGAAACGCGGATAGACATTGCTCATACCACGATGAAAACGGACATACAACACAAGGATGCAGAGCCCTCAAAGCGCACTTGGAAGATCTGGTGAGGCAGGGCCACTTAAGAGACCTTGTTGACGAAGCCAGAACAAGAGAGGAACAGACCAGACTGCCTCAGGCTGAAGCGGCCCCACCACCACCGCAACCCCGGGCGGAAAGACCTCGGGTGGTAAATGTGATTCATTCCAAAGTGAATGCAAATGACGTTCGGGGAGAAACCCAACGAGTAAAACATCTGCAGCATGTGAACCAGGTCGGACTGAAAAGACCTCGGCCCGAAGATTGCCAAGGTCCGATGATAACCTTCACCGAGGCCGACCTAGAGATGGTCCAGCATCCACATAATGATGCCTTGGTAGTATCCCTCCAGGTTGGGAAGTGCCAAGTAAAACGCATCCTGATAGATCAAGGCAGCTCATGCAACATCATGTACGTTAGATGTTACAAGGAGCTGGACCTACACCCTGATGACCTGGAGCATTCAGACGGCCCGATGGTCGGCTTCAACGGAACGCCAACGTGGCCCCTTGGTGCCACAACCTTGGACGTACAAGCAGGCACAAAAATGATCAAGACTGAGTTCATTGTGATTGATACTCCATCGCCATACAACATCATCATAGGCCGGCCGTGGTTGCATGTAATGGGGGCAGTCCCCTCAACATTGCACCAACTACTGCGCTTCCCCACAGAACATGGGATTGAAGAAATCCGAGGAGATCAACTGCAGGCAAAGAATTGCTCCATGGCAGCAATGAAGACTACCTGCAATATTCAAGAACCAGCCAAGACCGAGATTGAAGACAAGGACATAGAAGTCCTAGAGGATGTCGGCAAGGAGCCGGCCGAGAAGAGTGAAGAATCACTAAAGAAGATTTTCGTCCAGGAGGGCGATGAAGAACGTTTCTTTCTTCTCGGTTCAGGCTTAGCCGAGGAAGAGGAAAGGGAACTAGAGGCATTTTTAAGAGCAAACATAGAAGTGTTCGCCTGGACACCTTATGAAATGCCTGGCATTGACCCCGAGGTCACATGTCACAGACTGAATGTGGACAGGTCGGCTAAACCAGTGGTGCAGCGAGCCAGGAGGCCGACGTTGGTACACGTCGACGCAGTGGAAGAAGAGGTTGACAAACTTCTAGAGGCCAGGGCCATCAGAGAAGTTAATTACCCGACATGGTTATCAAACACCGTGGTGGTGAAGAAGAAAAATGGCAAATGGAGGGTTTGCGTAGACTTTACAAGCTTAAATAAAGCCTGCCCCAAAGACAGCTTCCCTTTACCAAAAATTGACCAGCTGGTGGATGCTACATCGGGACATGGAAGGATGAGCTTCCTAGACGCTTACAGGGGATACCACCAGATAGCCATGTACCCACCAGACGAGGAAAAAACAGCATTCATCACCCCAAAAGGCCTGTACTGTTACAGGGTGATGCCTTTTGGACTAAAAAATGCAGGAGCAACCTATCAAAGGCTGGTAACCAAGATGTTCAATCATCAGATAGGCCAAACAGTGGAGGTCTACATCGACGACATGGTTGTAAAGACCAAGGAGCCAAAGAATCATCTTGCGGACCTAGCCGAGGTATTTGACATACTCAAGACATATCAGCTCCGACTAAATGCATCAAAGTGCGCATTTGGGGTTGGGTCTGGGAAGTTCCTAGGGTACCTGGTAACCAGAAGGGGAATAGAAGCCAGCCCAGATCAGATCAAGGCCATCCTAAATCTACAGAGCCCCACCTCGGCAAAACAGGTTCAAATGCTCACTGGCAGGGCCGCAGCCCTAAACAGGTTCATAAGCCGAAGTTCAGACAAGTGTAAACCCTTCTTCAACCTGGTAAAGAAGACTGCAGACTTCCTGTGGACCAAGGAATGTGAGGAAGCTTTGGACAATCTAAAGAAGTATCTGACCACGGCTCCAATCCTCTCAACGCCGGAGCCCGAGGAGGAGTTGTTTTTGTACTTGGCCGTGTCCGAACATGCTGTGAGTGCAGTACTAATCCGAGAAGAGAAGGGAGACCAGAAGGCCGTCTATTATGTAAGTAAGACCTTAGCCAGTGCTGAAACAAGGTACTTGCCATTAGAGAAATTAATGCTGGCCCTAGTCATGGCCTCAAAGAAATTGAACCACTATTTCCAAGCACACAAGATTCTGGTGCTAACAGAACACCCATTGAAATCCCTGTTACAACAAGGAGATTTGACAGGAAGAATCGCAAGGTGGGCAGTAGCCCTGGGACAATATGACCTGGAATTCAGGCCCAGAACA
The DNA here is from genome assembly GCA_030407325.1 of Camellia japonica. NCBI lineage: Eukaryota > Viridiplantae > Streptophyta > Magnoliopsida > Ericales > Theaceae > Camellia > Camellia japonica. The sequence goes on from JAPPVO010000059.1 coordinate 106,701,671, forward strand.
GCAATCAAGGGCCAAGTTTTTGGCCGACTTTGTGGCAGAATTTACGCCAGAATCAATCGAACGTCGGCCTCCGATTAGCCGAGATGAACAAAGCTCTAGCAGGCAAGAAGAATCCCGGCCGACAGCAAAAGAGCAAAGGAAGGAGAGGCACAGACCATGCAGCATTTACATCGGCGATTCGTTTAGACTCTTTGTCGATGGAAGTTCAAACCAACGAGGAGCGGGGGCCGGAGTGCTGCTGATATCCCCAGATGGAGAAATAATAGAACAATCCATCCGTTTGGGGTTCAAGGCCTCAAACAATGAAGCTGAATACGAAGCATTGATTGCCGGACTAAAACTGGCAGCAGCAGCTGAAGCCGATGAGGTAATAGTTTTTTGTGATTCACAACTAATTGTTAATCAGTCAACAGGGGAATTTGTAGCCAGGGACGAGCGTATGTCGGCATATGCGAAAGAGGTGATCAGATTAGCTGAGCTATTTCAGAATTGCCGACTTCTTCAAGTTAGCCGAGATGATAACAGCCACGCCGACGCTTTAGCCAATCTGGCGAGCTCAATACAGACTGGAAAGACGAGAACAATTATGATCGACTATATGTCGGGCCCGAGCATAGAACCACGGCACGCGAAGCAAGAAGCAATGTGTGTGGACATGGGGCCGAGCTGGATGGATGCAATTGTTGCATTCCTGAAAGAGGGAAAATTGCCAGAAGATCGCAAGGAGGCACACAAAGTCAGACTGAAGTCGGCAAGATTTTGCCTATCTGCGGAGGGACATCTCTACAGAAGGTCCTTTACCGGACCCCTATTAAGGTGCGTACACCCTTTTCAAGTTGAAGATTTTTTGTATGAAATTCATGAAGGGATTTGTGGAAGCCACACTGGGGGCAGATCGTTAGCCCATAGGGCCATTACCCAGGGGTATTGGTGGCCATATATGCAAAAAGATGCCGAAGCATATGTGAAAAAGTGCGAACCCTGTCAACGATTTGCACCCTTGATTCATCAGCCAGCGGCCGACCTGAACCCAGTATCCAGCCCCTGGCCGTTTGCCCAGTGGGGCATGGATCTGGTCGGACAACTTCCCCAAGCAACTGGGCAGAGGAAGTACTTATTGGTGGCAACGGATTACTTTACAAAGTGGATAGAGGCAGAACCTCTAGCTAAGATCCGCGATGTGGACGTCAAGAATTTCATATGGAAGAACATCATCACCAGATTTGGAATTCCCAGAGCCATTGTAGCCGACAACGGAACGCAGTTCGACAGCAAGCTGATCAAGAATTTCTGTGCGAAATTCAAAATTAAGAATTACTTTTCAACACCAAGCTTCCCTCAAAGCAACGGACAAGCGGAAGCATCCAACAAAGTAATTCTGGATGGAATAAAGAAGAGGTTGCAGGCAGCAAAAGGGAAATGGGTAGATGAATTACCCAATGTGCTTTGGGCATATCGGACTACGCCGAGAAGATCAACGGGGGAATCTCCCTTTGCCATGGCCTATGGCACAGAAGCAGTCATTCCACTGGAGGTCGGCATCCCAGGGATCCGAACCCAGGGAGTTGAAGATGGGACTAATGACATACTTTTAGCCCGAGATCTGGATCTTTTGGAAGAACGAAGAGAGAAGGCTGCAATCCAGCTTGCAGTATACCAGCAACAGCTTGCCAGGGCTTACAATAAGAAGGTCAACCCACGAGATTTTCAAGTCGGCGACCTGGTCTTGAGAAAAGTGGTCGGCAACAAGAAAGATCCCAGGGAGGGCAAGCTTGGCCCAAACTGGGAAGGGCCTTACAGAATTACCTCGGTGTTAGGTAACGGAGCATATCGGCTTGAAGACAATGAAGGCAAAGCACTGCCAAGACCCTGGAACACTTGCAACTTGAAATTTTTCTATCATTGAGAGATCCTTATTCTTGGCCGATGCCATATGATTGGTAGAGATGCTGGAAGACATGGTAAATGAGAACCCAAGTGGAACTCAGGTTCACATTGGGGGCAGAGAAGATACAAAGCCTACCACTTGTTGAGATTTGTAGCAATTTACAAGTTGGTTTGGCCGAATAACAAAGCCTACCACATAATAGATGGTCTGGCCGAATAACAAAGCCTACCACTTGTTGAAATTTGTAGCAATTTACAAGTTGGTTTGGCCGAATAACAAAGCCTACCACATAATAGATGGTCTGGCCGAATAACAAAGCCTACCACTTGTTGAAATTTGTAGCAATTTACAAGTTGGTCTGGCCGAATAACAAAGCCTACCACTTGTTGAAATTTGTAGCAATTTACAAGTTGGTCTGGCCGAATAACAAAGCTACACTTGTTGAAATTTGTAGCAATTTACAAGTTGGTAGCCGAATACAAAGCTATCGCTTGTTGAAATTTGTAGCAATTTACAAGTTGAAGTTGAGCCGAGAAGATTCCTTAGCTTCGCTTGTTGAAATTTGTAGCAATTTACAAGTTGAAGTTGAGCCGAGAAGATTCCTTAGCTTCGCTTGTTGAAATTTGTAGCAATTTACAAGTTGAAGTTGAGCCGAGAAGATTCCTTAGCTTCGCTTGTTGAAATTTGTAGCAATTTACAAGTTGAAGTTAAGCCGAGAAGATTCCTTAGCTTCGATTGTTGAAATTTGTAGCAATTTACAAGTTGAAATTGAGCCGAGATGGTTCCCTGGCTTCGCTTGTTGAAATTTGCAGCAATTTACAAGTTTGTTTCTCTTCACTTGTTGAAATTTGTAGCAATTTACAAGTCGAAGGAAAGCCGATGTTATGGCATACAGTCTTATAGCAATTTGCTGGTTGGACATACCAATGACGATGTTCAAACACTTGTTGAAATTTGCAGCAATTTACAGCAATTTACAAGTGGGGGAAACTGAGATTATTGTTTGAACGATCATTGAAACATGAGAAAGGTTTGCAAAAGTTAACATTGAATTATATATGTTTTGTACTTGTTGAAAATTATGAAAAGATTGCAGGTTAGTATCTTGCCGAAGTAAAACTTGCAGTTATCATATCCGAAGTATGTAACCCCGAGAAGACTATCCAAAGGAAGAACTGTGCAAAATATTCAAAGTACAGAATCAAATAGAAGAGTTGAAGAAGAATTAAAGCATAAGGATAAAACATTTAAAGAAGGCACTATGGCCTAGCAGCAGTCAAGTGATCACAAGCAACAAAGAAAGGCACATCGGCCATAAAGAAAGTTCAACAAAAAAAAAAAAAAAAAAAAAAAAAAAAAGAAAATACAAAGGAATCAAACTTCTTCGACTTGAGCAGATGGTTGGGTTGAAACCTCCGGAGGCTTTGGCAGAACCACCTCGGCATCTTTTTGCTTCACAACCTCTGCGTCTTCTTCTACCACGACCTCGGTTTCCTTATCCGCCGCGACCTCGGCGTCAATTTCGGCCAAAGTCTTCTCCACAGTTTTTTCAGCCAGAAGCAGGTCAGAAGATAGCACGCCAGTGTTAGCATCCTTGGGCACCTCCTCATCCTCCTCTTGGGTCAAGTCAAGAAATTGATCATCCTTTGGAGGAGATTTGGCCTTCCTCACCAGGGCTTCTTCTTCACCTTCACCTTCCTCTTCAGCTTCTGCTTCAGAATCTTCTTCTTCAGCTTGGCTTGGAGATGGAGAAAGAGGACAAGGAAGACGCATGGCCTTGGTCTTGCGCCATGGCGAGTCGACTGAAAGATTAAGATGTTTGGCCAAAGCATTCCAACCTAGGGAATATCCCTTGTTGCATGCTTGCTTGACCTGACGCTTATAGTCTACAGCGACATCGGCCATGCCTTCAGTATAAGCAGCATCAATTTCGGCTTTCTTGGTGGCCAAAGCCTCAATCAGTTCTTGCTCGGCTTGATTCCTTTTAACCTCGGCCTCTTTTTTCTCAGCTTCGGCGACCTTCTTGATGTCTTCAGCAGCCTCAGCTTTTTTTAGAGCCATCTGCTGGGCCTGTGTGGCCGCCTCGGCCTGATCTTCCAGCTTTTTCATCTTCAATAGATCCCTTTTATGGATCTTTTGAAGGGCAGAAAACTCCTTCTTCAAATCAGATAGTTCCTGCCTAGTTTCATACGCCTTCATAGAAAAAGAGTGGGCGTGCTGAATGGCCTGAAAGTTCACAAGGCAAAAGTTATTACAGAATGAAACAAAGTAATAGTAAGACAAAATATCAAAATTCTGAAGACTTACTTGGACAGAGTGTTGCAGCATAAGGGCATAGTTCTCATATTCGCTGATCTTGGCATTTTGCTCAAGATCACCTTCAAGAAGAACCGCCGTACTGAGCGCTACACCAACGTTAATGTCGGCGGCGCTTTCATTAGCATAAATTGGCCTGTCTTCAAGGGTTATTTTGGGTTCCCAGGGAACTTTAGGAACCCTGGATCCCGAGGTCGAAGGTTTCTGTTTCTTCGGTGGAGCGGACCCTGATGGTTGGGCTTCGGCAGATCTTTTTGTGGGTGCAGGAATGGACTTGACTGATGAAGTCAATTGGGCAATGGGCAGGGCATCCTCGGCCTCGGCATCAGCTTCAGTCACCTTGGCCCTTGGTTGGGTCTTCTTGATTCTTTTTGGTTTCTGAGGTGGCAGAGGTTGAGCCGATTCAGCGTCATTGTCATCTGGCAGATTGGCCAAAAGATCAAGCACTACTTTCTTCGGGCGCTCCATCTCGGCTTTTTTAACAAGTCTACGTCGGCGTTTTGTTGCTGATATTAAATTTGGAGCCGAGGTTGATGGCTGATCCGTTGGCTCAGAAGTGGAGGCAGTCTGTTCTGTAGAAGCAGTTGATGAAAAAGTGCTCTTCTTCTTCTTCTTCTTTGGAACGTCGGCCAATTTGGACTTGTATGTTGGAATAAAGTTCAGCAGGAGCGGGGCCTTGCGCTTCTCAAGAGGAAGATCTAAGAGCTTCTTCAGGCCTTTCCCAGGATAATAGGATTGGCGGAAATCCTTATGAGGCTGGCGAATGTCTGCAACAAAAAACACAATATCAGAAACAGATAAAATTGGCCGAAAAATCTGAAGAAAACAACAGTTAAGAAGTTAACACAGGGATCTTACCCTTGCCCTCCTTCACCGTTCGAGAAAGAGGGAATAGATGAACTTCTTCATCTGGGCCAAATTCCCAGTTCCCAGATGCGATGAGGTAATCATCTCCAGCCCCTTTGTTGGAGTCTGGAAGGTCGGCTACGATCTTAAAGGCGGTGGACCTCGGCTTAAGGTAGTAAATATAACCTTTTTCTTTAAGGTTCAAGGGACACATGGTATAGCAATACTGGATGTCGGCAAGAGTGATTCTAACACTCTCCTGCTGAGCTAAGGCTATTATACCATTCAGCGTCCTATAAGCGTTTATGGAGAGTAGCATGGGGTTTAAAGAATAGTAATGAAGGACTTCACGGAAGAGGGGGTTAAGAGGGAGCCGAAGTCCACACTGGACAAAGGCTACAACAGGAAAAGGCATGGTATTATCCTCGGGCATAATGGAGTCTTTTTCCCCAGCTAGTCTGAGTTGGACATCGTCTGGGATTGAGAACTCTTGCCTAAAGTTTTGCAGTTTGGTTGGGGTATTGACTCTATCTCTCCACACACCCATGGTCTTGATACAAAAGAATTGGGTAACGGAAAAATGGATATCTACAGGATTTTAAGGACCTCGGCTTAAACCTAGGTACAAATTGTTTTAATTTTTCCTAAGGACTGAAGGTTCTACAGCAAATCCCAAACCTAAATCTAGAAAGAATGAGTATGAAGGGCAGAAAATCTGAAAAAACAGAGAAGCAAAAAGAAGTCTCAGAACACGAGGGAGTGGAAAGCCAAAAATAGAAATGAAACAGTGTAGGTGTTTGCAACATAAACGAAATCGTGAGATAAGATACATGATTCACAAATCAGATACAGAACAATCAAGTGACAAGAAATTTCAGAAAACCAAGCAAGAACTGGGAAGAGAAAGGAGCGACGGCTTACCAGAAGAGTTGAAGCCGAGATGACTGGCGCCGAACTGAAAGAGCTTCAGAACTTCACAGAAATGGCAGATGGAGGCAGTTGCAGAACTTGGAGCTTTCGACAATGGCGGATTCAAAGAAGAGGGAGCTTTAGAGTGAGAGAAAGCAAAGAAATCGGAATGCAAAAGTGAAGAGAGAGAGAAAGGCAATTGTTTTGTCAAAAATTGAAACGGCGGCAAAGGCAATTATTTTGCCTAGGGTATCGCACGCGTCAGACGGCGGACGAAGGAAAGACGACCAACAGGCGCGTCACCAGCACGGGCCAATAAGGATAAAACACGTCGATGGAACAGTTGTAAAACGGTGCATGACAGCTCATGCGCATATGGGAGTTGATTTGAATTTAAAGAAGAGATGTCGGCCTGAAGTAAAAGATCTCGGCTAGAAGTTCTTAAGCCGAGGTACGAGAAAGAAGTTCAATATAAGTTCCATCACCTCAGTATGCCGAGGAGATAGAACTTAGGGGGCAGTTGTGGGGTTATATTTCTGAGCATCAACACGTGGCAAGATGACGTCGGCGTGTCATCAAGAAAGCTATGTGTCACAATATAGTTTTGCCACGGTATCCTAGTATTTGCCGAGGTTATTTCTGAAGGCATCTTAATCCGGATGAAAGCCTGAAACCTCGGCTACACCTGCAATGGCCGAGCTACCCGCAGAAAACTGGAGCCGAGGTAACTGTCGGACTGACCATATCAGCCAATATAAAATATTATCTTGGTAGGTGGATGTCCAACTATGTGGAGTAAGCCATCATTTCACTAACTAAGTGGCCTCGAGGCCATAAGAGTTGATCACGAGGCCATTAGAGGCCATGTGAAGGGATAAAGAGCTTTTACCTGGAAAGCTGCCGAAAGTGCATTGGTGGGCTGGCAAGACAGCTCAAAAGTTAGTGGCTTCTGCACTAACTTCACTAGTATATATATGGAGAGGTCAATGGACGAATGGAGGGGGGAATTCATTCGGAGCAGAGCATAAATAAGCTTCAAGTTAATAGTAGCATTTGTAATTATTTACTTTGTGAGTGGGAAAGTTACAGAGAGTTAATTGTAATTTCTGTCATTCAATAAGAGAATTACCTCGGCCTCCCGTGGACGTAGGCACTATTGCCGAACCACGTAAAATCCTATGTGCCTTTGTATTATTATCTGTGCCATCTATTCTGCTTGTGTTTTTGCCGCTGAATCACTAAGATAGGCAGTGTGATCAGAAAATCACTCACACAAACATGGATCAAAATGACACAACGACCAAAATATAAAGACTACCGGTATAAATTACTCAAAAAATTATGAGTAATACTTCACAAATTAATGCTTTTATAATTTATTTATTTATTTATTGATGTAGCGTTTATGACATTATTAAAGTAGATTTTGTCTCAGATTCTAAAATTTCTTTATTGTATAACATAACAGTTGGTAAAATTTGATATTTTATATAATATTTTTTTACAATAATTATTAACGATTATTTCTAATATAAAAGTGATGGATTTCATGTATGAAGCAATTACATTAAAATTGGACCGCTCAATAATTTCTAATTGGGTAAATATCAACTCAATTTTTTTTTTCTAACGGACCATGCTTAATGTAATGTTAGTTATGTCACGAAATAATGTTAGTTATAAAATGGTTATAAATATAGCTGTGATTAAATTAAAGTGAGGTCAGCTTTTGTTATGACCCAAAATAATTTTTAATTATGCACAGTTTGAAGTGATATTAGTTATAATTCAAAATAATTTTACAATTATACACAACGAAATTGATTGCAGAAAAGGAGTTGGTTGCACAACCCTTTCAAATTACTAAAACTTTTGAGACAAGTGTCCAGTCTTGACTACCGTGCACCCATCTAATTAGTTTCAAATCACTAGAATTTGATGTCTTAATTTTGAGAAGTTATTGGGTGGTTGTGGGGGTATTGGTGTCCAGAAATATTGTGATTGATAAAGATAATGGGGGTTTAGATTTCGTGCTGATAGAAGAACCGCAGGGAATATGACATTTGGTAATTAGTGTAAGCATTCTTAGATCATCTCTAATTCAACATCTTTTGTTTTATAAAATTTAAATTTGATAAAAATAGGTGTCTTTTCTTGCTCTAATCGTATCACCAAATAAGTATTAAACCCATAATTTTTCAAATCTTTCATCAAATTAAAGATGGATGTGTTTTTTCATCAAATCATTGTTCATATTCATTGAAACTACATGTCATTTTCACCGTCAGACGACTGATCTGATGTCCAGTCGATTGTCCCCTAGATGACCACCTCCTTTCAAAAATTTGTGAAAAAATTACACTGGTCGATCAACCGATATTTTGATGAAAGTTCAAAATCCTCCATTGGAGTGCGTAATATCAAATGAAATTTTTACTCAAATTTAGTGAAAAAAAAATACAACATTAAAGATGCTCTTATGCAATGTCGAAGGTCACCTAATAATTTTTCTTTAAACTCGAAAACATGTGAGCAACCCATTTGTATTATAGGCATCTTATTATATATTTTTAATACATTATTATATATTTTTATAATAAATATTATGTAAACTCTTGGTTGAATTATAACAAATTGTGATTTAGAAATAAAATTATGTATTTTTGTGATAATATTTCACAATTTGTCTTTCAAAAACATTACGATGAAAAATGTGTAATATTATCACAAAAATATATATTTTCCTTTCTAAATTATAAAATGTCATCATTTTCTTAATAATTACATAATATCTATTATAAAAATACGTAATAGGGTGCATTAAAAAAATAAAGGATTTGAAATAATTTGACAATTAAAAACATTCATAATATTATATCATTGTGTAACTTATTTCACATAATCTTATTCATAATATTATCACTTATTCAATCTTATCCAAAAGGAAAATTATATACCATCTTACTTTTTAGACTAATTTTATAAACGCAATAGTTTATAAGTGATATGATTGATTGATGTTAAAAAATATATGAGAAAAAGTGTTACCTCTAATATCATAATTGATTACCACATCACTAGACTTAAAAATTAAATCTAATTTTTAAGGACACTTGGTTCATAAATCTAAATTATAATTTTGTTAGGCGAGACGTCCAAGTGCCGTATTAGTTTGTCCAAAAGGACAAACTCAACTAAAATGACAAAAATACCATTCCTATATACATCATATTAGTTAGGGGTGTTCGCGGTTTGGTTGCGGCCGGAAAACCTCTAATCCGCTATCCATCCGCTGAATTGGCAGATTAGAAAAAATCAATTCGCATCCGTCCACTGAATTGACGAATGCGAATTGAGCGGATTGGTGAATGAATGCGAATCGGTTTAGCAGTTTAAACTTTTACAAATTTTGAACACAATACAACAACTTATCAATATTTTTTTTTTTAGATAACAATCCAACTCAACATAACTAAAAGATTTTCAAGTAAATTGTCAAATACTAATATAAATACATATAAGAAAAACATGCATTATCAAAATTATTTTATTACTTTTTTATATTAAAAAATTATTTATTTTATTTTTTTAAAAAATAAAAAAATTAAGCTTTATTTTCATACAAAAAATACAAATATTAACACTTGACATTTGATAAAATGATTTCCAAATTGAAAACACAACAGAATATTTAAATTCTTTTTCAATTGAAAACACAAACAGAACATCTAAGGTAGCGTTTGGTAACGTTTATTTTTTGTTTATGTTTACAGAAATTTTATAATTTAGCTTTTGTTTCTTTTTAAAAAAACATAAACTACAAACGCATTTAGTTTGAATAAAATGTTTGAAAAAATTTTAAAATATAAACTAAAAAATATGTTTGTTCAGGCCTAAAATATTTATATTTATTTTATTATTTATGACAATGGGATCATATACATTATAATTGAAAAAAATATATTAATTAAAAAAAATTGGAAAAGAAATTATTTGAAAAAAAATTAATTGATAAAAAAATAATATGAAAAAAGAATTAATTGAAAAAAAATTTATTTGAAAAAAAATCAATTGAAAAAAAAATTTGTTAGTCAAATTTTTAAATTTCTGTTTAAAAACCAACGTAAATTCATTTTTTGAATTTACGTTTTTTTTTCAAATTTACAAATTAAGACAACCATTTATAAACCAAAAAAATTATCAAACAAATTTTTATGACAATTTTTAAAATTTTTGTAAATATAAACTAAAAACTGAAAACGAAATGGTTACCAAACAGGTCCACAAATTAAAAACACAAAATCTTACAAATTAGTAGGGGTGCTCATGGTTTGGCAATTCGGTTGCGGCCAAAGGAACCTCAAATCCGCCATCCGTCCAAAACTAAGCGGATTGAAAAAAATCAATCCGCAACCGTCCGCTTGTCATCACGTATCCGTCCAAAATGCGAAGGAACTGTTTGATTCAGTCGGTTTGAGCGGATCGGAATATTCGTTGCTAACTCCTAATATTAATAGTCCCAAAACCCTAACAATCACACTTTTTCTTTCTCTCTCTCTCTATCTCTCTTCTCCTTCTACTCTCTGTGAGACTATTCCTTCTCTCTTCTCTCTTCTCTTCCGCCGTCGACCGCAACACCATCGCCGACACCATTACTACCCTCCCATACACACACACACTCTCTCTCTCTCTCTCTCTCTCTCTCTCTCTCTCTCTCTCTCTCCTCTGTCGACTGCATCATCTCAGGTGTTAACAACGGCGTGATGTCTTTGACAACTTCGTTTTTAACTCCGTCAAGCTCTAGATCTAGAAAATCTGAAGATCTTCGGCGACCTCTCCACCGCTGCCTCTCTCAGGGGAGGAGAAGGAGTAGATCAATCCGAGAGATCTACCGTCAGTTTTGACTGAAAGTGTGTATCAACATGTATACTTATAATATATATATATATATATATATATATATATATATTATAACTAACCAAAAAGCAGATTGAGAGTTGAGTTGGTCCATTCAATCTTGAGAGATGAATCGGAGTGATCATCCAATTTGACTTGTTCTACTAGTTATTAATGATCGTATTCATGGGCAGCAATAAAGACATCATCATCTGCACTAGCCTTGGTGACGAAGAAGATTATAGCAAGGAAGATGGGGAAGAGTAGGAGAAACCTTGAAGTAGCTATGGTCGATCGAATTCGAGTCCAACCTAAGTAAAGGACTCTGGTGAGAGATGCAAAGCAAGCATACACAAACAGAGACAAATATACTACCTCTCTCTCTTTTTAATTTTTAGTTTTTTTCACTTGTTCTTTTTAGGGATATTTACCAATAAATCTTATTTGACAAACAGTTTTACCGATTGGTCCTAAGGTTATTTCTATTGTTCTAATTAGTCCTATTAGTAGGGGAATATCTTACCAATTGATCCTATTTCCTTTGTTTGGTAACATTGAGTGGTCAAATATACCCTTCCTTGTGTGTGTCAGGTGACATACATCATTCCAAGGCAAAAAGTATAAAGAGCCTTAGTGTACTTTGTTGATGTGTGGCACCCACCGATCACCCTCATAAAGAGTCTTAGTATACTTTATTGATGTGTGACACCCACCGATCACCCTCATAAAGACACGTGCCAAACACTGTGTGTCACGTGACATATATTATTTCAAGGCAAAAAGCATAAAGAGTTTTAGTGCACTTTGTTGATGTGTGGCACCCACTGATCACCCTCAATGTGACACGTGCCGAACACAAATTTCGGAAACATACAAACATGAGGTTGTGCCACACCACACCATCACCTATGCAAGCGTTCAAAAAAATATGTAGTGATATTTACGTCATTGAGCAATAAAAAGGACCAAATAGATCAAAAGAAAAAAAGTTGGGACTAAATGGAGCACAATTTTAACATTTAGGGTTTATTGGTAACTTTTCCTTTTTTTTATTGTTTTGTCATTTTACTTTTGAATAGTAATATACTATAATCATTATTTTATGTAAATGGAATTAATTGAGTTTTTCTTTTAGATAGTCAAAATTAATTGAGTTGAAATTCAAAAGTTGTACATTACTGACTTGAATGAATCTCCAATTGTTGAGGGTATGATTAAAAAATAATATATAATTGAGAAAAAGGCAGATTATATGCACAAATATTGTGAATTTTTTTTCAAAGTTATCTAATTTTTGAAAGTTATGATTTGTTTGAAGCAGTGGGATATGCATAGATATTGTGAAAAAATGAATAAAAGTTATCCATATGCACTTTTGTTCAGATAAAAGTTGAATAGATAGACATAATAAACTTGTGAATTTGTACAGATAAATTTTGAGTTGATAAAAAATTAGACAGATAGAAATTTACATGTATAAAATTTGGACAAATAGAAGATTTACATAGATAAAATTTGGATAGATTAAAATATTGAATTGATAAAAATTTGGACAGATAGAAAATTTATACAGAAAAATTTGAACATATATAAAATTTACACAGAAAAATGAATAGATAGACAAAAAAAATTGAACAAATAAACAAAAAAAATTGTACATATAGTTAATGAAAAGTTGAACAGATAAAAAACTCAAGGGGTAAAATTTGAAACAAAATAATTTTTAAGATTTCTCACCAAACTATTTCACAAAGTATGGATCTCTTACCAAAAAAAAAAACTCACTGAATCTAATTCCTTAGACAATTGTTAGAATGAATTTTTTACCAATTTTCTCAATTTTTAATCTAGAATAGCAATGCTCTATTCAAAATAATTCGACAATTGGACATTCCCTCAATGATCGAAAATTAATCACTATTCTGCAACACAACACAATACAACACAACATCTCAGTCGTTAATTGGTGAAGACTCATGTAGAGATCACACCAATCAACGATTGCCATGTCATGCTGTACAATTTCTGTCTATTGATTGACAGAGCAGCTTTTTAATTATATAGGAATTAATCACAAAATTAATTCATCTTCCTAGATTTTTTTTGTTTTTTTAAATGCCATTTCTAATAGTGGTAGACATTAAAACAGTGCACGTGAATGCAAAATATTATCAAAGGAAGCAATTATAGAGCAATTTGGGAACATGGCAAAAAGTTTTTTATTTTTTTATTTTTTATCAAGTTCTCTCAAAAAAGTCACAAAAAAGTTATTAAAAAAGTCAATTTTTTTGCCAAAAAAGTTATCAAAAAAGTCAAAAAAAATCAAAAAGTCAACTTTTTACTAACTTCTCAAAACACTCCTATGTTTGTCAAAACTTTAATAATTAACGAAAATCCTTTTATTCACTTTTCTACTATTTTATGGGTCTTGAGCACATGTTCAGAATGTATTTAATTATTTTAACTACCTCCACTTATATGGAAAAATGTAAAACATAAATAAAAATAAATATGATGATTTTCAAAAACTTAGATATTTTTGTACATGGATCAAAATGTCCTCACATTTGAAATAATGAAATTAACTTATTTATAAAAAAAATACAACAAAATAAAATGATAGTACCCTCTTGAATAAAAAATAAAAAAAAAAACATTGATATTTCATTATAAATAAAAAATAAATTTATAAATCACATAATATAATATTACTTTCTTTATTTGGAAGCTCATTTAACTTGAAACAATTCTTTGAAATTGATTGTTGAATTTCACTTATAATTAGATTTTAATCTATTAATTTTATAATATTAGAACCAAAAATAAATAAAAAAATCCATTGATGTTATAATATTACAAAAAGAAAATAAAAATACATTTCAATTTATTCTAAAAAATAGTAAACCAAATAAATAAAAATACTTTATTTAAAAAATATAATCACGGTATATATTGCAAATTAAAAAATATATATAATTATAATAAAATAAAATAATAGAAGCCAAATTAATAAATGAAATTTAGGAAAATATAAGGAGAGTATTTTGGTCTCTGTGTTAAAAAAAGAATCATTAATCCTAATAGTTTTAAAACTTTTCACTTCCTATATAAATTGGAATAATTAAACGTATTTAGTGCATTCTTAACATTGTTCTTAAAGTACATGTTAACAAGAGCGTCATTGTATTCATCTTCTAATAGTGGTAGACATTAAAACAATCCACGTGAATACTAAGTCCTTGTTTGACATGTTGGTTGGGAGGTTAAAAGATTAAAATAATCATAAAAAAATAAAATAAATTAAAAAATTAATAAAATAAAATGTCACATTTAAATTATAATAATTTTATTTTTTTTCTTTTACAAAAGTTTAAAAAATTAAAAAACCAACTCAAATAAAACTTTTTAGTCTCAAATTAAAATAACAAAAAACAAAAAACAAAAAAAACTAATTCACTTTTCCAACGAAACCTAAATATGTCGTTAAGGGCTTGAGATATTACCAAAGGAAGCAATTATATGTTTCTCTTTAAAAGTCAAAGCTTTAATAATTAACGAAAATCCTTTTATTCACTTTTCCATTATTTTATTTGGTGGAGACCTTAATATTTGAGTTTAATGATCACCAATATTACAAGAATTTCCAGTGATCAATAATGAATCTTGTGTGGTTGAAACTTACCACAAATGCTTAAGTTTTAAGGCCTCGTTGGCGAATAGGCATTTTTTAGTAATTTTTTAATTAAAATATGATATGAAAAAATTAATATGTTTAGAATAATTTATTAATTTTTTTACGAAAAGATGTGCAAAAAGTAAGTAAAAAAGAAAATCTATAATTTTTTAATTTTTTTAATAATTTTTTAATTTTTAAACTAAAAAATAATATTACCAAACGAGACGTAAGTCACTGCCTTAACCTCTGGAACATGTCTAGAGGTGAGCTAAAACACCTGCTAAAGTCAAAATGTAACAAGATTTTTCTAAAAACTATATGCAACAGTGCTATTCATTTTTGTCAAAGGGATTAGCTCTCCTTAATATTTTCATCTTTTGCATATTTATTTATATTTCTCTTGTGGTTCTCAATTTGAACTCATTGATAATTTAAACTGTTTATTTCGTACGTTCTATAATAAATGTTATCCATACAAAAAATTAATTTTATCAGACATTTATTAACACAAGAATAAATTATATTTTGTTTTATAAAATGAATGGCGAATAGAATTGTAAACTTAAACCATTCAATTTATAAAACAAAATTACGATTCATACCCCGTATATATAGTTGTCTAATGAAACTGATTTTTTGTATAGAAAATATTTACTATGAGGCCTATGAAATAGATAGTTCAAATCATCTATATGCGCCCGGGTTAGAGCCCACATGAGAGGTGTGAAGGAGTATGATAGATGAAATATGGAGGAGAGCTTAATCTTTGTCAAATTGTAATTGTGTCAAAATTTGGAAAAACTCAATTTTCTACCTCTTTTATTGGGCTCATAAATAATATTTTTATTGGATAAATTATCAATAGGTCCTAATAGTTGGATTTAATTCCCATCAAGTCCTATTGCAAAAAGTCCAAATAAAATCGTAGCTAAAATAATTTTTTGTGACGATTTTTTGCATATGTCACAAAAAATTGATAATTACGGACTTTTTTTCTTTTACGGTTTTTATAAATTGTAACTAAAACTTACAATTAGTGACTTTTTGTAACAAATTTTTTAAATTGTCGCTGAAAGTTAAAAATTAGAGACTTTTTTCTGATAATTTTTTTAAACTGTTGTTAAAACTTATTAGCGATATTTTTGTAACAAAATTTTTAACTTGTCGATAAAAAATAACAATTAGTGACATTTTTTAATAGTGTTTAACGAAAAACGCCATTAATTATCATAGAATCTATTGGATAATAAATTCATTTATTAGGACTTACACGTAAGTCCCCATTTTTATTTAACATTGTGCAAAAAATAATAATAATTGGAGTAAAATTTTTAAATGATAACATGTTGATAATATTATAGTACATCAAAATTTGACTTTAATAAGTTCGAAATAGTAAGAGTTGTAATTTAAGAGAACCACAATGAAACACAAGTTAAAATTTGAGTTTTAAATTATTTCAACTAAAAAATAAGGAATTAAAGCGAAATCCATATGAAAGTTTGAGAGTGAAAACTGTATTTTATCATATTTTAATTTTTAGAGAAGTAAAATGATATATAAATTTTTTTAGATAGGAAGTAAAATGATATTAAGAAAAAAGTAGTAGAAAGAAAATGAAAGGAACCAAATTGAGTAGTTGAAATGCGAAACAACAAATGAGAGTTTTTTAATGATTTCACCTAAGAAATCAGGTAGATTCATTTTTGTCAAACATCTAACACATTTTGTAAACGTGGCCTTGGTATGTTCATACCATATACCATATTATTTTATCAACAATAATGCTATATATTTTAAAAAATGCATACTAGTTGATTGTACTGTATGAATATGTTTTTCTAAATATTTTTTTTTAAATATATAAAATTGTTTTGTATCATGGGTCACGTGCTATAAAAATATTTATTATATATAACTCACATTTCTAACGTAAATTTAAATTATAATATAATAGTATATTTTTTATATTATGTGACAGTTATTATGATGTTTTCTGTCTAATTTTGAATATAAATTAATTTTAAGAGTAAACTAAGAAAAACTTGAAACATAAAAAGTCAAAATGAAAAATAAATCAATTTTAAAGACGAAAAGGAAAAATGATTAAATATATAAAAAAAAGTGTAATTTATCTTTTTTTTTCTCAGCTTTTCTCATGATGTTGTTTCTTTTGGGGGGGGGGGGGTTAATATTTTTTCAATTCTAATTATATCACAATGTTGTTTGCTTGTTTTTTTTTTTTTTTTTTTAAGTTATCTCTTATATATATATAGCTTGCATTTAAAAAAGTAAAATTGTTATTTTAATTTAGGATCTTTTTAATTTTTCTTATGTAATCTTTCAATTGATTAAAAACAATATGTAAAATAAGATTTCAAATCCAATATGATTTTTTTGGTTCCCAATTGAAATAATATAATCTTTTGTTTATTATTTTGTTGGCAATCCACTAAATTAAAATAAAAAAAGGTACACTAACACTCCTTAACGTTTGATGGAAATACACAGACATCTCATAACATTTTCAATATATCACATATACCTCTTGACATTTGAAAGTTATATAACACCCTGTGACATTAAATTAAATCACAAACACCCTTATCAATTAGTAAAAATACATGAACACTCCTTAACATTTTGAGAAAATATCATAGATGCCTCGTTTAACTTAAATAAATATATGTGATAATATTAATTAAATATTTTTATGTATTTATAATTAAATATTTATATGTATTTCTATATATAAATACATATAAAATTAAGGATAAATTATAAATGCACCTCTTGAGATTTACGTAAAATACGAATTATTCCCTATAATTTTGGAGATTACAATTATCCCTTTGTCAGGATTTTTTATTTTACAGAATTAACAGAAAAAATAAAATTTTTAATTACTCTTCTATACAATATTAAAATTACCAGAATTGTTAATTGAAATATAATTTTGACATTGTCAAAAAATTATTAGTTGACTTAATGATTTATTAATAAAATGGGTCATTTGTTATGTGATTATAAATTTGAAGGGACAAAATGTAATTTCTAAAATTATATTGAACAATTCGTATTTTAAGTAAACTTTAGAAGATGTATTTATAATTTACTCTAAAATTTATTTTAAAATATGTTGTGACATTTAATAAATTTTTTTACTTATCTATAATTATTTTTATACAAATGCACTGATATATAATATCCCAAAATAATTATTGATTATATATTCCAGTTGGAATCACATTTCTACCTAATAGCATCTCCAACCCAATCCTCTCACCAAGAGGATGAAAATAGTTTTTTTTTATTCAAAAAGTAAATATAGAGTATGTCACTATTCATTCAAACTCCAACCACAAACCTTCACAATCCTTCATCCTCCCTTCATCAAAAAGTAATTTTTGTTCATTAACAAATATTTAATTTAAAATTTTTTGTAAAATATATTTAATATTATACTCATTTTAAAGGTATGATTTCATACTTTTTAATGATGCCAATTTTATAAAAATTAAATTTACATATTAAAAGTTATTTGTAATATAATAAAAAATATACAATGAATAGTGTTTTGGAGGGGATCCTCTATTTTTCATCCTCTCTCCAAATATAAAGGATCAAGTCATCCTCCTCTCAAATAGAGATGGATTTAGAGGATGGGTTGGAGGAGCAAATCCTTCATATTTGAAATTATAGAGGATGCATTGGAGATACTCTAAGAATCTGATTTCCCACTTCCCTGTAAGAATGTCACATTTCTAAAAAAAAAAATATTAACCTAAGAATAAAAATAATAATTAAAACCACTACAATTAATTAAAATTATTTTTGGCACAAAAATTAATTTTCATTAGAGATTTCTAATGAAACTACAACGTTTGAATATAACACAAATATTATTATTTTCTATCTAAATTTCAGTCATTCAAACATAACCTTAATTTAATTCAACCATTTGGCTTACTGATGAAGTACACACACAAAAAAAATAAATAAATAATTTATTCAATTCAACCATTTTGCTTACTGATGAAGTGAACAAAAAAAATTCTCAAATTTATTGAAGTATCTTTTGCATCCGGACTCCGTTTTGAGTGATTCTTGAGCCTAAAATCAAGCCCCGGAAGTCTAATTTCTAATGGTAGTGGTCTCACTCCCAAATTCTAAATACAGAATTAGAAATGCCCAAATTAGTGAGAGTTGCTCATTTTCTATCTACCGATTTTGTACCATTTCTTCGTCTGAACCATTTTCCTATCGATTCCTCCTATCTTCTGAGACATGGATTATGACTTATTGAAGACTAATGAGTTTAAAACCTATATGACTAATTGATTAAAGAGTAAAGTAAGGAATCGGGTATATTCTTATAATGCTATGTACATTGTGTTTGTAGGTCAAGACGAGGACATCATCCCACTGCTATCAGAAACTTATCACTGTGAGTAATAGTAGTGTAACGATATGTTATACTTACTTTTGGTGCTTATGATTTATATATGGTTGTTGAGAATGACATATACTATTAACATTGTACTCTGATTGAATTAACGGACATAATCGAACAATGGCACTGTTATGGACCTAAGGTCGTTCTGTCTCTGTTAATAAAAGTGGGCCTGAAGCCGTTATGATGTAAATTGATTATGATTCATGGCCAGAGGCCAAGGGAGGTAGTGTACATGTCGATGTTCTACCTACCCTATAATTTGTGGACAGCTGTCGTTATATGGGCCTAAGGTCGTTCTGTATTATCTGTGGGCCTAAGGTCGTTCTGTATTATCTGTGGGCCGTTCTGTATCTTATATGGGTCCGAGGCCGTTCTATATTATCTGTGGGCCTAAGACCATTCTGTATCTTATATGGGCCCGAGGCCGTTCTGTATTATCTGTGGGCCTAAGGCCATTCTGTATCCTATATGGGCCTGAGGTCGTTCTGTATTACATGTGGGCCTGAGGCCGTTTTGAGATATAATTATGAAAAAGATCTGTGTATGATTTGATAAACTTATTTACACTCTTTAAGATTATGCTCAATGACTTAACCTCCTTACATTGCTATTATTCATTGAGCCTTGCTCATTCCGTTTTATGTATATTTCTGTAGGTGAGCCATCGGAGATTGACACTAGAATTGTATTGAGACCCGCCTGTCTGCCAAACTGCCTGGGGTACGCTTCCGTGTTGAGGCCTTAATTTGTGTTGGGAGTCATATTAATCATTAAGTCTTATGTAAGTGTGTGTGTGTGAGATCTATATAAATTCTGTGATCGTACATGTATATGGAAGTGTATTTAAATGCTTAAATCTATTTAAGTCACCATGTATGCACAAGCTCAATGGATGTTGTCTTTTATTAATATTGCTTCCGTTTAAGGCCCCGTATTTGGTTAAATATTTTTTTGAAATTCTGTTTTGAGGCCTATGTACAGGCCAGTCATAGACCAAACTTTTAGAGGCGGGTTTGGGTCGTGACAATACCACTAAAGAATGTGTTAACCTCAAAGACTAGGTCGAGGATTTGATCTGCCAGGGGCACCTCAATAGGTTCACATCAGGCCGTCTCCACCAAAGGCTCGGGACTGACCCCCCAAGGCACAACAACCGACACATTTTTCCCAGACAACCTGAACCACTCAGGCGACTGGATGACCAGGTTCCACAACAACCCCGAGCACTAGGTGTAACAAGCCCGCGGGGGACCTCGCTACAGCTCGGACTCTCCTTTTGTGTTACGGTTCTAAATCTGAACCAAAGAGTCCAACTCTGGCAAATCGTTTTGAAGAAAAACAGATTTTTGAAAAGTAGTGCCAAACATGGACTGCTTTGCCAGATTACAGAGTCGCCACCTAAATATTTTTTAATGGGGGAATTTAGGAAACCCTGACTCGGTGCCGAAGGCCACGTGTCCGTCATCACCAAATGTCTCGGCTCGGGAGCTTGGGTACGATTGGGGAAGGTCAGCTATGAGCACCCCCTTTCGCCTGGTTCGAAGACCGGCCTCTACTAACCGTGATATCCGATTTTGAAAACATTACATGCTCTTAAACCTGTTATTAGCCTAGATTTACTACGTTATGCGCACAGCAAACAAGTATAGACTAGGTTGCCTAATTCGGAAATAATCATTGCATATCCGTTTGTTTTGAAAGCGTTTCGGGTTTTGCTACTCGCAAGTAGGCTAAAATACGGATTTCGATGAGTTTTCCAACTCAAGCAACCCAACCTCCACCCACAGGCATTCAAACAGTTTATCTTACATAAGCACTTAGCCGCATGGTAAGCATATTGTCATGGCAACATTCACACGCATGTGGTATGCTAAAGCGTAAAAACTTACATCGTACTCCGTGCCAAAAACAAGAAACTAATTAGCAGACATGCATGACCTAGCTCATGTTAAGATGGCTAATGCGACGCATACAGAGTGCAATTAGACAGGCTCGGCTATCCTAAAATGGCATGTGAAATGCAATCATTCGATGCACGTATTTAATTTGGAAATTGAGAGTACGATGCAGTTTGTATGATGTACCGAGCCTGGTGCATGTCAACAAATGCATGGATGCACGCATGCATTGCATAAGGTATGCTAATTTTAAATATGCCCTAATCTACCCTCATAAGCAGGTAAATAAAAGGGAGAAAGAAGTGGGGGTTGGAAGACATGCACACCACTCACACACGCTTATTACAGATTTGCCCTCGCTCGGAGGGACCAAAAGAATATACAGATAATTAACTACGCAAGCTAATTAAATTACAAACCCGTTAAATTAATTAAGCAGATTAATTAATCTAATCAAAGCAGTAAACCCCTCGGGGAGAGGGCCGGATGAGGCGCGTGTTCGGGACTCGCTTGGAATCGCGCTACCATGCAAAGTCTGCCTCTGTTTTCCCTGCTTCCCTCCTCTGAGGACTGCCAAAGTCTCAGGACTGCTTCCTTGAATCATGGGGATCACCACCGGCTGAGGAGAAACACCACCGGCTGAAGTATGTGGCCACCGGCACTGAATTCATCCATCGGCCATAAATAGACTGCCGGTCGGCACTAAATACTGCCGGCCGGCACTGAATGTCTGCAGAACCTGCAACTCACAGCAGCAGAGGGCAAAAACTTGCATGGCAATGCAATTCAAGCAATTTGTGCACCAATCATGCCCCTTATCATATTTGTGACTCAAAGGGACACGTGTCTCGATTCTCGGGCCACCAATCACGCATTTCCATACATGATGGCCCAAAGAACCAAGTATGCAACTTTTATGTCAAATGCATGCAAACCAAACAAACAAAACAAGGCCCAATTCCTATCACCAAGTCAAGGAACAAGACATGTATGCAAGGTGCAATGCAACCTAGTCATGTTAGCTAATATGCAACATGATCATGGCAAGACACTTATGTAAGCATGCAAGCAAACATGAGGCAAAACAAACCAAGCAAATGATGGTTTTAAACACGATCTAGGCGACTCTAAATAGGCCTAAAATTAGTGGCCAAAATGCCCAAAAATGAAGGCCAACACACATACACACATGCACATGTTAAGGCTAAACACTTAGGCACTAAGTAAGCCACCCTCAAGCATACTTGAAAGGGGATATCATGGACATTTAGCATGCATCATAAGCTTTGAAAATCATGTTATAGAAGGTTCCAAACCAACTAAATGAACCAAGTAAAGCATGCAAAAAAAGGCCCAAGCACTCAAGGCTCATCAAAGAGGTAATGAACTACACTTAGTACAACCACACATGGCAATACTTAGGCGACTAAAAACAAAGTTTTAACACATAAAACTAAGTCCAAAAGACCGCCTAGATGGCATCTAAATGACTTAAATTTAAAGGCATGCATAATGGCCAAAACATGGAGTATACAACACAACCTTTTAAGACAACAAAGAGGGGTCTAAGGCAAGCATTCAAGCACACCAAAGGGACTGAAATAACATGTAGGGTGGTCCCAAACCATCAAAATAACGCAAGCAACACATGCTACACATTCACATACTTGAGGCATACAAGCCCGGCAAGCCACAAATGCAAAGGAGCTATACTAAACATGCCAAAATCAATCCAAACGACTATGGACAGACCTAAAGCATGGAAAAATAAGCATACAAGCTTCATGAATCTAAGCTTAAATCATGCTTGAACAAGGGCTAACAACCTAATGCATGTTGAAGGGCTAAAGAGGCATTACAAAGCATCTATGCAAAACATGCAAGGAGTACTAAAACCAACTTAACACAAAGTTATAACATGATAATATAAGCATAAAATACAACCATAGAATGCTCAACACACACTTGAACATAAGGCTCCCTCAAGAGGCAAAACTTGTCCTTTTCAAGGACATCAAGGAGAGGGGGTGGCCCTCTCCTTCTTGGGACTTCAAAGCATCATATTCACCACTGAAATCCCTCAAGATTTCAGTGGTGAAGAGACCTCAACACCAAAATCCCGGAGCTCTCACAAAATAGCACAAAATGAGGCCTTTTCAAGGCCTAAGGGTGGTCAAACCCTCCCAAAGCACAAAACACTCTTAATAAACTATCAAGAGGACTAAAAAATAGAACTTTTATGTGTTGATCACCAAGCACAAAAACAGTTCTAAGCTATGTAAAAATGGAGTGCAAAAATGGGGAATAAAAGACTAGTTTCTTACCCTTGAAGCATTTCTTCAATAATGGTGGTTTTGTTGCCTCCTTGAGCTCCAAACCAGTCAAAAACTCCAAGAACCAGCCCTTAGAACCTCAGTAACCAAAGGAAGGTGAAACACTAGGTGTTGATGAGCAATAGTAAGTCACAAACACCTAGTGTACAAATAAGAGGGAAGAAGAGAGATGGGATAGATACAAAACTTCTAACCTAAAACCAGAGCTTCTTCTCTGTCTAAAATGTCTAAAAATCAAAACTTTTCCAACCTTGAGCCAAGAGGAAGAAGCCTTCTCTTATAGGCAACAAAACTTACAAGTTAAGCTAACCAAGAGGCTCATCCCTCCATACACGTGTATGGAGGGAAACAAATGCTACAAAGCTGTCTGAAAATATCTCCAAAAACAGCTGTAAAGTAGTCGGCAGGGCAAAATGGTCATTTTGCCAAAATTGACTGCCGACCGGCACAAAAGAGTGCCGACCGGTACAATATAGTGCCGATGACAACACCATCTAGTCGGTGACCTCTAGCCACTGCCGGTGGTGTGTGGGGATACCTCACAAGGCGTTCCCTGCCCCTCCAAGGCAAAGCACAAGTGTTTGGTGCAAAACCAGACACAAAACGGTCAAGTTCGGAGATCCTGAGGCAAGGCGCGTAGCCGAGAACTCCGGGAACTCTAAACGAACACGAACATGGATAATCACCGAGTGTTCCAACGATGACGTCCAAGTCTTGAGGACGGTCAAAAATGGGGTGTCTACACTAGGTAGTCCTGCCTCTCCAATAGGCGAGATCAGGGTCATTGCCGGTGGGCTCGCGTGCGGCCATGTCGGTCGGCAT
This sequence comes from Camellia japonica, assembly GCA_030407325.1. Lineage (NCBI taxonomy): Eukaryota > Viridiplantae > Streptophyta > Magnoliopsida > Ericales > Theaceae > Camellia > Camellia japonica. The sequence continues at coordinate 106,725,711 of JAPPVO010000059.1, forward strand.
AGCTAGCTGAGCTCAGAAAATTTAGGCAAGGCTTCGATAAGGAAGTAACAACGGTGGCCCGCCCTTACAAATAGCCCAAGCAATGGTCTGAACTGATCACATTCATGGAGACAGATTGCATAGGCATTCGCTACCCCTACGACGACCCCTTGGTCATTTCTGCTCTCTTATCAAACTACAAAGGCAAACGAGTACTTGTCGATAATGGCAGCTCCTCAAACATTATCTTCCTCAACGCCTACCAACAACTCAAAGTCGGGGAAGAAAAGATGTCGCCTTTACAAACCCCTCTAGTCGATTTCAGCGGGGATTGGGTGACCTCTCTAGGCTCCATCGACCTCCCAATCACCATCGGAGAGTATCCGCGACAGTCCACAAAACTCCTCACCTTCCTCGTCGTCGACTGTCCTTCTGCTTACAACATCATACTTGGACGCACGACTCTCAAGGCTTTCTAAGCTGTGACCTGCACATACCATTTGGCCATAAAATTTTCGTTCGACCAGGGGGTCGGCACGATGAAGGTTGAGCAGACGGTGGCCAGAGAATGCTATGTCGCCTCGTTAAAGGAGGTCAAGACGAAAGAGGCTATAATCATAGAAGGCCTTGATGTCAGAGACGAGAAAGAGCTAATCCGAGGGAAACCAGTAGAAGAACTTGTTGACGTACCCATCGATTCCACTGACCCGATAAAGACAGCTAAGATTGGTAGCTAGCTATCCCCTCAGGCCAAGGCTGACCTTACAGCCCTCTTAGCTGAGCATATGCCTGGTATCGACCCCTTTTTTATTACTCATCGCCTCGGTATTGAGTCCCAGTTCTGACCGTTCCACCAAAAGCAACGCATCTTTCATCCAGAGCATGACAATCTCATCGCTGCTAAGTGTAAACACCCCATTTTTGACCGTCCTCAAGACTTGGACATCACCGTTTGAACACTCGGTGATCATCCATGTTTGTGTTCTTTTTGAGTTCCCGGAGGTCTCGGCTACGCGCCTTGCCTCAAGATCTCTCAACTCGACTGTTTTGTGTTTGGTTTTGCACCAAACACTTGTGTTTTGCCTTTAAGGGACAGGGAATGGCTTGTTGGCCATCCCCACACATCACCGGCCATGGCTTGAGGCCACCGGCTGTGTTTTGTTTTTACCAAACACTCGACTATTTTGTGTTTGGTTTTGCACCAAACACTTGTGTTTTGCCTTTAAGGGGCAGGGAATGGCTTGTTGGCCATCCCCACACATCACCGGCCATGGCTTGAGGCCACCGGCTGTGTTTTGTTTTTACCAGCCAAATGTTTGGCCGACCGGCACTATAGATGGTCGACCGGCCATCTTTTTTGGTCAAATTGCATTTTTGGCTGGCCGACTACTGTGCATCTGCTTTTGCAGATATTTTTATGCCAGCTGTGCTAGCTGGCATACACTTTGCTCCCCTCCATACACGTGTATGGAGGGATCTCCCTCTTGTTAGCTTGCCTTGGAAGCTTTACAAGATTGGATTGTCTATAAGAGGAGGTCTCTTCTCCCTCTATTAGGTTAGACAACATTTCCAGAGGAGCTCTGAGTTTTAGGGTTAGGGTTTACATATCCTCCATCTCTATACCTCCCTCTTTTTTGTGTTTTGTGTGTGTTTTGTCTTACTTTTGTGCACAAACACCCACCATCACACCTTCTCTTGGAGCTGAGGCACTAGAGGTTTGTTCTTGGTGTTCTTGGGTGGTTTTGAGCTCAAAGAAGCAGCTGGTCCACCATTTGTGAAGAGGGTCTTCAAGGGTAACATTCTTACTCTTTTTACCCCATTTTTGAATAGCTTTTTTGACTACCTTGCAACTGTTTTTAGACTTGGTGTATAACATATAAAAGTCTTGTTTTTGCCTACTCTAAATAGTTGTTTAAGAGTGTTTTGAGCTTTGAGGTTGTTTGACCCCTCTTAAGCCTTGTTAGGCTCCATTTTTGTGCATTTTTGGTGAGCTCCGGGACCATTGTGTTTGGGCCTCCTCACCACTGAAATCTTGAGGGATTTCAGTGGTGAGGATGGTGTCTTGAGGTCCCAAGAAGGAGAGGGCCACCCCCTCTCCTAGTTGTCCTTGAAAAGGGCCATTTTAGCCTCTTGAGAGAGCATCTTGTTTAAGTGTATGTTGGCCATGCCTTAACTGATTTTTGTGCTTATTATATCATAATATAGCTCTGTTTTTACTTGGTTTAGGTACACCATGCTTGCTTAGCATACATGCCTTGTAATGCCATGTTTTGGCCTTAACATGCTTTAAGTGTTGACCCTTGTTCTAGCATGATTTTGGCCAAGCTTTGTGAATCTTTTGTGTATGTTTTAGTGTGCTTTAGCTCTGTTTTCAGTTGCTTTGGTCATGCTTAACATATTTTGTATAGTCTCTTTGCATTCTAGCTTGTAGGCCTTGAATGTGTGATGTCATGAGCATGCTTTACTTGCTTTAATTAGTTGGTTTGGCACCTCTATTTTATGCAATTTTAGAGTTTGGTATGCTTGCCATATGTCCATGATCATCTCCTTTAAGTGTGCTTAAAAGTTGCCTTTTGATGCTTAGGAATTGGATCATGCATGCATGCATGCTTGTATGTGCATTTGGTCCCCATTTTCATAGTTTATGGCCACTGTTTTAGGCTTGTTTGAGGGCTGCCTAAATTAGTCTAAGTCCATCCTTCATGTGTTATAGCATGCTTGTCATTAACATGATTGTTATATGCCTTGTATGTTTGCTTGCATACTTGCATGCCCACATTACATCTTGTATGCTTGTCACTAGCATAGTGGTTGCATGCTTGTTTGCCTTGCATAATCATTTGTTTAGGTTGCATGCCTAAATACACATTGTATGTCTATGTTGCATACTAGTTCACATGCCTAGGATGCATTGCATTACATGCATCTTTCACCTCGTGATCAAGCCATGATAGAGATTGAAAGCCCCTTTGTTTGATTATGTTCATTGCATTCCATTTGAAATCAAAATGTACACTTGGTTTCCTTGGGCCATCATGCATTGAAATGCGCGATTGGTGGTCCGAGAACCGAGAACCATGTCCCTTTGAGTCATAAACATGATAAGGGATGTGGTGGTGCACACATTTGTTTGAAATGCATTGCCATGCTATGTTTTGCCCTCTGCTGTTGTCAAAAACAGATTCTGCAGGAAGTTTTGGCCGGCCGGCTACATACAGTGCCGACCGACCAACAATTGGTGGCCGGTGAGCATTCTCCATGGCCGGTGACCATTTCCCTTAGCCAGTGGTGTTCCACAGCACTCAGAGAAGCAACCCTGGGACTTGTACAGTCTTCAGAGAAGGATAACAGTCAAAGCAAAGGCAACTTGTGCATGGTAGTGGCTTTTCGAGCGGAGCCGAGCACGCATTGCATTGAGCCCTCTTCCTGAGGCTATTTACTGTTTAATTAGATTGGTTAATTTTCTTAACTAGTTTAATTGGTCTGTAATATTTTAATTAGCTTGATAGTTAGTTAAATTGTATTATTCTTTTGGTCCCTCCGAGCGAGGGCAAATTTGTAATAAGTGTGGGTGCGTGTATGCTTGTCTTCCAACCCCCACTTCTTTCTCTCTTTTATTTACCTGCTTTTGATGGTTAGTATTAGGACATGTTTAATTTAGCATCCTTATGCTATGCATGCGTGCATCATTCATCAGTATTGCATGCATCGGGCTCGGCGCATCATGCTAACTGCATAGTATTTCAAATCTAACTTGAATACATGCTATCTGTGCATTCCATGTGCCATCCTAGGATTAGCCGAGCCTATTCTAGTGACATTCTGTATGTGTTGCATTAGCCACTTAACATGGACTTGGATCATGCATGATTGCTAACATGTTCTTTGTTTTGGCTCGGAGTACGATATAAGTATTTATGCTTTAGCATCCCGCATGAGTGTGAATGTTAACATGACAGCATGCTTACCATGTGGCTAGATGCTTATGTGATTTAAACTGCCTGAATGCCTATGGGTGAAGGTTGGATTGTTTGAGTTGGAACAACTCGTTGAAATCCGTGTTTTAGCCTACTTGCGAGTAACAAATCTCAAAGCGTTTTCCAAACAAACGGATATGCAATGCTTCGTTCCAAATTAGGCGATCTAGTCTATACTTTTGTGTTGTGCGCATCACATAGTAATTCTAGCTAATTAACCGGAATAAGAACACATAACGTTTTCAAAAACGGATATCGTGGTTAGTAGAGGCCGATCTTCGGATCGGGCAAGAGGGGATGCTCATAGCTGACCTTCCCCAATCATACCCAAGTTCCCGAGCCAAGGCAACTTTGGTGATGACGGACACATGGCCTTAGGCAAACGAGTCAGGGTTTCCTAAATTCCCCCATTAAAAAATATTTAGGTGGCGACTCTGTATCTGGCAAAGCAGTCCATGTTTGGCACTTCTTTTCTAAAAATCTGTTTTCTCAAAACGATTTGCCGGATTTGGACTCTTTGGTTCAGATTTAGAACCGTGACAATTTGAGTCCTGAACTGTAGTAGAGCCACAAGCGAACAGAACGGGGGGAGTCATCCACCCGGGGCGTTCAAGGACGTCTACACTAAGGTAGACAAGTTGTTGAAGGCTCAGTTCATTAGAAATGTGGACTATCCCAAATGGTTATCCAATGTGGTTTTGGTTTGCAAAAGTAATGGCAAATGGAGACTTTGTGTCGACTATTCCGACCTCAACTGAGCTTGCCCTAAAGATAGCTACCCACTACCTCGGATAGATCTGTTAGTCGACGCAATGGTGGGGCACTAGATGCTTAGCTTCATGGATGTTTTCTTAGGTTACAATCAGATCTTAATGCACGCAATCGACTAGGAGTACACCTCTTTTGTCATTGACAGAGGGAATTATCACTACCGCGTAATGCCATTTGGTTTGAAGAATCCAGGAGCCACTTACCAACGCCTGGTTAATGCCATTTTCAAAACCTAGATAGGTTGAAACATGGAGGTGTACGTCGATGACATGCTCGTCAAAAGTAAACTTTCCTCCGATCACTTAACCGACATGCGAGAGACGTTCCAAGCCTTGTGCAAGTATAAGATGAAGCTAAACCCAGAGAAATGTACGTTCGGGTGTTGGGTCTGGAAAGTTTTTGGGGTTCATGGTTAGCCACAGAGGCATTGAGGCCAACTCAAAAAAGGTCAAAGGCTTAATAGAAATACAATCTCTTAGAACGGTTAAAGAGGTCCAGTAGCTCACGGGTAGAGTAGCCGCCCTCAACCGCTTCATATCAAGGGCAACCGACAAGTGCCTACCATTCTTCGAGGTGCTCCGATAGACTTTCAACTAGAATACCGAGTCTGAGAAGGCATTCCAACAACTAAAACAGTGCATGGCAAATCCCCCCCTCATCTCTCAAGTAATCCCGGGGGAGACCCTCTTCCTTTACTTAATCGTCTCCCACACTGCAGTTAGCGCTGCCCTCGTCAGAGAAGAAGACTCAGTCCAACACTCAGTTTATTACATCAGCAGCGCACTTCAAGGGACAGAACAAAATTATCCCTTATTAGAGAAGATGGCTCTCACTCTCGTCATCGTCTCCAGACGCGTCTGACCCTACTTTCAAGCCCACTCCATAGTAATTCTCACTGACTAGCCTTTGAAAAAAGTTATGCAACAACCATAGTCGTCGGGCAGACTCATGCAGTGGTTTATTGAATTAAGTTAATACGAGATTTCCTACCGACCCCGAATAGCTATCAAAGGCCAGGCCATTGCAGATTTCATCCTAGAGTACACCAATCTCGCTCCGGACACACTGCCTCCACCAATGCACGTTGCCCCTAATATAGAGGACCCCCATTCCTGGACCCTCTATTATTGATCAATTTTAGAGAGAGGCCAACTTGATAGAGTTGATTTTGATTTTTGGAGTTCATTTTTCATTCTCTGTTTTTTGATCAATTTCAAAGAGAGTTGACAGTCGAGTTGGTTTTGATGTTTAGAGTTCATTTTTCGTGCTCTATTTTTCATCAACATGCTTATCAATGATAAGTTTTGTTCTCTATTTTTTCAAACCAGAGAAATTTCTTCAAACCAGAGATAAGTGTAAATTTCTTATCATTTTTTGTTCTCTAAGTTTTGTTCTCTGTTTTTTCTATACTTTTGTTGGTATAGTCCAGAGAAAATTGTAAGTTTATTATTATAATCCAACGAAAATCACAGAGAAAATTATAAGTTCATATGGACATATTATTAGAAATTTCTAATGCAGATAGAATTTCAGAGAAAATTGTAAGTTTGTTGTTCAGTGAAAATCACAAGAAAATGTAATTTGTAGTCCAGTGAAAATCACAGAGAGAAAATTGTAATTTTTGTGGACATGTTATTATAAGTTTGTTATTTTTTATTTCTTATTTTTCTCAATTGAATGTTTTGTGAGCATAACAAATCTTCTCTATGAGTTTCTCTACGTTTGTGTGGAATAGTTCGCATTTTTGTCAATTTGATTTTAATGTGTTTTTGTTTTTGTGATCTTGAAAGTGAATATAAGTTCTTAAATTTCTCTGGACTTTTATTTGTAGTTCAGAGAAAATTATAAGTTTGTTGTTCACTTTCAATTTGTAGTTCAGAAAAAATTATAAGTTTGTAGTTCAAAGTGAATATAAGTTTTTATTTCTCTGAGCAAAAGTAATCTTTTTTGTTTGTTCTTTTAGTTTAGATGGACAGAGCAGTGTTTTTTGTCATCTTGAAGGTGTATATAAGTTTGTAAATTTCTCTGGATTTTGATATGAGTGCAATATTGCACAATCACACAGACAAAATTGTAAGCTTGTAGTTCAGTGAAAATCACAGAGAAACTTATAATTTCATAACAGATCTTCTGTGTATTTTTGTCTATGATTGTGTTTAATAGTTAGCAGTAAATTTCTCTGTGATTATCTCTTGATTCATTAAGTTTTCTGTAATTTTGTTTTTGTTATCTTGAAGATGAATATAAGTTTATAAATGTTCCAAGCCTTTTATTTGAGTCTAGAGAAAATTATAAGCTTGTTATTATAATCCAAAAAAAATTATAATTATTAGAAATTTCCCTGGACTTTTATGTTGTTCTTGTGAAGTGTTTTTATATTGAACAAATTATTTTTCTTGTTTTTTCTTGCAGTTTCGATGGACAGTGCAGTGTTGTTGCTGTGCAAATATGGGCGTGACGACTGGGTGCGTAACCCGTCTTACTTTCCTTGTGCGTGTTGGGATTCACCGTGTTAGAGTGCCGGGGTCTAACTTGAAGTCTTGTCGACTGTTGGGTTCATCGCTTTTGAAAATCTCTTTCTCAAATTTTCGTCCCTATTTATTTCAATTCCGAGTTTCGCTTGTTTAAGGAGGCTTGAAGTTGAATCCGGGAGTTTTTCATTTTAGCTGAAAATTTTTCTGGGCAAAGAGCAGAGCCGCACGTGCGGCGGCCTTGGCCGCATGTGCAGGAAGCAGGGAAGACCCAAGGGTGCACACTACATTATATACAGGTGCGGGCGGAGGTGCGGCTTGGGATCGCCGCACGTGCAGGGGTTAGTGCCACATGTACGGAAGGCACACTCCGCATGTACGGGAGTGAGTGCCGCACGTGCGGAATGGGCTAAGTCCGAAAAATCCAGTTTTTCTCTCTATATATCACTTTGTATGCCTCTCTCTCTCTCTAAAAACCCTTTTCTCTTCCTTCTCTCTACATTTCCTACACCAAACAAGATCAAAACCTTGATTTTTTTAGATCATTTGGAGTTTTGAGCCAACATCCTTCACAAATCTTGGAGAGCTAACAAAGTACTTCATCTTGTGCGGTGGAAATTGGATTTCAACACCATCAAATTTAGGGCTTTCATCTCTTTTCTTTGAGTGTTATATATATATATATATTTGCAAGATCTAGATGATTTTCAAAATCCCCTTTGATAGCTTGAAATTTTGTTGTTGGCTCAAGAAGATGAGTGATTTTGAAAGTGGGTTATCTCTTTTCCTTTTAAATAACCATTTGAGGGTTTTAAAATTTTTATTGATAGAAGAAAGATGCATTTGGTGTGATTCTTTCAAATGTTTTGGAGATGTAAGGTTGTGGTGAGAGAAAATTTGGGGTTTTTTAAAGATATTGAGAATTCATGATGAAATGACCATATTTTTCTTTAGGTGCCAAAATGAATGAATGTTTTTAGAAAATTCTTCTTTATGTTTTATAAATGTTGAGTTTCATGAAATATGAGAATTGTGATTTTGGAAGTTGATGTTCAAAATATTGATGTAGTCGTGAAATGACTAAACTGTTGAGAATGCTCAAAATGTGGGAAATGTGCTATCCCTTGGATGAATTGGAATAAAAGTATATATATATATTCATCTTGTGTAATTGCATTGAGAAAAGGGTTGGGAATTTTGATCACAATGGTAATATTATATGGAAGGATGGAAAATGGAAGGAATGTTGCATTTCATTATTAATTGCCACATTGTTATATCGATTCATTTGATTATGTTAAGCTTTGAATTTAAATTTGAAAACTTTTGCATTGAGAAATGAATGTTGTGAAACAAGTTTTCATGGAATGGTTTTGGGTTAAATATGTTGGCAAGTCCAGATAGGAGGTGTAGATGAAATTGATTAAGTTGGCCTGAGTATCCGAGGTGAAAAATCGAAAACATGCGCGGAGGAGGTACCATTTCCCTTCCGGTTAGCAACTGGTAAAGTGGGGTTTTGGTAGTACTAGTTATGCCTACTTGCAGACACCAACCTAGGGATTACCTGAATCGTATTTACCGTCCCTTTGAATTAAATTGTAAATTTCAAATTGTTGAGATTTCAAGTTATCATTGAGCATGATGATTTTCAAAAGATGTAAAAATGTGATTTTTCCTTAAAAAGCATAGCATGGCACATGCATATCATATTGCGGAACTTGTATAAAATGTATATACTTTGTTAAGAAATTTCTACTGGGCTTTATGCTCACCCCTATGGGATTTTGGTGCAGGAAATGATGTGGCAATTCCGCCGAATTAGGGCGTGGACATATTTGTTGAGGGCATATGGCTCCTTTTTTGTTGTGATGTATTTTTGCTAGCTGAGGGCTTTAGTTGTATGGGTCCGAGAGACCATTTTTGTGTAACCGGGCTTAAGCCTTAGAATTTGTAATCCTTGAGGGCATTTGTTTATTTTTGGATCTAATGTTCTACATGCTATAGATTCATGTATTTGATATCATTGAATGTATTATTCGCATGTGGAACTATTTTGTACAAACCTTAATGATCAATGATGTAAAAGTTGAAGAATCACTCCCTCTCTTATAATGAATGTTAGTTGATGTAATTATATGATGTTATTATTTTCGAGGCGTTACAACTTGATATCAGAGGTTTGAATACTTGAGGCTCGCAGAAAGTGGTTGTTATACCACAGTGGGTTCATTTTGCATGATTAGGAGATGTTTTGAATTTTGTGGTTGTGATAAGATGTTTATGTGACTAGATGGGTATGGGATTGGACTTTTGGGATGTTGTTTGCGCCTATTAAATTCCTTGAGGTGTTACTAGAAGAGTACTTGATCAATACTCATTCTACTAAGAATTCTTAATTTTTCGTGGGACGAATCTCATCACAAAAGAATAATCCGTATGTGCTTACATGACTAAATATTTATGTGGAGTGAAATTGAATTGTTTGTATGATAGAGAAATATATAGAATTGTTGTGGTCAAACGCGTGAGGCAAATTACAAGCACATATGGGTTTGTGTGCTAAATTATTTCTCTTGTCCATTATTAGGATGTCAAGAAGAGGTCAAGGTCGTGGTGGTAGAGGCAAGAGGCGTGGTAGGACTTGCCGGGGTGTGCATGAAGTATCGATCCATGAGGTTCTAGTGCAAGAGGAGGGGTTCGGCCAAGCTAATGTGGCCGAGTAAGTGGGACAAACAGAAATTCCGAGGCAAGCGGGTCAAGCCGCAATGAGGGTGTGATAACCCTGTTCCGTATTATGCTAATTGATCCTAATTATGATTGTGATTATGCATTTGATATGATTTTGTATGCCATTTATGTGAATATATGTGGTTTTGAATTTCTATCTGTTCACCGTAGGAAAATCTGTTTGATTGTCTACTTTAGAATTTAAATTGAAGGTTCTATCGGCCACAGAAATCGAAATTGACTACGCCATTGTGATTAGCGTAATTTTTAGAGCCCACGGTGAAATTAAATTGAAAATTGATTCGGATAAAATTAAATAGATTAAATTGGTGTTATAGTACTCAATTATTTAATCTTAATTAATTGTGCTTATGAGAGCTCATATAAAGGGGGCATTATACACTTAATTCCTCCTCTTTTAAGTCATTTTGGCTGAGATCAACTCTCTAGAGGAAGAGAGAACCAACTTTGAGAGAGAGGGAAGACATCATGTGTGTTTGGCTCAAGTTTGTGAAATTGGAAGGTTGGACTCAAGATTCAACTAGAATTTGTGAAGATTAAAGCTCCTAGGTTGAGTAAATTCATGAGTTTGAGTTTGTGATTTGTGAATTCAAGGTTGAATAATGATTAAGAACATGAATTGAATTGATTATGATGAAATAGAGTTGGTTTTGGTGAATTGGGAATCAATATGCACATGCATGCATAGAATTGCTATGAATTGCCATAAATTTGCATAATCTAACATGTAGCATGTCAATTATAAAAGATTGAGAGTTGGATCATACATGCAAGCATGTTTTTGTTGAGTTTCATGAGAATGAACACCATTTGCATCATTTGAAATAGAAATGAAGTCAAAATTGGCATGTATGTTTGATTATTGAGGGTATGGAGCTTATGTAAAGTTTGAATGCATGACCCTTGATTATACAAAGAAATGTTGATTAATTTGGAAGATTGGACCATGATTTTGAATAATTGGCCTCATGTTGTTTGCATCCATATGCTATATGATGTATTTGCATGTTTTGGTGCCTTAATTTGAGCTTTAAAGCCTTTTGAATGTTGAATTTGAGCTCAAGAACAATTCTGGATTTTTCAGAATTTGGCACGTCCGCTCGAGCGAGGAAAGCGCCGCTCGAGTGGGAAATACGAGCTCCCAGGACTTTTTGCAGTCATGGATGTCCGCTCGAGCGGGGAAGTTCACGCTCTAGCGGGGAGCCATGTAGTGAGACTTCCGGCTCGAGCGCCCAACTTCACGCTCGAGCGTAAAAGTGAGGTAACCAGTACTTTTGTAGACCTAATGGGTCCGCTTGAGCGGGGGAGTCCACGCTCGAGCGGGGACCCCTGTTTCTGAAATTTTGAAAATGTGTTATGTGTCTCATTTTCTGTTCTCTTTCACTTCTAAGTACTCTTAGGCATGCATTGAGCATTATGAATGAATTAAAAGAATAAGAAAGAAGCCTAAGAGGAATATGTGAATTATGAACGGATTGAATTGTTTGTGACCCACTATGTTCATGGAATGTGTAGGGTCAAGCTCCAGGGTAAATCATCCAGCTGATCACTGTGAGTAATATTTCAATAAAGATATCTGAAGTATGTTATTTTTCCAATTGCTTACTTCCATGTAAGTCTTATAAGTTCGTTAATTTGAATGGTGGACAAATGTTTGCTATACCAAATGAATAGGCCAGAGGCCAGTCTGACATGAATGATAGAATGAATAGGCCAAAGGCCAGTTTGACATGAATGAAAGAATAAATGGGCCAGAGGCCAGTCTGACATGAATGAAAAAATGAATGGGCCAGAGGCCAGTCTGATATGAATGAAAAAATGAATGGGTTAAAGGCCAGTCTGACATAAATGAAAGAATGAATGGGCCAGCGGCCAGTCTAACATGAATGATAGAATGGTTGGGCCGAAGGCCAGTCTGACATGAATGAAAGAATGGTTGGGCCAAAGGCCGGTCTGACATGAATGAAAGAATGGTTGGGCCAAAGGCCGGTTTGATATGAATGGATTGGGCCCGAGGCCGTTTGATGTGTTTGGAACCGCAGTTACCTGATCTATATATATGTATATACTAGATAGAAATATGAATTGGGCCCAAGGCCGTTTGGTGCATGTCGTTCTAAATATTGTTCATGTACCTTCCTTATTTGATATTATTCACTAGGCTTTCGCTTACGCTCATTCATGTGTCTGTAGATGAGCCAAGGGAGGTCCAAACCCAGCCTCAGTGAAGTTTGCGAAAAACAGTCAAGGTTTTGAAGGGTCAGCCCACACGTCTCACGCATGAGACTTGATCTCGCCCTTTTGCCATATTGTTACATTTTGTCATGTTGGCAAGAACTTTGGACTACAGTTGTAAATAAGTTTTGGGTTAGGCTGACTAAGACTTGTATGATCCTGTTATGTAAAGTATATGTATATATTGATTTTCTTTTGATGTGAGTTATTAACGAATATTTTTGTGAAATGACATGACGTGCCATGTAAGCACAGCTCTATGGACAAGAGTTTGAAATTGCTTCCGTTTGGCCCCCTTAACTCTACTAAAAATATATTTGGTTTGGTTTAAGGCCGTAGGTAATCCCTTGATTACTGGCCAGTTATGTCCTTAACCTATGGAGGCAGGTTCGGGTCATGACAGGGGGCCCTAGCCCGAGAAATGGCGGGGGCTTTGAGGGAGTCGATGAACATGTTGACGGTGGAAAACCAAGCCTGAGAGAACGCCGTTAAGACGAGAGCGAGTTTCCTTACTAGGGAATTTTTGCAGGCCAAACCGGTTGAGTTTCATGGAGGCCCCGAGCCCAAGAAAGCGGATGAGTGGCTCGAACAAACAGTGAAGACATTCGAGATGCTTCACATTGAGAACAGTGAGCTAAGGGTGACTCTAGCGAGTTACTATCTCAAGGGGGATGCAAGCCAATGGTGGAAGTACACCAAGGGTAGGGTAGAGCCAACATGGGAAGCTTTTGTGGTTGCTTTCCAAGATAAGTATCTACCTCCCACTGCTAGGGAGAGGTTGAGGCAAGAATTTCAAGACCTCAAGCAACTCAATATGTCTGTGGCCGAGTTTGAGGCGACCTTCTCTAGTTTGTCCCGGTTTGCATCGGAGTTGGTAGTAACGAAAGAGCGTCGTTGCATTGAGTTCGAGAAGAAGTTGAGAACTAAGATCTTGTTCAAAGTTGCTGGGAATATGATCCGGAACTATGATCGTCTTGTGGAGGCGGCGGCACATGTGGAGATTACAGTGCAAGCTGAGGAAGAAAGAATTCGGGGTTCGAGGTCTAGGGGTCACGAGTCACAAGGGGACTATAGACCTAACAAGAAGAGCATGAACACTTTTTCACCCCTGTCCCAACCACAGCAGTCTAGATCCACCTTTTCCTTGTCTAGTATGAGCCCGGGAAAGAGTGTACCGAGTGGTTTTTCCTGTTTCAAGTATGGCCAACTGGGTCACAAGGCATTTTCATGCCCACAGAAGGAGGGAGGACAGCAGATGTTGCTACCACCACCACGTAACTGATCCCAGAGTCAGTCTCAGAGTAGAGGACAAGGACTTACTTGCTATCAGTGTGGTCAGCCGGGGCACATGAAGAGGGTTTGCTCGCAGTTGGGAGGCACATCTGGCGCATCAGGGTCGAGACAGACTCAGAGCCACCAACAAGCTCACTCAGTCTAGACTTCGCAAGCTAATTAGGGAACCGCTTCGGCTCAGTCAGTGCAGCAGGCCTATGCTTCAAGAGATGAGCAGGTTGATCAGAGGCCGCAGGGGCGCGTGTATGTTGTTACCGCGCCAGAGCAGTTACCGGGATCTTCAGTTGTGAGAGGTATTTTTGTTGTGTGTAATTTTTTGGCTAATGTGTTGATAGATACAGGTGCGTCTCATTCATTTATATCTATTGCACTTGCTACTGCATTGGGGTTAAACGTGGCACGATTAGCATCTCCGCTCCGAGAGATAAGCACGATTAGCGTCTCATTCATTTGTGAGGTCAAATTCATCTAGAGAAATTTGCCAATAACAGAGAAAAACTATGCGCATTGTGTTTTTTGAATTTGATGATTATTTTGTATCAACGCAGTGCATTAGAGATTACATGATCATATAGGTACCCTTTTGACACAATACGAATTAAATTTCTCTGTGAATTTCTGGTAACATCATACTAGAGAAATTTCTGCAGACAATTTTCTTTGTGTGGATTGTATTGACAATCACAACTTAGCATGCATTATAAAAATATATATATATTTAACTATTGATAACTATGAAATTTACATTAGTCAAAAAAAGATATATACATATATGTCAAACATCATCATTCCTTCAATGTATGAAAAAACAAATTGGAGGGTTATTTCAAATTACATTGTGTGCATTGTCTTCTTTTCACTAATATGCTTTCACTATTATACTTTTGGTTCTTTTTCTGGTAGTATATGAATTGGTTCTATCGATGACCGGCCAATTTCAGTCACAAATCTCTCTATGATTTCTGCCCTCATCAACCTTACATCTTGTGTCGACAATTTCGAGCTAATAGGTTAATGGTTGCTATATTGTCTCATTATGTAGCATACAAAGAGGCCACAATCTACACTGCATAGAAATTATAGGTATAGTTAGTTTTAAGAAACATTCAAATTAGATTATCTTATGTATAAATGTTGTATGAAACTTACGAATCACTGTCTTGTTGTGGAGCATTGTTGACATATTCAAAGTCATAATTTGTGTTTGGTGAGTCTATCAATTTGAAAGAGGGTTATGATTGTGCCTCTCTTTCAAGGCAAGTTTTCAAAAAATTCTCCACATAATCTTGCTGTAAAAAAATAATCTTTAAATAACAGAAAAATTTACACACAAATCAATGGGATTCTATGAAAATTATCATCACATAAATATTATCATGGATCAGACAAATTTGCACTTGTTACCAATTATTTTGCATATTTGATATATTTGTCTTGTGCATATCTCTCATTGGCCTTAGTGAGTTATAGAACCTCCATAAATTGTCTTATTTGTCCAAGACTAGCAAGGTCTAGTGATTTCCATATGTTGACTTCTCATTGCCCCCAGTATTTATTGGGAAATGGAGGAACCTGTAGTTCTTCCATGCTGTTTCAAGATGCTTGTCAAATAATGAGACTCAGAAAGTTTGATTTTCCGTCATCTTGATGAAGTTATGCGGTCAAAGAAAATCAAAAAATGGTTATGAGAAAGTTGAAATGACAGGAATTTAAGAAATATACACACAAAGAAATTTTAAATGCGCACAATTAGCTAGAGAAAATTAGACTAGTGACACAACTAGCTTCAAGAAGTATCTTAACAAGAGAAAGTAGCAAGTAAATTCTAGAGAAAATCAAATAAAAGAGTAGTAACATACTAAGCTCATGCATGTGAAAAAAAATAAAGTTGGTTGTTGTCCTTTTCTCTTTTGATCAGCAAATAGGATCTCTTCATAGTCATCAATGACCTAAAAAATATCATTTATAATTATAACATTAGTTTATAAAGACTTATGGAACATTGCAGAGAAATTTTGATGAAAGACTTACATTGTTGACAATTTCTTTTTCCTTTATTAGGTTCTATATCTTCAAAAGTAATGAGATTGAACTCACTTGTCCAGATTAAAGTCGTACAAGATGACAAAGAAGGGATTTAATAGTCGTTAATGCAATATAAGTTAGTAAATTATTGTTTGTTATCTTCTATTTTATTTGTTGTACTTACTCAAGTCTAGACACGTTTGATATGTGTTGTAAGATGTCTTTTATATGTTCTTTTACCAATTTTCAAACCGGTAGAGTTTGTGGAAAAACCCAAGATTTTCTGATGCTTGTTGGTTGAGGCAAGATGTACTCATCGGCATCAAGTACTTCTTTGTGTTTGGTGGTTTGCTTTGTTTGCTTTGCAGCTTACTTTGAACCTCTAGTCACCTTCGCAACTTTGAGATATTGAAATTCTGGATCTTGCTACTTTTCTTTTATTTCTTTTGCCTTTAAATTCTTTATCATTGATATAGGATCTTTTTTCACTGTAGACAGTGAAAATATCAGTAAAAGTTATATTTCTTTGAACTAACAGATCATATTTTAATATGTAAATTTATTTGATTCAATATTTTCTAGTTACCATACACTTTTGTCTTTTGTTTTGGTTGTTCTTTGTATGGCACTTGTTCTTGCTGGGTTGTTGGCTATTGTTTCACTTCTATTTCAACTATACACAGTGAAAATCAAACAAGCCCCAAAAATCAAATAAGCAAATAGACAAAGAAAATCAAATAAGCAACAGAAATCAATAGAAATAAGCAGCAGAAACTAATGTGGTCAGAGAAATTTAACTTCCAAAGAAAATTACCATTGACAGAGAAAATTGTAATAAATAGAAATTTTTTTGAGTTATGTTGACACAAGGACATAACTTTTTATGGCTCAAGATTTTCACTGACCTTGGGGTTGAACTTGTGTTGGTGTTCGGTAAGGTCGTGTTGCTAGTTGGACGGACAGTTCTTGAATTTGTTCATGCAATCTAGTATTTTCAGTTTCAAGCTCTGAAATTGAATACCTCAACTGTTGAATTGTTTTTGTATCATCTTATTGTTGAACCTCCAACATCCTTAGTTTCATTTGGTTTGTGCTGTCTCTTTCTTGATGTTCTGAGTTATGTGATGTCAAGGTTCTTATTGCAATGTCCTTTTCTGTAATTAATTCATTCCAATTTCTCTCTTCTTCTATTTTGGATTTAGAAAGTGCCTTTAGTCTTTGATGTAGATCAGCAATTGGATCATCCTTTGATTCCTCAGATTCTTGAGGCTGATGCATTGTTGAGCCACAAATGCTATCATGCTGTTGGTCCATCGGCTCATTATGTTCTTCTTCATCACTTTCCTCATGGTTTTCTTCTTCCTCTTTAGATTCAGTACCTTCATCTTCTTTTACATTGTCTTCTTCTTTCTATTCATTTTCTTCTTTATCTTCTACTTCTACTTCTTCACTTTCTTCTCTGGCTTCCGCTTCTGCACTACTTGCTTGATCTTCTTTTTCATTGCTGGCTTCCTGTTCTTCTGTGTTGCCTTCTCCTTCTTCATTCTCTCCTTCTTCTTCAGATGAATCTTCTAATGTCTCCTTAAATTTGATAATTGCCTTTTTTGATTCTTTTTTCTTGTTTTTACCAAGACAAAACTCCTCTAATGGGTTTTTAACTAGCTCATTATTATCTATCTGTAACAGGAGCCTCTTTTATTAGAGAAATGTTACAAAATTCACTGAGAGAAAAAATTAAAATAAGGTAGATAAAATTCATCTGAATCATACTAATGGGAAACAAACTTCAGAGAAAATTGTATGGGCCAGAGAAAATTACAAACAATGAGATAATTTTATGAGTCAGAGAAAATTATGAAACAAGCAACATAATTTAGATGTCAGAGAAAATCAATCAGGACATATAAGTTAATGTTACTATAATTGTGTCAGAGAAATTTAGATTCTAGAGAAAATTCATTACAAGGACAGAAATAAATAGTGTTAATCAAAGAAGTAACATAAATTGAAATTTCAGAGAAAATTGATCTCAATCAGTCAAGGCACGTAAGTTATGGGCCAGAGAAAATTACACACAAGGAGAAATAATTTTATGAGCCAGAAAAAATTATGAAACAACCAACATAATTCAGATATCAGAGAAAATCAATCAGATCATATAAGTTAATGTGTTACAAATGTTGTCAGAGAAATTTGGATTGTAGAGAAAATTCATTACAATGGCCGAAATAAATCAGTAGTAATTAAAGAAGAAACATAAATTGAAAGTTCAGAGAAAATTGATCTTAATCAACCAAGTCACAAGGAGGGAAACAAACCAGTGGTCAGAGAAATTTTGGAATTTCACTGAGATTTCAGTGGCGATAGAATTCTAACTTGTCGAGGTGTAAGAGAGTGGATTGGTGTCTTTTACAGCTATTTGGTCAAGCTTTGCAGGTTTCACTTGGCATATCTTAGGAAGTCAGTTGTGTTACTGCCTTCCGAGTCAATGATATTCGCATGTTCACATAGCCAATATTGTGATGGAAATTAAAGTAATTAAATTTTGCTAAACACACAAAGTTGTAAGTATCATAACTGTACATTTGAATGGAAATTATACTTACCAGTAATGCAATGACACACCCCGTAGCTTTTTCTAGAGTTTTGTGCAATGCTGTGATAGAATCGATCAATGTTGATGTGATTGCTTTTGGCCAATCATACTGCTTCATTGATTCAAGAGTTTCCATGTACTTTATAAAAACCCACCCTATTGAATTTCCACTTGTTGCAAAAATAGAGTGAGACACAAGTACAAGGTAACAATAATTGCTACATCTTTGAAGTCAGTTGGTTGCTTTCCTTTCATTGCTTTGACTAAGGCATTTTTAAGAACAGAACCAGTGAGCCTTGTATCCTTTGGAAATCTTCTCCTTAGGAATGCAGATTTTGGTTTTTTAGAGTATCTTAATGACATGGCTCTTTTACCTCCTTGCAAACCAAAAATCAAGGTCATGTCATTGGTTGTAAAGGTCAAGTTCTTTTTACCAACTGTGAATGCTTTCATTTTTTCATTGTAACATTGGATTATTGAAACTGCATCATCATCAGATTTCCTAGATTTCTCTAGATCCATCCTTCCAATGGTTAGAGCTTGGATTAAATACCAGAATGGGGTCTTTTGAAGCTCTTCAAGTTGGTTTGAATTGAATTTAAGTATTTGAAAAAATGAGACAACAGATGAGAGATTGGATCGGTATTGAATGCTATAATGAGCTCTTTTTCTTTGGAGTTTAACAAGTTTTTTCTCTCTTGAGCTTTGAGTCTTTTGAAGTTGGGGTATTCATCTTCATGCTAGTTGCTTCATCACCTTAGACTTGTGTGTTTTGGTAAGGAGTTTGTGGTGTTTTGCTGCTTTTTGATCTTAGATTATAAGAAGACTGAGAGAGTTTCTGTTTCTTGCTTGGTGTTTCTGGTGTTTTGCTGCTTTTACGTTTTGCCATTTCTAGACAATGATGAAAATATAAAGATATCAACATTAAATCCCTGAGAAAATTAAACATGCTAGAGAAAATTGGACATGTCAAAGAAAATTACACATAAGGGAGAAAACTAAGGTGGCCAGGGAAAATTATAAATGTCAGAGAAAATTAGACACTGAAAATTAAATGTCAGAGTACTAATTGTTTTCCTGTGGAATACATCTAACCACAGAAAATTTTCATTCCTAGAGAAAATCAACAAAGCAATATAAACATACCAGAGAAATTTTCAATAATTGTTAAAATTACATATAGAAATAAAATATAGCTAGAGAAAATTTAAAAAAGAAACATATATCTAGCAAGCACAGAAAATGAATATGACAGAGAAAAATAAACATGGCAAGCCAGAGAAAATTTCCATTCCACAATTAGCAAGATAAAATAAACAAAACAATGTAAACATGCCACAGAAAATTACACAACATTGAAATCAAGAATTGAACAAAATAAACATACCAGAGAAAATTGAACATGGCAGACAGACACAAGGGAGAAAACTAATGTGGCTAGAGAAAATTATAAATTCCAAAGAAACTTAGACACTTACAAGAGAATACTAGGTGTTTTCGTGTGGAATACATGTAGCAATAGCTAATTTTCATTCCTAGAGAAAATAACCAAAGCAACATAAATGTGACAAAGAAATTTTCAAAAATTGCTACAAATTACATATAGATGTAAAATATAGTCAGAGAAAATTCAAGGAAGAAACACAAACCTAGCAAGCATAGAAAATGAAAATGTCAAAGAAAATTATACATTCCAGAGAAAATTTCTATTCTAGAGAAAATTTGCAGTCCATAATATTAAAATGCTAAAGAAATTTACATACACAACCAGAGAAAATTAAACATGATAAAGACACACAAGGGAGAAAAGTGATGTGGCCAGAGAAAATTACAAATGCCAGAGAAACTTAGATACAGACAAGAGAGTGATAATATATATAGATGTAAAATATAGTCAGAGAAAATTAAAAAATATATATATATAAATCTAGCAAGCATAGAAAATGAAAATGCCAGAGAAAATTACACATTCTAGAGAAAAATAGACATTCAGAGAAATTTACAAAGCAGAGAAATTTACAGACAAAATCACACAAACATATTCAAGAATAAGATTAAAACACAGAAATAACTTTTTTCAAAATAAACATGCCAGAGAAAATTCAAAGAAAAAACATACATCAAGCAAATACCAAAGAAATTTAAATGCTAGAGAAATTTACAGATAAAATCACACAAACATATTCAAGAATAAGTTCAAAACACAAAGAAATAATTTTTTTCAAATTCATGTAACTTTTATTACGAAATTGAAACCTTAATTAATGGAAGGTTAATATAAAATGCAATTAACTGTGTTTCCAGAGAAAAACTCGTTGGATTGTAGAAAAACTTACCAGAGTTAGGATGAAACGCTAATTACAAACTGATATACCCTAATATGAAGATGCAATGTGACAAAAGATGAACTGAGATGACAATGAACAGTGAAAACGAGGTCAGAGAAATTTGTGAGGAATGAATGAGAAAGATTTTTCCAGAAGGCAATGAAACTTTAATGTCAATGGTGAAGATGCTATTGAAACCCTAATTTTGCTATTCTCTTGCTCGTGAAGATGGTTGGATGTTTGGAATGGAACTCAATCGTCGGAATTCAATTCAGTTTCTGTGTTGATTTGTGAAGGGTATTTTGGTCCATGAAATAATTAAAAATGCACGCGATATTGTTGAGGGACCTAATGCATCACTCTTTTTTTTGGTGCCCTTTATATTTTAAATTACTATTATTAGGAATCTTAAAAAAAAATTCCCAATTAATTATGACCAACCAATAATACGGTGAACATTTGATTTGATTTGATATGATTGCTTTTTGGTTAAATACCGTCATCAATTGGATGGTTTAAAAAAAAAATTCTTTTTAAACATATATAGAGGCAGTGATGCAGCCTTTCATCCTGCACAAAAATAAGGGTGAATTATTAATTGATGTCAATAATTAGATTTAACTCTTATTAACTTTTATTAAAAATGAATTTTAATAAAATTATCGTTAAAATTAAATTTTGTAATGATTTTTCTATATATGTTATTAAAAATTGATAATTAATGATTTTTTTATCATGATTTTTATAAATTATTGCTAAAATTTATAATTAGTAATATTTTTCTATAATGATTTTTTTAAATTTTCGTTGAAATTTGAAAATTAGTGAATTTGTTTGATAATTTTTTTAAACTATCGCTAAAATTTATTATTACTGATTTTTTTATGATAAAATTTTTAAACTGTCACAAAAAATTAATAGTTAGTGACGTTTTGTAATAATATTTGATGAAAAACGTCATTAATTCTCACAAGACCTATTAGACAATAAATTTATTCATTAGGACTTATACATAAGTTCTCCCAAAAATAATCAATAGCCTACATATATGTAATCAACCAACCAAAGAAATTGTGTTTGGTTTGTGTTTTGAGATAAATTTTCAAAAAAAAATTTGGAAGAGAGAATTTATAATTTTTTTTTTATTTATTTGGTTGTATATTTTAAAAATAGTTTTGGAGTTTGGAAGTTTAGGATGATTTGATATTTTATTATAGTTAAATATATGTGTGTGAAAAAAAAAAGTGATTGACAAGGAGAGAGGAGAGAGAAAAGGTGATTGATTGATGTGTAACAGAGAGAGAAGTAATTTTGAAATTTTTTTGAAAAAATTTATATCCAAATATGTTTTTTTTTTTAAATATATTTCAAAACATAAACCAAACCAACCCTAAGGCTTCGTTTGGAAAGCCCAACTTGGGGCTTTTGTTGGCTATTTTATCCACAAAAAATAAAATAGGCTTTTTAGCCTAATAAGATAAAATATTACATCCAACCTATAATCATTATATTCTTTTTTTACAAAAAAGTTAAAAAAGCTAAAAAAGTCAAAAGCCCTTCCCAAACCAAGCTTTTTAATTCTAGGTTAAAATAATCAAAAAAGTCAAAAATTAAAAAACCAACCCACTTCACAAACGAACCCTAAATCTCCACGTACAAAATTGACAAAGCCCTAGTTGTCCTCCATAATATGTACTGACAAATTTTGTATTGGATAAAAAACGTTATTCACTTTGTTTGGTTACAGTTTTTCAAAAATATTTTTTAAAAAATTTTACTTTCTTATTTTTCGTTTTTTTTTTTTTTTTTTTTATTGAATTTTTCTAATATTTTAAGCAATTTTTTCTACTTTTTAGACATACCTACAATAAATATACCTAAAAAGTAAAAAAAATTTGAAAAAAACCTTTTAAAAATTCACTAAATACCAAAAATATAAAAAAAAAATAAGAGAATTTAGTACATTTTTTTATATTTTTATGTATTTATTAATTTTTTAAAATATTTTTTCACAAATTTTTTACTTTTTAGATACATCTAAGTAAGGTGCATCTAAAAAAGTAAAAAAAAAAATATTTAAAATTTTAAAAAATACAAAAACAAAAAAATATGAAAACCAAAAAATTCAATTTTAAAAAAAATCCAAAAACTCAAATCAAATATACTGATGATTAATTTTAGTAAAACCTTTTAAAAATAAATTTACCTTACATATAAATGCTATTAAAAATAATTAATGATGGCGTACATCCATGTAATCAACCAACCAAAGGAAATATTAAAGGTGTGTTTAGTTTAGTTTTGGGACGTAAATTTTAAAAATTTGGGGAAAGATTTTCAAAAAAATTTTGGTTTGTTTATTGTGTGAGTTTGTGATGATTTGATATTTTGTTGTAGTTGAGTAGATGTGTGTAAGAAAAAAAGTAATTGAAAAGAAAAGAAAAAAGAGAAAAAATAATTGTTTAATATGTAGGAGGTACAAAGTGATTTAAAAAAAAATCTAAAATTATTAAACCAAACAGAATTTTAAAATTTATTTCCCAAAAACAAATCAAACAAACCTAAATCTCTACGTACAAAAATGACAAAGCGTTAGTTAGCTGTCCTCCATAATATGTACTAACAAATTTTATTTCCACGACATCATAATTTGTCTTCCATAATGTGCCTGTTTGGTGCAGGTTAAAAGTTGCTTATTTCAGCTTTCAGTTTAATTTAAGTTATTTTGGCCCTGTTTGGCAGAGCTGTGGGAAAGTGCTTATACCTTTTGCCTAAACAGCTTATAGCTTATAACTATGAACATAAGCTGATTTCTGACTTATAAATTAAGCATCTCATGTCCCACTCAAAGAATAAGCTGATTTCTGACTTCCAAAAAGCTATAAGCTATAAGCTATAAGCTAAACCAAACACATCAAAATAGCTTAAATTAAGCTGAAAGCTAAAATAAGCAGCTTTTAAGCTGCACCAAACAGGGCTTTTGATGTGTTTGGTTTAGCTTATAGCTTATAACTTATAGTTTTTTGGAAGTCAGAAATCAGCTTATTCTTTGAGTGGGCAGGAGATGCTTAATTTATAAGTCAGAAATCAGCTTATCTTCATAGTTATAAGGTATAAGCTGTTTAGGCATAAGCTATAAGCACTTTCCCACAGCTCTACCAAACATGGCCAATATGTACTAACAAATTTTGTTTTCAAGGCACCATTATTTGTTAGGGGTTCAGTTTTAGACGGTTTACGGATTAATTTTGATTATCTATATGTATGCAGTTTGAGAAAAATTCAATTCGTAATTGTCGGCAGTACGGATTGTAGTTTGTACGGATATGGTTATAGACAGTTTGCGGATTGGACTTTTTTCTTTAAAAATTTATTTTAAAACTTTTTTTTTCCCCATTTTATAAATATTTATTTTGGGTCATTTTCCTCCTATTTTTTAAAATGCTCCAATATTAATAATTAATTAATTAAAACTTATATAATTGAAAACACAACAAAATCAATTCCTAACACAAACAAATCATTCAAAATTTTAAACTTTTAAATCAAATCATAAACTAACACAAGCACATCTTTTAAAATCCTAAACTAGATCATCAATGTCATTCATTATCTATTACCCAACAATACAATTAAAATAAAATCATTCAAAATCCTTAGCTTACCTAAAAGTAATTCTTCATTAATTTTTACATTCATCCATAATGCAATAATAAAATAAATAAATTTATAAAAAATTTTAAGAAGAATGAAGGATTCAAACTAGCATAGAACGTAGTTAAAATAAATAAATTAATTAATTAAAGTGGGACACAAGGCTAAGAGTCTATTTGGTGTAATTTTTACATGTTGAAAGTTAATAATTAAATATATATATATATATATTTTAGCTTACCAAATAAAAATTTATTAATGTAAACGAGGGGTGATTTTAACTTAGGTTATCTTCATAGTGATGCTACCCCCTGCTCTCTCTTTATATGGACGTATCATGTATGTCCCTTAGTAATTATTTTTTTTTCTAACTCATTAAAGTCATTTTCACCTTATAAAATGTAAGGAGAATATGCACTGAATACTTTAACATATATTTTTAAAATAATAAAAAAAATTATTATAAATAATTCCGTAAATATATCAAAAGGATTTTAATTTAGAATAATTATTTCGCTTTTCAAAAATTTCATGTTAATTATATGCTCAACCAATAACAGGCTAAACATTTGATTTGTTTTGATTGCATTTTCGTTAACTACCGTAACCAATTGGATTTTTTTTTTTTTTTTAAAGCATATATAGAGGCAGTGGGGAAGGGACATAGGGGCATGGGTCACGTGCCCCCCACATTTCAATATATATATTTTGTTTGATGGGGTCTTACTTCCACATAATGTCCCTCCTACAGATAATGTATAGTCCTCTCAATTTATCCAAACACACTGACACACCACTGGCACCCACCTTTTGTTTTTGTTTTCTTTTGTTTTTTGAATTCCAATTTCAACCAAACATTGACACATAATTTTTTTTTAGATGAGTGCACATAATTTCAATTATAGCAAGACTAAAATCTTAAAACTCTAAAAGCGTATGAAATTCTTTCTTATTTTATTTATTTATAGTACTTATTAAGTATCTTCGTATTTTCTTTATCTTTTTTGTCTTCCTTTGTTGCTTTACAATTTACCGACAAGTGATTCACCGGATTAGAATCACACAACACAGATTTGAGACCACACTACAACCTTAGTATCTTCTCTTTATTGTTTACAAATAACTTTATTTATTATTTTTTACTTTTAAATAAAAATTATGAGTATTAATTTATAGTTATTTGTTAAGTTTTGATTTATAAATTTTTTGATTTGTTATTATTTATGTTAAAATAACATATTTTGATATGCTAAAATTATAAATCTTAATTGGTTGTGATTTATATTAAAATTAGGAATTTTGTCTTGTTGTTGTTTGTGTTAAAATTAAAGATTTGATTTATGCTAAAATTAAAAATATTAATTTACAGTGATTAATATTTAAATTAGAGATTTTGATTTGCTATAATTTGTGCTAAAATTAAAAATTTTGATTTGTTATGATTTGTGCTAAATTTAAATATTTTGATTTCAAAAGATAAAAATTCGTCGGGGTCAATTGTAAAAGTTTAAAATTAATTTTTTTTATAATGAATATTAATTTTTAATGTTTAATATTAACTCAAAAAATTATTATTATATTATTATTATTGATCAGAAAATAAAAATATTAAAATTATAATTAATAAATATCCTTATATTAAATTCCAGACTCTATCACGGTACAGAGGCAACGGTGCAGCCTCTGATCATGCACACAAATAATCAATGATAGCCTCTATTTGTGTATCAACCAACCAAAGAAAATATTAAGGCTTCGTTTGGAAAGGGCTACATTAGGCTTTTTTTGTTATTTTAGTTACAAAAAATAAAATAGACTATTTTAGCCATAAAAAACAAAATATCACATCCAACCCATAATCATTACACTCTTCTCTCACAAAAAAAGTTAAAAAAGCCAAAAAGTCAAAAAACCCTTCCCAAACCAAGCTTTTTAGCCCAAGCTAAAATAGTCAAAAAAAGTCAAAAAGTTAAAAAGTCAACCCACTTCCCAAACCAACCCTAAGGCTTCTTCTCGGTAGACAATTAAAAGTCATTTTTTTTTAACTTTTACTTTATTTTGAGTTATGTCATTTTTTTTTTTTTTTTATAAATATTTAAAAAAATAAAAAATTAATTTTTAACAAACTTTTCAAAACAATCCTAAACCTCCACCTAAAAAAATCACAAAGCGTTAGTTGTCCTCCATAACAAGTACTGGCAAATTTTGTTTCCACAACATCATTTATTTGTGATCATTTTGCCAGTAGAAGTTGATCTCTCGTTGGAGAAAAAAAAAAAAAAAATTAGAACAAATTATACGGGTAGTCTTCATTTTGTCTATTATAACATTTTAGTCCTTATACTTTCAATTGGTTCAATTTTAAATTTTGTGGCAATTTAATTAATAATGCAGTTAGGATTTTTGGTAGAAAATAATCACTAAGTTGGTTGAGGTTAACTCACTAAATTGATCAAGTATATAATTTTGTTCATAAAAGCATCACACATGCCAGTTATATGAGCATTTTCCTTTAAAAAAAATGGTAATTGCTGAACCAATTAGACTAAATTGTGATAAAATCAAAACTTTAGAGTCAAAATCAAGTCAATTGAAATAACATGGATCAAAATGATACAATGATCAAAATATAAAGACTACCGGTATAAATTACTCAAACAATTATGAGTAATGCTTCACAAATTAATGCTTTTATAATTTATTTATTTATTGATGTAGCGTTTATGACATTATTAAAGTAGATTTTGTCTCAGATTCTAAAATTTCTTTATTATATAAAATAACAGTTGGTAAATTTTGATATTTTATATAATATTTTTTTACAATAATTATTAACAATTATTTCTAATATAAAAGTGATGGATTTCATGTATGAAGCAATTACATTAAAATTGGACCGCTCAATAATTTCTAATTGGGTAAATATCAACTCAATTTTTTTTTTTTTAACGGACCATGCTTAATGTAATGTTAGTTATTTTACGAAATAATGTTAGTTATAAAATGGTTATAAACATAGCTGTGATTAAATTAAAGTGAGGTCAGCTTTTGTTATGACCCAAAATAATTTTTAATTATGCACAGTTTGAAGTGATATTAGTTATAATTCAAAATAATTTTACAATTATACCCAACGAAATTGATTGCAGAAAAGGAGTTAGGTGCACAATCCTTTCAAATTACTAAAAATTTTGAGACAAGTGTCCAGTCTTGACTACTGTGCACCCATCTAATTAGTTTCAAATCACTAGAATTTGATGTCTTAATTTTGAGAAGTTATTGGGTGGTTGTGGGGGTATTGGTGTCCAGAAATATTATGATTGATAAAGATAATGGGGGTTTAGATTTCGTGTTGATAGAAGAACCGCAGGGAATATGACATTTGGTAATTAGTGTAAGCATTCTTAGATCATCTCTAATTCAACATCTTTTGTTTTATAAAATTTAAATTTGATAAAAACATGTGTCTTTTCTTGCTCTAATCTTATCACCAAATAAATATTAAACCCATAATTTTTCAAATCTTCTATCAAATTAAAGATGGATGCGCTTTTTCATCAAATCATTGTTCATAGTTATTGAAACTGCAGGTCCTTTTTACTGTCAGACGACCGGTCTGATGTCCAGCCGATTGTTCCCTAGATGACCACCTCCTTTCAAAAATTTGTGAAAAAATTGCACTAGTCGATCGACCAATATTTTGATGAAAGTTCAAAATCCTTCATTGGAGTGCGTAATATCAAATGAAGTTTTTATTCAAATTTAGTTTAAAAAAAATACAACATTAAAGATGCTCTTATGCAATGTCGAAGGTCACCTAATAATTTTTCTTTAAACTCGAAAACATGTGAGGAACCCACCTTGCTTGTTTTCACTTTTCAAAAAATACTTTTCAGAAAATTCTACTTTCTTATTTTTCGTGTTTTTTTGTTTTTACTGAATTTTTTTTATATTTTAAGTAATTTTTTTACTTTTTAGACATACCTAACATAAATACACTTAAAAAGTAAAAAAATTGTAAAAAAAATCTTTTAAAAATTCACTAAATACCAAAAATATAAAAAAAATACAAGAATTCAGTACATTTTTTGTATTTTTATGTATTTATTAATTTTTTAAAATATTTTTTCACAAATTTTTTACTTTTTAGATACATCTAAGTAAGGTAAATCTAAAAAAGTAAAAAAAAATCTTTAAAATTTAAAAAATATTCACTAAAAACAAAAAAACACAAAAACCAAAAAAGTCAATTTTCAAAAAACTTAATCCAAAAAACTCAAACCAAACACATTCACAAGGCATCTTATTATATATTTTTAATAAATTATTATATATTTTTATAATAAATATTAGAATAATGTTTGAGAGCTCGAAAATCCTTCCCCCTAATCCCCCTAATGCCCAAAACGACGTCGTTTTGGGCATTAGGCTTTTTTTTTTTTTTTTCTTTTTTTTTCTTCCATTTTCAGTCTGTAGATGAAGAGGAAGAGGGAGAGAGAGAGAGAGAGAGGAGAGAAAGAGAGGGAGAAAGAGAGAGGAGAGGAGAGAAGTAGCTCCGCCACCGATCGTCCCCTCATATGCCTCCGTCGCAACAGCTCCGACGTCGCAGCCCCGCCGCTGCTCGTCGCAGCCCCGCCGCAGCCGTCGCCCCGCCTCCGCCTCCTCCTCCCCCCCCAAATATTGTGCCCCCTCCAGTCCCTCCTCCTCCTCCTCCTCCTCCCCTTCCTCCTCCTCCTCATCCTCCTCATTTCTTCATTCTTCCTTCTTCTTCTTCTTCTTCTTCTTCTTCTTCTTCGTTCGTTCTTCTGATCTGCAAAAAAATAAATAAATAAATAAAATAAAAGAGCAAAAACGGCGTCGTAGTGGGATTCGGGGGATTCAAGCTACGTAGCTTTCGAGCTACGTAGCACTGCTGTAAATATTATGTAAACTCTTGGTTGAATTATAACAAATTGTGGTTTAGAAATAAAATTATGTATTTTTGTGATAATATTTCACAATTTGTTTTTCAAAAACATTTCGATGAAAAAATGTGTAATATTATCACAAAAATATATTTTTTTCATTTCTAAATTATAAAATGTCATCATTTTCTTAATAATTACATAATATTTATTATAAAAATACGTAATAAGGTGCATTAAAAAAATAAAGGATTTGAAATAATTTGACAATTAAAAACATTCATAATATTATATCATTGTGTAGCTTATTTCACATAATCTTATTCATAATATTATCACTTATTCAATCTTATCCAAAAGGAAAATTATATACAATCTCATTTTTTAGACTAATTTTATAGACTCAATAGTTTATAAGTGATATGATTGATTGATGTTAAAAAATATATGAGAAAAAGTGTTACCTCTAATCTCATAATTGATTACCACATCACTATCATAATTGATTACCACATCACTAGACTTAAAAATTAAATCTAATTTTTAAGGACACTCGGTTCATAAATCTAAATTATAATTTTGTTAGGCGAGACGTCCAAGTGCCGTATTAGTTTGTCCAAAAGGACAAACTCAATTAAAATGACAAAAATACCATTCCTATATACATCATATTAATTAGCGGTGTTCGCGGTTTGGTTGCAGCCGGAAAACCTCTAATCCGCTATCCATCCACTGAATTGGCAGATTCGAAAAAATCAATTCGCATTTGTCCGCTGAATTGACGAATACAGATTGAGCAGATTGGTGGATGAATGCGAATCGATTTGGCAGTTTAAACTTTTACAAATTTTGAACACAATACAACAACTTATCAACATTTTTTTTTTTTGATAACAATCCAACTCAACATAACTAAAAGATTTTCAAGTAAATTGTCAAATACTAATATAAATACATATAAGAAACACATGCATTATCAAAATTATTTTATTACTTTTTTTATATTAAAAAACTATTTATTTTTATTTTTTAAAAAAATAAAAAAATTAAGCCTTATATTTTCCATACAAAAAAATACCAAATATTAACACTTGACATTTGATAAAATGATTTCCAAATTAAAAACACAACAGAATATTTAACTCTTTTTCAATTGAAAATACACACAGAATATCTAAGGTAGTGTTTGGTAACGTTTACGTTTTTGGTTTATGTTTACAGAAATTTTATAATTTAGCTTTTGTTTCTTTTTAAAAAAACATAAACTACAAACGCATTTAGTTTGAATAAAATGTTTGAAAAAATTTTAAAATATAAACAAAAAAATATGTTTGTTCAGGGCCTAAAATATTTATATTTATTTTTTATTATTTATGACAATGAGATCATACACATTATAATTGAAAAAAATATATTAATTAAAAAAAATTGGAAAAGAAATTATTTGAAAAAAAATTAATTGAAAAAAGAATTAATTGAAAAAAAATCAATTGAAAAAAAAAATTGTTAGTAATTTCTGTTTAAAAACCAACGTAAATTCATTTTTTGAATTTACGTTTTTTTCTCAAATTTACAAATTAAGACGGCCATTTATAAATCAAAAAAATTATCAAACAAATTTTTATGACAGTTTTTAAAAATTTTGTAAATATAAACTAAAAACTGAAAACGAAATGGTTACCAAACAGGTCCACAAATTGAAAACACAAAATCTTACAAATTAGTAGGGGTGCTCACGGTTTGGCAATTCGGTTGCGGCCAAAGGAATCTCAAATCCTTCATCCGTCCAAAACTAAGCAGATTGAAAAAAATTAATCCGCAACCGTCCACTTATCATCACGTATCCGTCCAAAATGCGACGGAACTGTTCGATTCAGTCGGTTTGAGCGGATCGAAATATTCGTTGCTAACTCCTAATATTAATAGTCCCAAAACCCTAACAATCACACTCTTTCTTTCTCTCTCTCTATCTCTTTTCTCCTTCTACTCTCTGTGAGACTATTCCTTCTCTCTTCTCTCTTCTCTTCAGCCGTCGACCACAACACCATCGCCGACACCATCACTACCCCTCCCTACACACACACACACACACTTTCTCTCTCTCTCTCTCTCTCTCCTCTGTCGACTGCATCATCTCAGGTGTTGACAGCGGCGTGATGTCTTCGACAACTTCGTTTTTAACTCCGTCAAGCTCTAGATCTAGAAAATCTGAAGATCGTCGACGACCTCTCCACCACTGCCTCTCTCAAGGAAGGAGAAGGAGTAGATCAATCTGAGAGATCTACCATCGCTGTTTGACTGAAAAGTGTGTATCAACATGTATACTTATAAATATATATATATATATATATATATATATATATATATAAGTTAATAAACTAACCAAAAGCACGGATTTGAGAGTTGAGTTGGTCCAATTCAATCTTGAGAGATGAATCAGAGTGATAATCCAATTTGACTTGTTCTACTACTTATTAATGATCGTATTCATGGGCAGCAATAAAGGCATCATCATCTGCACTAGTCTTGGTGGCGAAGAAGATTACAGCAAGGAAAATGGAGAAGAGTAGGGGAAACCTTGAAGTGGCCATGGTCGATCGAATTCGAGTCCGACCTAAGTAAAAGACTCTGGTGAGAGATGCAAAGCAAACACACATAAACAGAGACAAATATACTACCTCTCTCTCTTTTTAATTTTTAGTTTTTTTCACTTGTTCTTTTTAGGGATATTTACCAATAAATCCTATTTGACAAACAGTTTTACCGATTAGTCCTAAGGTTATTTCTATTGTTCTAATTAGTCCTATTAGTAGGGGAATATCTTACCAGTTGATCCTATTTCCTTTGTTTGGTAACATTGAGTGGTCAAATATACCCTTCCTTATGTGTGTCATGTGACATACATCATTCCAAGGCAAAAAGCATAAAGAGCCTTAGTGTACTTTGTTGATGTGTGGCACCCACTGATCACCCTCATAAAGAGCCTTAGTGTACTTTGTTGATATGTGACATCCACCGATCACCCTCATAAAGACACGTGCCAAACACTGTGTGTCACGTGACATATATTATTTCAAGGCAAAAAGCATAAAGAGCCTTAGTGCACTTTGTTGATGTGTGGCACCCACCGATCACCCTCTATG
Source organism: Camellia japonica (assembly GCA_030407325.1). Lineage (NCBI taxonomy): Eukaryota > Viridiplantae > Streptophyta > Magnoliopsida > Ericales > Theaceae > Camellia > Camellia japonica. The sequence continues at coordinate 106,757,834 of JAPPVO010000059.1, forward strand.
TGACACATGCCGAACACAAATTTCGGAAACACACAACACATGAGGTTGTGCCACACCACACCATCACCTATGCAAGCGTTCAGAAAAATATGTAGTGATATTTACGTCATTGAGCAATAGAAAGGACCAAATAGATCAAAAGAAAAAAAGTTGGGACTAAATGGAGCACAATTTCAACATTTAGGATTTATTAGTAACTTTCCATTTTTTTTTATTGTTTTGTCATTTTAGGCCAAGTTTGGCATAATCTAAATAATACAAAAAGTCAAAAAGTCACTATTCTATTTAAGTCACATCATCTTATTTAAATCACATCACTTCTCTAACACATCACATCAAACCCAACCCAAACCCAACCCACATAAGCCAATAAGTCAAAAAGTGCACTTTTTTAGAACATTCCAAACCAACCCTTACTTTTGAATAGTAATATACTATACAAAAATATTTAAGACCCCCTTTGCCCCCACCCCTTTTGACCTCTTTTGCTTTTGATTGGTCCATTTTTCTTTTTCTTTTTCTTTTTTTCTTTTTTTCTTCTCTCCCAATCCCCAACCCTCACGTGTGTGTGGGGGTGGTAGGGGTGGGAGTTTTGAGGGGTCTTAATCAGTCCTCTATACTATAATCATTATTTTATGTAAATAGAATTAATTGAGTTGAAATTCAAAAGTTGTACATTATTGACTTGAATGAATCTCCAATTGTTGAGGGTATGGTTAAAAAATAATATATAATTGAGAAAAAGGCAGATTATATGCACAAATATTGTGAATTTTTTTTCAAAGTTATCTAATTTTTGAAAGTTATGATTTGTTTGAAGCAGTGGGATATGCATAGATATTGTGAAAAAATGGATAAAAGTTGTCCATATGCACTTTTGTTCAGATAAAAGTTGAATAGATAGATATAATAAACTTGTGAATTTGTACAGATAAATTTTGAGTTGATAAAAAATTAGACAGATAAAAATTTACATGTATAAAATTTGGACAAATAGAAGATTTACATAGATAAAATTTGGATAGATTAAAATATTGAATAGATAAAAATTTGGACAAATAGAAAATTTATACAAAAAAATTTGAACAGATATAAAATTTACACAGAAAAATGAATAGACAGACAAAAAAAATTAAACAAATAGACAAAAAAAAATTGAACATATAATTAATGAAAAGTTGAACAGATAAAAAACTCAAGGGGTAAAATTTGAAACAAAATGATTTTTAGAATTTCTCACCAAATTATTTCACAAAGTATGGATCTCTTACCAAAAAAAAAACTCACTGAATCGAATACCTTAAACAATTGTTAGAATGAATTTTTTACCAATTTTCTCAATTTTTAATCTAGAATAGCAATGCTCTATTCAAAATAATTCGACAATTGGACATTCCCTCAACGATCGAAATCACTATTTTGCAACACAACACAACACAACATCTCAGTCGTTAATTGGTGAAGACTTCATGTGGAGATCACACCAATCAACGATTGCCATGTCATGCCGTACAATTTCTCTTTAATGATTGACAGAGCAGCTTTTTAATTATATAGAAATTAATCACAAAATTAATTCATCTTCTTAGATTTTTTTTTGTTTTTTTAAATGCCATTTCTAATAGTGGTAGACATTAAAACAGTGCACGTGAATGCAAAATATTATCAAAGGAAGCAATTATAGAGCAATTTGGGAACATGGCAAAAAGTTTTTTATTTTTTTATCAAGTTCTTTCAAAAAAGTCACAAAAAAGTTATTAAAAAAGTCAATTTTTTTGCCAAAAAAATTATCAAAAAAGTCAAAAAATCAACTTTTTACTAACTTTCCAAAACACTCTTATGTTTGTCAAAACTTTAATAATTAACGAAAATCCCTTTATTCACTTTTCTATTATTTTATGGGTCTTGAGCACATGTTCAGAATGTATTTAATTATTTTAACTACCTCCACTTATATGGAAAAATGTAAAACATAAATAAAAATAAATATGATGATTTTCAAAAACTTAGATATTTTTGTACATGGATCAAAATGTCCTCACATTTGAAATAATGAAATTAACTTATTTATAAAAAAAATACAACAAAATAAAATGATAGTACCCTCTTGAATAAAAAACAAAAAAAAAACATTGATATTTCATTATAAATAAAAAATAAATTTATAAATCACATAATATAATATTACTTTCTTTATTAGGAAGCTCATTTAACTTGAAACAATGCTTTGAAATTGATTGTTGAATTTCACTTATAATTAGATTTTAATCTATTAATTTTATAATATTAGAACCAAAAAAAAAAAAAATCCATTGATGTTATAATATTACAATAAGAAAATAAAAATACATTTCAATTTATTCTAAAACATAATAAACCAAATAAATAAAAATACTTTATTTAAAATTATATAATCACTGTATATGTTGCAAATTAAAAAATATATATATATATATATATATAATTATAATAAAATAAAATAATAGAAGCCAAATTAATAAATGAAATTTAAAGAAATATAAGGAGGGTATTTTGGTCTCTGTGTTAAAAAAAGAATCATTAATCCTAACAGTTTTAAAACTTTTCGCTTCCTATATAAATTGGAATAACTAAACGTAAGCGCATTCCTTAACATTGTTTTTAAAGTACATGTTAACAAAAGCGTCATTGTATTCATCTTCTAATAGTGGTAGACATTAAAACAATCCACGTGAATACTAAGGTCAAGTTTGGGTACTCCCAAATAATTCAAAAAGTCAAAAAGTTACTCAAAAAGTTAAAAAGTTAATACTATTCACTAAAAGTCAACAATTACGGCTGCACAACTCCCAATTCAAATTTTCCTCTAAAAACCAATTTTCACAATTTTTTATTACACATTTTTCCATAAAAAGTCAAAAAGTTAACCCAAACATCCATATTTTCAACCTCAATTTTTTTGTCCAAAAAGACAAAAAGTGCACTTATTTAGTCTTCCCAAACTTGGCCTAAGTCCTTGTTTGACATGTTGGTTGGGAGGTTAAAAGATTAAAATAGTCAAAAAAAAATAAAATAAATTAAAAAGTTAATAAAATAAAATGTCACATTTAAATTATAATAATTTTATTTTTTTTCTTTTACAAAAGTTTAAAAAGTTAAAAAAATCAACTCAAATAAAACTTTTAGTCTCAAATTAAAATAACCAAAAAAAAAAAACTAATTCACTTTTCCAACGAAACCTAAATATGTCGTTAAGGGCTTGAGATATTACCAAAGGAAGCAATTATATGTTTCTCTTTAAAAGTCAAAGCTTTAATAATTAACGAAAATCCTTTTATTCACTTTTCCATTATTTTATTTGGTGGAGACCTTAATATTTGAGTTTAATGATCACCAACATTACAAGAATTTCCAGTGATCAATAATGAACCTTGTGTGGTTGAAACTTACCACAAATGCTTAAGTTTTAAGGCCTCGTTGGGGAATAGGCCCTTTTTAGTAATTTTTTAATTTTTTAATTAAAATATAATGTAAAAAAATTAATATATTTGAGATAACTTTTTAATTTTTTTACAAAAAAATATATAAAAAGTAGATAAAAAAGAGAATCTATAATTTTTTTGTATAAATTATTAATTTTTTAAATAATTTTTTAACTTTTAAACTAAAAAATAATATTACAGACCTAAGTCACTACCTTGACTTCTAGAACATGTCTAGAGGTGAGCTAAAAACCCGCTAAAACCAAAATGTAACACGATTTTTCTAAAAACTATATGCAACAGTGCTATTCATTTTTGTCAAAGGGATTAGCTCTCCTTAATATTTTCATCTTTTCATATTTATTTATATTTCTCTTGTGATTCTCAATTTGAACTCATCGATAATTTAAACTGTTTGTTTCGTACGTCCTATAATAAATGTTATCCACACAAAAAAATCAATTTTATTAGACATTTATTAACACAAGAATAAATTATATTTTGTTCTATAAAATGAATGGCGAATAGAATTGTAAACTTAAACCATCCAATTTATAAAATAAAATTACGATTCATACCCCGTATATATAGTTGTCTGATGAAACTGATTTTTTGCATAAAAAATATTTACTATGAGGCCTATGAAATAGATAGTTCAAATCATCTATATGCACCCGGGTTAGAGCCTACATGAGAAGTATGAAGGAGTATGATAGATGAAATATGGAGAAGAGCTTACTCTTTGTCAAATTGTAATTGTGTCAAAATTTGGAAAAACTCAATTTTCTACCTCTCTTTTATTGGGCTCATAAATAATATTTTTATTGGATAAACTACCAACAAATCCTAATAGTTGGATTTAATTCCCATCAAGTCCTATTACAAAAAGTCCAAATAAAATCGTTGCTAAAATAATTTTTTGTGACGATTTTTTGTATATGTCACAAAAAATTGACAATTACTGACTTTTTTTCTTTTACGGTTTTTATAAATTGTAACTAAAACTTACAATTAGTGACTTTTTTGTAACAAATTTTTTAAATTGTCGCTGAAAGTTAAAAATTAGAGACTTTTTTTCTGATAATTTTTTTAAACTGTTGTTAAAACTTATTAGCGATATTTTTGTAACAAAATTTTTAACTTGTCGCTAAAAACTAACAATTAGTGACATTTTTTAATAGTGTTTAACGAAAAATGCCATTAATTATCATAGAATCTATTGGATAATAAATTTATTTATTAGGACTTACACGTAAGTCTCCATTTTTATTTAACATTGTGCAAAAAAAAAATAATAATAATAATTGGAGTAAAATTTTTAAATGATAACATGTTGATAATATTATAGTACATCAAAATTTGACTTTAATAAGTTCGAAATAGTAAAAGTTGTAATTTAAGAGAACCACAATGAAACACAAGTTAAAATTTGAGTTTTAATTTATTTCAACTAAAAATTAAGGAATTAAAGCGAAATCCATATGAAAGTTTGAGAGTGAAAACTATATTTTATCTTATTTTAATTTTTAGAGAAGTAAAATGATATATAAATTTTTTTAGATAGGAAGTAAAATGATATGAAGAAAAAAGTAGTATAAAGAAAATGAAAGGAACCAAATTGAGTAGTTGAAATGCGAAACAACAAATGAGAGTTTTTTAATGATTTCACCTAAGAAATCAGGTAGATTCATTTTTGTCAAACATCTAACACATTTTGTAAACGTGGCCTTGGTATGTTCATACCATATACCATATTATTTTATCAACAATAATACTATATATTTTAAAAAATGCATACTAGTTGATTGTACTGTATAAATATGTTTTTCTAAATAATTTTTTTTTAAATATATAAAATTGTTTTGTATCATGGGTCACGTGCTATAAAAATATTTATTATATATAACTCACATTTCTAACGTAAATTTAAATTATAATATAATAGTAAATTTTTTATATTATGTGACAGTTATTATGATATTTTCTGTCTAATTTTGAATATAAATTAATTTTAAGAGTAAACTAAGAAAAATTTGAAACATAAAAAGTCCAAATAAAAAATAAATCAATTTTAAAGACGAAAATGAAAAAATGATTAAATATAAAAATAAATAAAGTGTAATTTATCATTTTTTTTTTTTCTTCAGCTTTTCTCATGATGTTTCTTGGTTGGGGGGGGGGGGGGGTTAATATTTTTTTCAATTCTATTATATCACAATGTTGTTTGCTTGTTTTTTTTTTTTAAAGTTATCTCTTCTATATATATTGCTTGCATTTAAAAAAGTAAAATTGTTATTTTAATTTAGGATCTTTTTAATTGTTCTTATGTAATTGTTGGCTACATATTTTGTAAAGCCAAATCATAGTTTGACACGTGACAGATTAAGGGTATTATGGGAAGAAAGTTCAAGTCCTCGATCCTGATCGAACACGTGGCAATGAACATTGGTTCTTACGTGATCCGAGTAGCACTGGATCAGTAAAGAGATACAAAGTGACGTGGCTTCAACGGTTACTCATATTCAAATTCAAATACAGGAGGGAAGCTCAACTGCAAGAGATGGCGTAGTGGGACTACTTCTAAGGCAGCATGATCAGCGATCATGGAGGAGCAGTTCGACAGTCTGAAGTGCAGTTCGAAGGTCATCTTTGACAAGTATAAATAGCAGGGAAGCCCTCAGAAAAAACCCCCAGACTCAGATCATACAAACCAGTCTTTATTTCATATTTTCCTTTCCAGTTTTACATTTCCTTGTTCTTTAAATACCTGCACTTTAATACCAGCACTGCACTTCGATTCATAGGAGTAGTTTCAAGTAGATCCAAGTAGACTGTTGCTGTAAACCTCTTCGAGGCTGAGTTTGAACTATTGTAAGTGTTCATTTTAATGAAATACTTCGATTGTTCTTCATATTAACTGTTATTTCTCTTAAATTCTCCTAAGTCAAGCCACCAGTAAAAGTCCTCTTCATTGAGGCTGAAAGAACTAAAACACAATCGTCTGATAATTGGTTGGCAATTATAATTTCTGTAAGGACTGATTGATCCTTGCTAGCACGTTCGCATTTACAAAATTACCCTTCGAAAAGCCAAAAAGCCAACATATATTTTTGGCACGCCCAGTGGGACTTGTTAAAATGGTTAGACGAAGACGACAAGGAGAAAATGAACGCCTGGAAGAAGGCGTAAAAGGAGAGGTAGAGATACCTAATCCAGAGGAGAATGTGGTAACACATCCTATGGAGACTCCTATGCTATCAGAACCTTTGGTCGAACAGACCAGTACTTCTGGACAAGAACCATATGTTCACAATATTGGACGAAACCAAGGAATTGGACCATCCACCGTTCCATCTACCCAGCCAACAAATCCATGGGATGGCTTGGTAGATGCTATGGGACAACAATTAATGAACACAATGAAAAGGTGGGCAACATCCTTTTTGGATCGAATGAATAACCACCAACCAACAAATACAAGACACACAGAGGAAATTTTAAATGTCCCTCAGCAAAGATTGGCTAGAGAAAAACAGCCTATGCAAGTTAATGGACAATTTAATGGTCAGACTAGTACTCAGAACTATGAAAGACCATCGCCTCAGTCTTGGTATGAACCCATTTCAAGGCCTGTAGTAGGCCAAAATGCCTCAGTATTTAACAGTGAAGCCACACAAGTTGGTGGATCTGGCCAAGTACAAGAAACTGGCATAAGAATGGTTACCAATCCCATGTTCGAAGCCATACCTGGCACTAGGGGGTATAATAACCCCTTATTCGAATTTATACCCGGGGGGTTGGAAGGTTTTCCCACAAGTGGAAGGGACACAACGCCTGTCCCAGCACCTTTTGCAGGCCCTTTCGCAGGACAGCCTCAAAGGGGTTACCCATTCCCCCAACAGCAACCTGCACCACAGGGGCAACCAGTCCCAAATATACCACTTTTTGGACCAAGAGGACCACAGGCACAAGTTTGTCCACCAAACCCTGTGTTTGTCCCTCCAGTAGTGGTTCAGCAAGCCCAAAATATGGTCCCTAGGGACCAAATTGCTGATATTGTTAGGGAGATGTGTGGACCGATGGCTCGGGGGGTCCAGACTCCTGTATACAGAAAACCATACCCAGAGTGGGTAGATAGGGTACATGAATACCCAAGAGGATTCAGAATACCAGACTTTACCCTATTCTATGGAACTGGAAATCAATCGACAGTAGAGCATATTGCCAGATTCGCTGCTCAATGTGGTGAATTCACTAATCATGACTACATAAAACTGAGATTATTTCCAAACTCTTTAACTGGGGGAGCATTTGTATGGTATATCAACCTTACACCTGGCTCCATTCAAAATTGGCAACAAATGGAAGAGGCATTTCATGCCCAATTCTTCCAATCAGAGCCAGAGGTATCCATGGCAGACTTGGCAAGATTGAGTCAAAGGCCTGAAGAAAAGGCTACTTAGTTCATTGCCAGATTTAAAAGGGCTTGAAATAAATGTAGAGTCATCCTTCCAGAGCCAGAATTTGTAAGATTGGCTCAAAACGGTTTAGAGTTCAGGCTTCGAAAGAAGTTTGATTCAACTGAATTCAGGGATTTGGTCGAACTAACCTATAAGGTGTCTCGATATGAAGCATTACTAGAAGAAGAACAAGATCGAAACAATGCTTCGTATAAAACATATTATAGAGATCCCAATTATGAAATCGATGCAGCAGAGATTGTGGGCAAAGAACCCGTAATCTGTGAAGCATTAATTCATAAGGACACAACCATCGACCAGCAGTTTAAAAAGAAAGACTTTCACAGAAAGTATTCTTTCGATTTAACAAAAGCAGATGACATTTTTGATCATTTGCTTGCAGCCAATTTCCTTAAGTTACCAAAAGGGGTAAAACTGCCGTCTCTTGATGAACTTAAAGGAAAAGCATACTGTAAATGGCATAATTCTTGGTCTCACTCGACTAAAAACTGCATTGTTTTTCGAGACAGGATCCAAGAGCAAATCCGGAAAGGAAGTCTGAAGTTCCCAGCCAAAACAGAGAAAGCTATGGGAATTGACAGTAACCCGTTTCCAGAAGTTGGAGAAAGCACGGCTAATGTGGTTGTACCAAACTTTCAGAATCTATCTTGCAGGAATTGGAAGAGGTCAATGTGCAAATGCATATTGCCAACCAGACAGCTGCCAAGAAGGAGACTAGAAACCCGCCAGTTGTTGGACAAGGTTTCTCACATCAGAAAGAACACTCTGATGAAGAAGTACTGGATGACAATTCCTTGGAAGCAGCTGTAATGCAAAGGATGTGTCCCAGGTGCAGACTAAGCTACAAATGGTTGAAGGGGCTTCCAATTGATGGGAAGCAATACTATAGGGATGTTCAGAGACGCCCTAAGTCAACCAATGCTTACAACAAGAGGCCGTATCCGGCTAGTGATAGGCAGCGACCATTAGTGGTTGAGCCTGCAGTAGACAGAATGCGTGATAAAGGCAAGAGGCCCTTGCATGAATCTAGGCCACCTAACTACTACAGAATGGAGAGTAGCCATTCCGAAAGAAGGTTGGAGAGGAGTTCAGGTTATGGGATTAAAGCCAGAGATTGGCCCCCCAGACCAACCTCACACAGAACAGAAAATGGCCACCTCCATCAAAGGCCAGAATCAAGCTCAAAGCATGCGATCAGAACCAAGCACTTACCTCTACGGCCAGTTTCGAAGATGGCTTCGAAGGTGGAAAAGGGTGATTCGACATCTGAATCAGTAAGCTCTTGGGTACCTGGAGTTCCAGATTGGTTTGTAATGCAAAACAAACCTAGGGAATTGTTTGCCAGGAGAGAAGTTGGAATCACAGGAAGGATGGTTAAACCTCCTTTGGTGGCTCCGAACAACTGGGTATTGCTGAAACACCCAAAGACAAAGGAACCAAATATGGTTCCAGTTATTTCCAGATCACAAAGGAGGAAGATTCAGCGTAGGTACACCCAGTACCAGCAAGATCTGAAAGAAGGTGGAGAGAGTTCTTCACAGGACAAGACAGAAGAAAAGAAAACTTCGAAGTCAGACCATGCTCCAAAACCGACTCTACAAAGTAAAGTGGTTTGTAGCAGAGAACAATTGGCCCAAGTTCATTCTGAATTAAAGGCCAGAGAGAAGTCTAGTTTGGCAGGGCTGGAGAAGGCTCTGATGGAAAGTGACAGTGAAACGGAAGAAGAGATTGGCATGAGCCAAGAGAAGGAAATAGCAGAAGAAGAAATGTTCGAAGCCTTCATGGCTGAACAATTTTTGACTAAAGAACCAGTAGAGAAGGATCCTTCGAAGGGATCAGTTATCAATGAAATACCAGAATGCAGCATGGAGGATGCTGCTGAAGACACTGAGCAAGGTAGCCAAGAGGGAAAGAAGGTACAGCCAGCCATTCAGTTTGGCTCATTTCCCCCTGTATCAGTCAACATGGTACACATACTACCTCATGAATTCCAGGCTGAAGATGAGGATCAGGGTGACCAAGACATGGATCCAATTCCTGTCTCTAGCGAGGAGTCACAAGTGAGTATGGTACAGGATGCTCCTGAAATGGCTACTCCAATGGAAACTGAGTATGAAAGCGAGGAAGAGGTGAGCATCAACCTCTCATATCCTTTTGAATACCCCTCAAACTCCATGACCCAACATGTCAAGCCTTTGTACATCAAGGCTTTCTTTGATGGGATACAGCTAAACCGAGTCCTAATAGACAATGGGGCAGCGGTAAACTTATTACCGAAATCTTCTTTGAAGAAACTAGGGAAGAAGAATCCCAGGTTGATCCCAACCAGCACAACCATTGCTGGCTTTGCTGGAGATAAGCAGATGGCTCAAGGGATTCTGCCTATTAATTTGAGTGTGGGGACCAGGGATTGTATGACAGCTTTCTTCGTCATCGACAGCAATGCTAAATATAATGCCTTACTTGGGAGAGATTGGATCCACACCAACAAATGTGTGCCTTCCTCTTTGCATCAGAAGATCATGATGGCCCTGGGCAATGGAGAGACAGAGGAGATTGATGCAGATCCTCAACCCTTCATAGCCTGTGCAGACTTTGCAGAGGCCAAATTGTATATTGAGGGAGTGACACCACTCAGTATACTGAGGAAAGCTGATGGCTCAGCCGAAGTGACGGCTGATGAGGAAGTAACACACCTGAAGCACTTAGTCCAAGAAAGTGCTGATGAAGAGGTTGTCGTGAAAGATGACAATGATGCCTGGTTATAGGCAAAAAAGTGAGGAACGAGAAGCCAAGTCCTTGGCTTTGATTAAATTCTCATCATTGGACGTAAAAGCAATAGTCCAGAAAGTACAGAAGCAAGAGAGAGAGGCCATGATAATTGGCTGTAAACAAGAACAGCAACAGGTCAGAAGTTTGACCCTTGAGAAATACTGTGCATTGGACATTGAAACAAAAGTCCAGGAGATACAGGAAGAAGACGCCTTATGGACAGATTTTGTCTATGAGGAAGAGGGCAGAGATGTCGAATTAAAGAACCTAGGAGCAAAACAAGGCGAACAGCTTGCTTCGAAGGTTGAAGAAACCAGAGAAGAAGCTTCGATAAGTCCTCAGACGCAAGACCCCTTAGAAGAGGTGAATTTAGGGGAGGGTTCTGTGCAGCAGCCCACCTATATAAGTACTTGCTTGAATGTTCTGGACAGAGACCAGTTATTGGTTGTTTTAAAGAAATACAAAGATTGCTTTGCATGGTCTTATAATGAACTACCAGGATTGGATAGATCTTTGGTGGAACATAGGCTCCCTATGAAGCCCAATTTCAAGCCATACAAGCAGAAACCAAGAAGGATGAGTCCAGAAGTAATTCAGAAGGTCAAGGAAGAAATTCTTAGACTACTCAAGGCAGACTTTATTAGGACAGCCAGGTATGTTGAATGGCTATCTAATATTGTGCCTGTAGTTAAGAAGAATGGCAAAATGAGGGTATGCATCGATTTCAGAAACTTAAACCTAGCAACTCCTAAAGATGAGTACCCTATGCCTATAGTGGATCTGCTGGTAGACAGTTCAGCAGGACATCAAGTTTTATCGATGATGGATGGCCACTCTGGTTATAACCAAATATGCATTGCAGAGGAAGATATCCACAAGACAGCATTCAGATGTCCTGGAAATATTGGCACCTTCGAATGGGTTAAAATGCCATTTGGTCTGAAGAATGCTGGAGCTACATATCAGAGGGCTATGAACACTATCTTTCATGATCTCATTGGAGGGTATCTAGAATGCTACATTGATGACATTGTAGTGAAATCCCAGTCCATGGAGGAGCATTTGTTTCATTTAGAAGCAGCTTTCGAAAGAATGAGGAAGTTCAAGTTGAAACTTAATCCTCTTAAGTGTGCTTTTGGTGTATCATCTGGAAACTTCTTGGGTTATGTAGTGCACAAGAAAGGAATACAGATTGATCAGAATAAAGCTAAAGCCATCATTGAAGCTAGGCCTCCATCAAGTAAGAAAGAATTACAAAGGTTCCTGGGGCAGGTTAACTTTCTTCGAAGGTTTATTTCTAACACTGCAGGGAAAACTAAAGTATTTTCTTCCTTGTTAAGGCTGAAAGATGAAGAGGAATTTGTGTGGACAGCAGAGCATCAAAGTGCTTTCGAAGGTATTAAAGCCTACTTGGCCAACCCTCCAGTGCTGATGCCACCAAAGGGAAACAAGCCGTTGAAGTTGTACATAGCTGCAGCAGAAGATTCATTGGGAGCTTTTTTGGCCCAAGACAATGAAGAAGGCAAGGAGCAAGCTATTTATTACCTTAGTAGGTTTTTAAATTCTTGTGAATGTAAATATTCAGCTGTTGAAAAGCTGTGTCTTGCTTTGTATTTTGCTGCAATGAAATTAAGATATTATCTTTTACCTACAACTGTCTTGGTAATTGCAACCACAGATTTGGTTAAGTACATGTTATCCAGACCTATGTTGAGGGGAAGAATTGGCAAGTGGATACTAGCCTTATCAGAATTTCATCTAGAATATGTCCCTCAAAGGGCAGTAAAAGGGCAAGTCTTAGCCAATTTTCTGGCAGACCATCCATCTCAAACAGAGAGCCAAGAGATAATGGAGCTTGGTATGGCTAGTGTTGAGCCATGGCAGATGTGGTTCGATGGATCGAAAGCCAATGGTTTAACTGGAATTGGTATTGTGATTAAGTCTCCACAAGGGGTAGAAACCACACATGGTTTCAGAGTGGATGAAGCCACTTGTTCCAATAATCAGGCTGAATATGAAGCCTTAATAGTAGGGCTAGAAATCCTCATTGGGTTACAAGTACATGCAGTTGACATATTTGGGGACTCTCAATTGGTGGTTAACCAAGTAAAAGGGATTTTCAAGTGTCAAAGCATAAGCATCCTACCATATTATGTTGTTGCATTACATCTGCTTTCTCAGTTTCAAATAGCAAATGTAACCCATGTTCCAAGATTCTTGAATAATAGAGCTAATGATGTGGCTCAGAAAGCTTCGAACTTCAAGAGAAGGGATAATACCCAAAGGGACATCAGTCAGACAACATATCAAAGATTAATACAACCTTTGAATAAAAGGAATATGGTCTTGGAAGTTAATCATAATGACTTACAAGAACAAGATTGGAGGCATCCAATAATGCAGTACTTGGCTGGTCCATCTTCGAAGGCCAGCAGGAAAATCAAATTGCAGTCTATGCAATATATGATATATGGCAACGCTCTCTACAAAAGGGGAGGAGATGGCTTATTGCTGGAATGTTTAGGCCCAAAAGAAGCATTAACAGCTATGGCTGAGGTTCATGAAGGCATCTGTGGTGCTCATCAGCCTGGTGTAAAGATGAGATGGTTGCTTCGAAGGCATTCCTACTATTGGCCAACTATCCTTAAAGACTGCATAGAATATGCAAAGGGTTGCCAGGCATGTCAGAAACATGGCACAATAAGGCATGTGCCCATAACTGACCTACATGCAGTAGTGAAGCCTTGGCCATTCAGAGGGTGGGCCATGGATATGATGGGAAAAATACACCCACCTTCTTCGAAACATCATTGTTTCATTCTAGTGGCTACTGACTACTTCACTAAATGGGTCGAAGCCAAACCATATAAGGCTGTAGACCAAACAGAGGTCATTGGGTTCATTAAAGACTTGATCCATAGATTTGGCATCCCACAAACCATTACTGTAGATAATGGGACTGTGTTCGATGGGAAAATGGTGAAGTCCTTTGTAGCAGAATTTGGAATTAGCCTTGTTAATTCCACACCCTATTATGCACAAGCCAATGGTCAAGCTGAATCATCCAATAAATCCTTGAAAAAGGGTATACAAAAGGTTGTGGAGGATAATCCTAGGGATTGGCATAACCTTCTGTTGGATGTTTTGTGGGCTTACAGAACTTCCCCAAGGTCAAGCACAGGAGTTACTCCTTATGCCTTAGTATATGGGCATGATGCAGTTCTACCTGTGGAAATTAATGTTAAATCCTTGAGGGTAAGATGTCAAGATCAGTTAGATCCTGAGCAATACCATCAAAGTATGTGCTTGGAGTTAGAGGGCATAGATGAAGCCAGAATATTGGCATTAAATAGCATCCTTTTCCAAAAGAAGAAAGCAGCTAAGAATTACAACAAGAGAGTCAAACACATTGGCTTTGATGAAGGTGATTTGGTATGGAAGACAATACTCCCAATAGGAATTAAAAGCCATAAGTTTGGCAAATGGTCACCTAACTGGGAAGGACCATATCAAATTCATAGAGTTCTGCCTTTTGGGGCCTACCATTTAAGAAATTTGAATGGGTATGTACATCCCAAAAAGATCAATGGCAGATATTTGAAGCCTTATTTTCCAACCATTTGGGAAACACAAGGGGTAACATAAACATACAAAAACACAAGACTGCTCGAAAGATAAGACAAAATTTGTTCTTCTATAAAGAATCAAGTACATTGCGCCACAAATTGGCCCAGAAATCATTACAATGTCTTAATTGTTTTTGTACAATAGATTTCCTACTGCTAAGTGCTGGAAACAGTTGGATAGCTGCAGCCATGTCCTCTTTTCGATCAGCCAGCTCTTGGTTGGTGATGTGCAGTTTAGTGTCAGTTCGAACCAAGGCCCGGTTTACTGCAGCTAGCTCCTCCTCAAGTTGAGCTTTCTTCTCCAGCAACTGAATTCGAAACTGGGAGGCAGAGGAGTGTTGTTCCTTGAGATCTGATACTTCAGTATGCACTTGAGAAACAAAACTCTGATCCCTAGCCAATTTCTCATTCGCAGCATTGGCAGCATGACAAATGCTAATGTAGAAATCAATAGTAGCTGCAGCCTGGGATAGATGACTTGAGACATCCATGCCGAACTGCTCCGCGATTTTACAGCACTGAAGAAACCCATTTCTGATGATAGGCCTTTGTAGAGCCTCGAAGGGGATCCTCGAAAAGGAGATCAGCAGTTCCAAGCAAGTGTCTAAGTCTATAGAAGGGGCAAAAGGCTTGCTGCTGGTGGAAGAAGAGCTCTCAAAGATTTTCAGCAAGGAGTCAGCCAAGATTAATGGTTCAGCTTCAGCACTGAAAGTTGGGGAGGTAGAGGATGTGTCAAATAGACTAGCTAGTCTTCCTTCGAAGATGTCTACCTCATCCCTAGACATAAAGGGCATAGAGAGTGCTGTGGTGGAGGACACCAGAGACTGCATGGGGATGGGAGAAATAGAAGGAGCATCTTTAGCAGCCTCTATGGTTTTTGCCACCAACGAATCAAGTGAAGAGGGGCTGGAAGTAGGCACAGGTAATGAACCATGAATTGGAGAATTACCAGCACCCTCTGTGGAAGAGTCAACTGCCACTGGGAATGGAGCAGCAGTTGGAATTTCTGAGAAGGAGGGAGGAAGAGCAAGGCTCGAAGAAGAGGTAAACTGAGGCAGATCAAGAGTCAAAAAAGGGAGATACGGCTCTAAGCCAAGGAAAAGAGATGCAGGGATGCTTGGAGTCAAAGAAGGTGTGTCGAATGTAGGTTTGGAGAGTGGGAGCATGATTTGGATGGTCTTCACATGTTGCAATTGGTCAACTTCAACTGAAATTGGAATAGGCCTCCTGGGGAAGATAATTGTTGCTGCAAAAGGAAGAAATGCAAAGCAATGTCAAACTTCAATACAAAGGCTGACGAAGGGAAAACAGTAGAAATACGAAAGAAATTACTTGTTTCAGAGGTATTGGCACTGATGGGAGAACTGCGAAGGGTAGGATGCTCGATAGTTTGTTGTCTTCGTGCAGCTTCTCTTTGTAATGCATCAGCAGCAGCAGCTTCATCTCTCAAAAACTGTTGCTGCCTTTTCTTCTCGGCCCTTTCAAAGACAATTATTGTCTTGGGGTGTTCCTGCTCTACTGTCTTGATAACTGTTTCGTTAATGGGATCCTCAACCAAGACAGCAGTTGAAACAGTCACCTTCCTTCTCCTCTCTATTGCTTGGGCGATTGTTTCGGAATCAGAGTCCTCAGCAAAGTCAGAAGGAGAGACAGTAGTCTTTCTTCTCCTCTTTCCCCTTGGTGGGGATACTACTGGTTCCTTTTCGATCCCCTTCTCTTCAATCTGGGGTTCAGATTTTTCTAAGGTTAGTTCTTTCTCCACTACTATAATGTCTGCCTCGAGAGAAGGATGTTCAAAGGTATCAGAAGGAGAGGTAGCCACCTTTTGTCTCTTTGTTCTTTGTAAGGGCACTTCTTGCTCTTGTTCGACTGCTTCTTCTCCCAAAGTTTCAGATTCCTCAGAGGGGAGGATCAGCTTCCTTTTTTGTTTCTGTTGCTGTTCCTTTTTGAGAATAGCTGAAGTCTCAGCTCTCTTAGGAGATTCTTCTTGCAGAGACCCTGCACCAAAGAACATAAGTATAAAGGAAACAAACAAGAGATTCAAAAGGAAAAAGAGAAGTTGAAAGTATATACCTTTTCTTGAAGCAGCCCGAGTGGCTTTCGAAGGAGTTGAGGTAGCAGGGATGGACTGAGCTGTAGGAGGCACAGTAGAAGGAAGGGACAGTCTCAGCTCCTTTAGGCTTGGACACATCCAAAACCTCCAATAGGTTTTTTGGTGAAATGGCTAAGTAGAATTCCATATTACTTTTCCCACACTGTTGGTATCTCTTCAATGCAGTTCCCGCAGGAATGAAAGGAGTGTATTCAAAATTAGCCAAGTCATCCATGAATTTGAAGGTTGCCTCCTCCAGCCTTGATTTCCTAACTTTCAGATCTCTCCTGGTAAGGCTCAGGTTGGTATTGCTGCAGAGGGGTATTGGGACCCCTTGTGTGAAACCAAATTGTCTAGCGAATTGAGCAGGACAATAAGGTTCAGCTATACATTTATAAGCCCTGGGGTTTGTAGTCCCAATAAACAGCTCCCTAGGAAGCAGAAGAGAGACCCATATATCTTTATGAATAGGCGAAGCACAGAGCTTGTCACTCAAAAAGTGACTCAACCAAGGTGGACCTATGTTGGTCTTGAAAGGACGGAAGCGGTGAAAAGGAAGGTGGGCTGGTAGTTGATGGAAAAAAGAGAAATAAAAGGCAAAAGAAGAAGGATAGAGGGCAGCATTGGCTAGTCTTATGCCATGGGTAAGAGAATGTAACCCAGAAAATTTAAGGCATTTGGATTGTAGTTCAGTGAAATAAGCAAAAAGCCAAAGCTGAAGGATCCAGAATGGCCCCCTTTGATTAGCATCTAAGGGCTTCTCACAAAAAAGGGAACAAACTCTGTATACATGACCAAGAATGTATGGGGCTAAGGCTACTCTTTTTTGCAAAACAAAGGCTTTGGCAAGTGGAGCAAATTCAGGCATAATTCTTTGTGAAGAAGTGCAGAAGAGGAATTTGCAAAGCCAATATAAACAAGAAGAAAAGAACTCCCTATCGGTTACTGGGCCCTCTTTTTTATTTCAGCTTTAACAAAATCGCTGTAAGATAAGTTTAAAGAGGGGAGGGAGAAAGAGACTGTTGAATCGGGGAAATCGGGTGTAATTGGTACCAATGGGGGATACTCCTAGTAAATGACAAATATCAAGAACAGTAGGAGCCATCATCCCACATTAATTGAAAGAAATTAAAGATAGGGTTCCAAAAGCATAAAGCAGCAGGGATTAAGAAAGGGTCCTCTGTGATAGTTACCCTTGATAGTCGAAGAGCGTCGAGAAGGCAGAGCTCTTGAAGGTCCAGTGTCCTCGCAGGGATGACCCGATCATACCACTCTTGCCACTCTGGTCTCATCGTGGGCCAACATCGGTGGGGCGATTGATCCTCCAGCTCCTCCAATCAAGACCACCTTCATATAGGAGACATTGGTTTTCCAGGCGAGGGTACAGAGTGTGGTTCAATAGGGATCTCCTTGAAGATTGGCCCGAGCACATAGTCTTGTCGCTCATGACGACGAGGGATAAAGACACGCCCATCAATGGCGCTTTTCCCCCAGCCTTGTACTTCTCGCACTCCACATCAATAAGCCTTTTCAAGGCTACGGATGAGCTCACGCGTTCTATGATTGGAACTTCTGGTGAAGAAGAAGCCATGGATGGTATGACGTTCGAAAAGGAAAGGGGGAAGTAAAGAGAAGTGAAAGATATGAGGGTTTGAATGTTAAAAGAGCAAGTGACTTCAGAAACACGAAGCAAAAGGGTTTTAAAGAAAAGCTTTTGTGTCCGGAAATATATTGCATAAGTCGTTAAGTACTAAAAGTACGAATACGAGGAGCCTCTTCCAATATTGATAGTTTTGGAGGGAAAAAGCACATTCCGGATATTGACGCCAGCTTCGAAGCAAGATATTTGGCTTCGAAATGAGATTTTGGCGCCAAAAAATCAAATGACGACGGCTTCGAAATACATAAGTCGGCTTCGAAGCATACTACATGCTTCAAACTGCTAGAATGCTCAAATATTGGTCTACTTCAAAAGGTTTAAAGACCTGTGTAAGGATTATTAATCAAAGTAACGACCTTTGGAGCAATTCCTCGGATTCTCTAAGGATAAGCACTGTTCGAAGCATTAAAACCAATCGTTGGTTTCTACTTTTTGAACTAAAAACAGTACTCTTCGAAGCAAAATAATCAATTTGAAATTGATTGGCTATACTAACCATGACCATATATTGGTTATAGTTAATTTTGAAGGGTAATATTGTTAAAAATTCAAAGCCTTAATTCCAGATGATATCGGCCAGAATTGTCAACTATACTCCATAAATTGGAAAAAGACATGTTGGTTCTTTTAGCATTTCATTAAACAATTGAGTCCAGATTCGAAGGGTGAGATTGTTCAATTCGAAGCTATAAGTTGGCTTTTGAAAACAAAAAGAAACAGAATCAAACAATGTCAAATACAGAAAGACTTTGTTTGCATTAAAACCAAGACAATTACATTAAGTAACCCTATTTGGGCACAAATTCAAGTTCATAAAAATAAGGAATAGAATAAATAACAAGATCATGAAACTTTGTCCAACAATGATCAATGAATATTTGTTCTTTCCTTATTATATCTTCTATCTCCTCTAATATGGGCTGCATAAGTTGGGTGCTCTCACTTCATAATAGAGCTCCTCAGCCTTTGTCTCGAAAGCCTCTTCCCTCAAATTTTGTTCCAATTCATCTATAACCAAATCATCCCAATACGCAGAATCTTTATTTTTGAAGTCATCGAAGTCTTCGATGAAGTTTTCTGCTTCATACTGGGCATGAATTCGGAGAGATGAAAGTTGATCCAAAGATTGGATGGTGACCTTGGAATTGATGCCAGTGGAGGAGTACTGGAAGTTGGTCCAAAAACATGTGAAGTTCTGCTTGGGCAATGGGATTAAGGATATGGCCCCTAGTCAGAATATCACAAGACCATCGAAAGTTCTTGAGAGGGATGTCATCCAAGAACATTGAAGGGCAAGTGAGAGAAAGCCGCAAGCAGAAGTTGAGCTTGTTTCCGCTCAGCTGGAGTTGGAGATGATGGAGGTTGGTAAGGTGGAAAAATTTTGTCCATGGGAAGGGCAAGCCTTAATTTCTCTGTCCAGGAAAGAGTAGGAGGAGAAGAAGGAGTAGATGGTTCTGCTTCAGAAGATGGAGAAGGTATGGATGCTTCTACTCCAGAAGGTGAAGAAGGAGGATATGGCACAGGAGCGGAAGGAACAAAGGCATTAATATAGTCGAGCCAGTCAGAAGAGCAAATTTTTGCCTTCTTGGCCAAAAATGAAGGAGTATACCCTTGTGATTCTTCCAGATGCCGGGCAGTGTGCATTTTCCTTGTGGGCATAGAGGATGTGTACCAGGCCACAAGCAGATTCTCCTCCAAACTACGTCGAAGGTCAATAGGCACAAAGGATAGACCACAGAGCTTCGAGCGTAAGAAGGAAAATGTAAAGGGTCAGTGAACTCAAACAAAATGGTGATTAATTCGTTCCCTCAAGTCCCAGGACTCAGGTGCTGACCAGTTTGTCCATCCGGAAACCCCAGAAGATGAAGAAGTTGTAGCTTCATCCCAAGTAGAGGTTTGTGAAGAAGAACTCCCTAAGTCCATATTTGCAACTTGTTGAAGCAAAGGCTTGAGAGTAGTTCGTTCAAAGTACAAGGGAAGTTTAGAGGAAGAACTTCTTGTATCTGTAAATTTGTAAATCAAAGGATTAAGGGCAATGTGTTCGTAGTCCAAAGGTTGATAATCTGCAAAAGCCTCCATGACCTGCATATAGAAGGGCGGGTAAAGGTGGCTAATGAATGCGTGGAGATTCTTTCGAGGGGAAACAGCATTACTCAATGGCTCTTCGTATGCTTGATCAGTAGAGTGAGAAGATGATTGAGCCATAGTCCGTTCGAATGCTGAAGGTATTGGGATGTTCGATAAATTGAGAGTTAATGCAAATGATCATCAAATAGGTGACGGTTGTGTTTCCTGAAGATAGATTCCATGCACATTCCAAAAGCGCGGGAAAAGCTTTTGATCCATAATATCTCCAAGTGTGGGTATATTAGTGCGGGGGGTAATGTTGGCTACATATTTTGTAAAGCCAAATCATAGTTTGACACGTGACAGATTAAGGGTATTATGGGAAGAAAGTTCAAGTCCTCGATCCTGATCGAACACGTGGCAATGAACATTGGTTCTTACGTGATCCGAGTAGCACTGGATCAGTAAAGAGATACAAAATGACGTGGCTTCAACGGTTACTCATATTCAAATTCAAATACAGGAGGGAAGCTCAACTGCAAGAGATGGCGTAGTGGGACTACTTCTAATGCAGCATGATCAGCGATCATGGAGGAGCAGTTCGACAGTCTGAAGTGCAGTTCGAAGGTCATCTTTGACAAGTATAAATAGCAGGGAAGCCCTCAGAAAAAACCCCCAGACTCAGATCATACAAACCAGTCTTTATTTCATATTTTCCTTTCCAGTTTTACATTTCCTTGTTCTTTAAATACCTGCACTTTAATACCAGCACTGCACTTCGATTCATAGGAGTAGTTTCAAGTAGATCCAAGTAGACTGTTGCTGTAAACCTCTTCGAGGCTGAGTTTGAACTATTGTAAGTGTTCATTTTAATGAAATACTTCGATTGTTCTTCATATTAACTGTTATTTCTCTTAAATTCTCCTAAGTCAAGCCACCAGTAAAAGTCCTCTTCATTGAGGCTGAAAGAACTAAAACACAATCGTCTGATAATTGGTTGGCAATTATAATTTCTGTAAGGACTGATTGATCCTTGCTGGCACGCTCGCATTTATAAAATTACCCTTCGAAAAGCCAAAAAGCCAACAGTAATCTTTCAATTAATTAAAAACAATATGTAAAATAAGATTTCAAATCCAATATGATTTTTTTGGTTCCCAATTGAAATAATATAATCTTTTGTTTATTATTTTGTTGCAATCCACTAAATTAAAATAAAAAAAAAGGTACACTAAACTCCTTAACGTTTTGATGGAAATACACAGACACCTCATAACATTTTCAATATATGACAGATACTTCTTGACATTTGAAAGTTATATAAACACTCTGTGATATTAAATTAAATCACAAATACCCTTATCAATTAGTAAAAATACAAGAACACTCCTTAACATTTTGAGAAAATATCATAGATGCCTCCTTTAACTTAAATAAATATATGTGATAATATTAATTAAATATTTATATGTATTTATAATTAAATATTTATATGTATTTCTATATATAAATACATATAAAATTAAGGATAAATTATAAATGCACCTCTTGAGATTTACTTAAAATACGAATTGTCTCCTATAATTTTGGAGATTACAATTATCCCTTTGTCAGGATTTTTTATTTTACAGAATTAACAGAAAAAATAAAATTTTTAATTACTCTTCTATACAACATTAAAATTACCAGAATTGTTAATTGAAATATAATTTTGACATTGTCAAAAAATTATTATTTGACTTAATGATTTATTAATAAAATGGATCATTTGTTATCTAATTATAAATTTGAAGGGACAAAATGTAATTTCTAAAATTATATTGAACAATTCGTATTTTAAGTAAACTTTAGACGATGTATTTATAATTTACTCTAAAATTTATTTTAAAATATGTTGTGACATTTAATAATTTTTTTACTTATTTATAATTATTTTTATACAAATGCACTGATATATAATATCCCAAAATAATTATTGATTATATATTCCAGTTGGAATCACGTTTCTACCTAAGAATCTGATTTCCCACTTCCCTATAAGAGTGTCACATTTCTTTAAAAAAAAATATTAACCTAAGAATAAAAATAATAATTAAAACCACTACAATTAAAAAAATATTTTTTTTTTTCATTAGAGATTTCTAATGAAACTACAACGTTTGAATATAACACAAATATTATTATTTTCTATCTAAATTTCAGTTATTCAAACATAACCTTAATTTAATTCAACCATTTGGCTTACTGATGAAGTACACACACAAAAAAATAAATAAATAATTTATTCAATTCAACCATTTTGCTTACTGATGAAGTAAACAAAAAAAAAATCTAAAATTTATTGAAGTAATTCTTTTGGCACAAAATCTTGAAATAATACAATAATACTATGAATTTATCAATCAAAAAATTATTTAGAATTTTCATCTTGTTATTCAAATTTATTTTACATCTAAACTCTATATTAACCCCACACTACACAAATTAATCATTCATTTAAAATGTTCTGGATAAATTAATCTGGATCTCTTGACATTTTCATACAAAATATAATGATTACTCCACTAAATTGCCAACCTTGTATATTTTTTCCTTTGCTTAATCACTAAGTTGTGCACGTGGACGGTTGGAATTATGTCCACGTGTTGCACATACACATGTAAGTAACAATGACAGTTAGGCCGGCCCCAAAATATAGTATTGTTGTCTATAAGATCATGACCTGCATTCTTGTTCTTTATTTTATTGAAAATTCTCTGATATGTATACACATCGTATGTAATTTTATGTAAAATTACGTAAATTTTCATGAATTTATATAAATAATTTTATAAAAATATAAAAATTAAACATAAATTTACATAGTCATTTAAGTTTTTATGAACTTATGTGAATTTATATTTAACTTACGTATTTTTACGAGATTATTTTTATAAGTTTGTGAAAACTTAGATCCAAAAAAATGAAAAATTATTGTTTAATGTGGGTTTCAAAAAATTATTACATATTAGTGAAAAAAAAGTTTATGATATTAATTATTAATATTATAATATTTTTATTTTTTTGTAAATAATTTTTACTGACACAATATCACTGTAAATCCGCCTAAAAAATATTTGAGAAAGTCTAATAGTACTACAAACTATACATATAGAAGTGGCCACAAAATAAAGATGAATATGATTTTATGAAAGAAATGATCCCATCAATAATTCTTATAAAATTTTATCTATTAATTTATTTTTAAATAAATTACACTCACTTTTATTGAGGTTTGAAAAAATACAATTATTTCTACACTTTTGACATAATTATACTAACTTTCTTCTAGATTTTAATTCATATAATACTTTAGTTCTATGAAAAAAAGAGTAAACTATCAATAGGTCCTAATAGTTGGACTTAATTCTCATCAAGTCTTATTGAAAATAAATGTTGGTAAAATTGTCGCTAAATATAATTTTTTTGTGATAATTTTTTAGATATGTCGCTAAAAATTAACAATTAGCGACTTTTTTTTGTCATGATTTTTATAAATTGTCACTAAAACTTACAATTAGTGATTTTTTATGCAAATTTTTCATAGGACCTATAAAAATAAGTCTACTTTTAGGACCTATACGTAGTATTCCTAAAAATAAAATATCATGTTTTTCTATTAAAATATATATATATATATATATATATATATGTCTTTATTTATTTCAATGTTATATCCACTATGGCAATAATTTTAATTGTTTTAACCATACTAAAAAGAAATTAGTAATTAAATAAAAGTGTAATTAACTATATTTTTTCTAAACTTTAAGGGAGGTTTGTGGGAGCTTCTATTTGCACATCTCCATTCCCCTCTTTACACACCTTAAATAAAATTATTTTTTATTATAATTTTTTTTCAAGTGGAAATTACTATTATGGACATGAAATAAACAATTGGAAGTTTAATGTCGAAAAAAATAAAAATAAAAATTCGGAACTCTACTTCCGAACAAGTTGTTTATTTTCAGAACTCTACTTCCGAACCAATTGTATTCCGAATCAATTATTTATTGAAAAAGACGTGTAAAGAGGGGAATGAGTGTGTGCAAATAAAAGCTCCCGAGGTTTGTGTAATTTTCCCTTTATTTTTTTTTTTTATGTCTGAATTTGCGTTTGGTTTGTGCTTTTTGCATTGTTAGGGGGGAAAATGTGTAAAAATTACATAAACTTCCCTTGGGGGCTTAAAATGACACTAATCTCCCCTCTATTGTGGTTCTTTCTCAAATAACTCCCTAGAAATGATTTAGAACTCTAAATAATGAGCTCTAAATTCACCACTGGTGAGGTGAAAAATGAAAACAACAACAACAACAACAACAAGGCACGGCACACACTGTGGCAATAGGTGAGATCCACTGTCACATCATTAGTGGTAGCACTAATTAGTGGTCTCAAGCATTATTGAATAACTCCTCCCCTTACGCATCCATTAACTGGTAGTCTAGCAATAACAGAAAAAGATGATGTCAATTATTATTTTTTTCAAAATGATAAAAGTTACCTTTATTTAAGGCTTGTTTTAGCTATTCTTGTTTATTTTTTTAATTTTTTACAAGAAGATTTAAAAAATAGTTGAGCGCACTAAAAGTAGTACTAATAAATCACTATGATGTGGCAGTGGGACCCTGCCTATGCATGCCTCTTTTTTTTTTTTTTTTTTTGCATTCCCAATGCATTAGTGCTATTAGTGGTCTTTTCTTTAGTGATATGAATTATTGTTGAAAAGATTTATAGAAAAATAAAGAGAGTGATGTGATAACTTGTATGAAAAAAATACTATTTATCTCTAAACTCAGAGCAACTCTCTCTAAACCTCTCTCCCTAAGCCTTCTGTTGGGTGTGCCATCGGGGACGGGAAGGGATTCCGGCCACCGGTCTCCTCTCTCTTCCTTTCACTCATTTTTCTCATTTTCTTTGTTTTTTTGCTTGATAATATTGGAAGCTTATCCTTCCAATCCTTTTCAGTGCCGCCACGACCACACCAACACATTCAAGTCACCATAGATCTATTCTCACTAGATCTGCCTCATCTCCTTCAGATTTACCTCTGGCCACCGATATTGATGTTGCCACTCCCTCTTTCCGATCTTCTAGATCTAATATTTGACTTGCGCCCAAACTTTCACATTTTCACACAATTTTAAGATTTGGTTTTAGATCTTCTCACAATCCGAAGACCAACATTGTTTAACGCGTTTGTTTCACTCTACACGACCACCTCAATCTCAATATTCCATCTTGACCAGCAGATGTGAGGTCTTCAAATTTCAGATTGAAGGTTGTGATGCAATAGAGTTTTGAATGCGTTTGGCAACTTGAATCTGATTGTTTTCGGTTTGCTTTTTCATTTTTTTTTTAATGTTTGCTGTAATAATCTTTCCAACGTAAAGGTTGTATCCCTCATTTGTGAGGGGTTTTTCTCTCCTCTATCGAGGCTAGGATTCTTCCTCCTATAAAAGTTTGTTATCTCTTTCTGAGATCTTTTGCTACCGTTGTACTAGATTGATTCAATTTTTTATCAATTTTGCAATGAAAATTTTTTTCATGATCAAAAAAATATATATATTTTAGCCTATAAAAAATGTTAAAGACCCGAACATTTTTATCGAGAGTTTTACCAAATGTCTCACATGGATATGCCACATCTAATGTGAGACATTTGGTAAAACATTTAACAATAATGTTTAGAGCTCTAAATTGGGAGCACTAGAGCATCACTAATGATGTGGCACAGGAGGCCCCACCAAAGTGATGTGATGTTTTGGCTTGAGTTTGTTTTTTTTTTTTTTTTTTTAGTTCATTAGTGCTATTAGTGGTCCAAAATTAGTGGGATGAATCACCACCCAACATTTAATAGTTTTTTTGTATCCCTAGCATTGTCATCTAGCCTATTGACAAACAAGGCCTAAAAAATCAAAAAATCACTAAAAAAAGTTAAAAAACCAAAAAACTACTCCAAAAAAATTAAATAGTCTCTTCTCTCCTTTTTTTTTTAATATATATTTTTCATAAAAAGTCAAAAAAGTATTCCAATCATACTAATTTTTTTCATGTCATATTTTAACCAAAATATTACTAAAATGGCATATTTTCATACCAACAACCTCAACCCAAACAAACCCAACTTCATCTCTTTCACTTAAAACCAACAACCAAACACAACCTACTCTCTCTCTCTCTCTCTCTCTATACCACCACCTACCTCATTACTCTACCACCATGGCAACATTCCATAAATCTGTACCTTTTTTTTTTTTTTTTTACTTATTATTACTTGGAAAACTTGCAGATTAATGGTACAGTATAAAGTAATTACACTATAGATAAAAAATAAAATAAATTTTTTTTTGATACAACCCTAACACATGAATGACTTACACCATACACAAGGACTTGCACTATTCATATAAAAAATTTACACCACCATAAAAATATAAATAATTATTTACTGTACCACTGGTTTGTAATTTTCCCATATTACTTTTGAGAGAATTGTTGTGTATAAATTTTTTTTTCATCTATTATTTTTTTTTTTTGGCAAAGGAGAGGTTCATTAATAGAGAAAAGTAGTACACATGAGAGTGAGAATCATATTACAAAGGTAGCCAAAATAGATCACAAAAGTACAATTACACAAACATTCCACAAAACAACAAGAACTACGACCTCAGTAATCCATTATCAAGAGGATAGAACTTGGCTCCATTTGATGAAATTTGTGAGAAGTCTGCAAAGAACAAAAGCATGTTGGAGATTAGTGTAATGGAGCCTAATATAACTATAATAAACTTGTTAGATTTATTGTATTTTTTTTTTTTAAATTTCAAAATAAATTTAGTGTACTTTACCCAAAATATTTAGAGTTAGTGAAGATATGGGTAAATTGTACTCACCTCCTCTAAAGTTTGAAAAAAATACAATTAGTTCCATAAGTTTGACATAATTATACTGACAGACCTTGTAGTAAAGTTGAAACAATCAAAACTAGTGCAAATGATAGATGTATACTAAAATAAACAAAGCTAAATAAATATTTTTAGTAAAAAAGAGATGATGGTATCATTTTTTTATCTATACGACTAACAATTTATAGATAAAATAAGCATAAGTGTTATGTGAATTAAAACCGTAAGAGAGATTGGTGTAATTATATCAGAAGTATTGAACTAACTATATCTTCTACTCCAAACTTCAAGGAAAGCAATAGTAATTTACCCCAAAGACACTTGTGTGATTGAGGTTATGATTTTTCAAGTCTTATGCAGCCCCTTTTACCTTTTCTTTTGGAAAAGGATAGAATTTTATTGGAGTAAAACAAATGAGTAAAAAGACAAGTGGTACATCACAACAAAAACACAAAACGAGGCAAAAGAACATAGCATCATCAACACATAAACAAAGCCCACAAAAGCATCAAATTTCATTAGCCCAACTACTTCCCAAGTCTTGTGTGGACTTTGCTGCAATTTTGGGTATATAAATACTTTGAATTGTAAGAACTTGGGCTATTGTTGTTATTTATTATAATTAGAACTTCTTTTTAAATATTTAAATGTGAATGAATGAATATGTTTGTTGTTTGTGGTAGCTTTTATTTATACAATATTTTTAACTCTTTACAGTCACTAAATTCTTTTTAAAAAATTTTGTTTTATTTCTATACACCCCTCATAATTTCAAACATATTCTCATTATTAACCTCTCACCTTTTTTACACCCATCCTCTCTTCCCATCTTTGCCGCCACCACTAACGAGAAGAGAATGACAGCAGATGGAGAAAGGAGGTAGGAGATGGGAGTGATAGGATAAGGAGTGGAGTGGGTTTGGGTGGGGGTGGTGGTGGTGTGGAAGATGATTTTTTGGGAAGATTTTTTTTGTTTTTTTGGCATTTGAGCTTTGTTCGGCTTTTGCTTCCTGAATGGATCAAAATTGATAATATTAGTCACAATCAATGAACAACCTTAAGATGTTTAGCAATCAAAGGCCGAACAATCTTATATTGCTCCAAGAATCATGATCCAAACAAAATAAAGTGAAAATCTAGATATCTTAATGCCATTCTTCATCAACTGTTCAAATTCATTTCGTTAAATCTAACGGTTGAAAATCTAGATACATCCTTTTAAGGATGTATACCAGATGCCATTGATTCTTTTATGTTTCCCCTTTTGGTAAAATGATAGCAAGATTTGTAACCCCAAAAATATGATAGCAAGATTTACTCCAATTTTTTGGCTAGGCTTGAAGAGTTCTATTCTTTCTAGCCTCTCAAGACTACAAGTTCGGATTATTTATTTTTAAAACTTTTTTAATCAATTTTATTTTTTAGGTCCATGCTATACGATTCTAGAAATTTTAAAAATTACTAAAGACAAAAATAAACCAACTTATTTTTTTCAAAAAAAATGACTAAAAATAAAAATAAATCAACTTATATATTGTGCAAATGGGGGGCCTAGTCCATTACATGAAACCTTGGGCGACCAAATTGTGCATGTGACAATGACAAATCAAAACCATAATAGATTTATCGGCCAATGAAAGGTCGACGCACAAAGGATTTAAAGGAAGAAGTCTTGTGGTCCATGGGAAGCTTTATGGATGTTCTTAGCATATAAAGGTCCACTAAGAGCCCCTTTCTTTACAAGAGTAGAAAACAAGAACATATATTCTTTAATGCCAAAGCAGCAAGTTGAAGAAGATATTCTGATAAAGGTGAAGACTAATCAAAAGAAGTACCAGTAAGGATCTAAAGGCCTATTTGGAGCAATTTTTCTCAAGTTGAAAAGTCAATAATCAAAAAACAAAACATGAAAACGTCTCGCCCCAGCTACTAGATAAACAACTTATACAAGTTATTTCTACTTCATAAATTGTCAACGGAAATTATACCAAGCACAAATTTTCAAAATTAAAAACCATAAAAAGCACCAATAAATTGCACTAAACAAGCCCTATATCACTTTCACTCGTAAAGTTGGAATGCTACAATGCGTTGCTATATATCTTAAAACTTACGAATAAACCAATAAAATTTTAGTAACCAATTAATGGATTTTGATCCTCTCATTTCGTGCAGAAAATGAATTGTGATCGTACATAGTAAAATGAGTGGCTAAACTTTTGCCATGTCAATGAAATCAAGGTTTAAATCATGATTTTTAATCACATCTTTAAATGAAAGTATGGTTCAAAACCACTCTTTGCTTGCATCTATTAAAACCACTAAAAGGATGTTTTTCTTATCAGCAACAAATGAAATTTTATTAGGAGTAATTAACAAGGAGTACAAAAATGGGAGAACCATAGGTCTACTAAAAAGAGAATAGAAAAAACATAAAATTACTTTTTGTACACTGCTCTTCTATTTCTACAAATCAAAAAACAAATTAATCTCGTTAAAGGAGATACCTACATCCAAAAAAGACAAATAACGCGCTCTATCCCATAATCCACTTATTAAGTCATTGAATTTATCACAAAAAATTCTAGCATTTTGCTCCGACCAAAGCACCCAAAATTTTGTGCAACTAACACACTTCCATAAAGGATGGTTTCAAACAATGCTTTTAGTAATGTACAGAAATCATAGGCCCCTCTGTTTTTCAATTGTGGCCACAATTTGTTCAAGTCGAACTAGAGATGATCCAAGGTTCCAAATAGTATATATCCTTTTTGCTTGTTTCTATCCTTACTAGAAAATGGGCATGCACATGTATCTATTCTTGGCCGCAAGTATATTCCGGCCCTTTGGGCATGACAAGTGTCACACAAATAGCGGTTGGAACTCTACATGGTTGACACGTAGATCAAATGACTGCTCTTCCTACTTGGTTGAATCCAAATATACCTCTTGCGAACTCCTCTTCGTGTTCCTATAAAATGAGTTGTGCCTTAGGCAATCCTGTGTCTTCTCTATAGTATATCCCACATGTAAAAACTCTCTCTCTCTCCCTCTCTCTCTCTCTCTCTCTCTCCATGTCGGAACATAGTGTGCATACATGAACATTGGGATGCCGAAGCACACGGTGAGTGCCATAAGTTCATACAGATTCCATTGAGCCAATACAAGGGAGTTTTCAGTCATGAACTCACACTCTAGAGCGAACACACAAAAACACATACATTACCAAGAAGCCGAGCATAGCAACCACTGCTGCCATTGCAAAGGCAAAGGTGTGATGAAAGAAGGTATGCTACCGTTCCCTAGACGAGAGAAGCTCTTTGACAAAGTGGTGACACGGAGTGATATCAAGGAATATCGACTAGCCATACCCAAGTACCAAGCTAAGAAGCACTTTCCACAGCACGTTGCAAGCAGTTCCAAAGGTGCTTTCTTGTGCATGGAGGACAATGAAGGAAAAGTTTGGAGATTCAAGTACTCATTCTGGAAAAGGAGTCAAGGTTACGTGCTCACAAGGGAATGGAACCAGTTCGTCAAAGAGAAGAGATTGAGCGCAGGGGACGTTGTTAGTTTTCTTCGCTCAACTGGGTCAGATAAGCAACTCTACATAGATTGCAAGCCACAAAACCAGTCAGGTATAGCAGCCAAAACCGAGCCCATTGAAACCACTCAAAATGGCCAGACAGTCAAGTTGTTTGGGGTCAATATCTCAACAAATTGACCAAATAAAGCAAATATATCTAGACCATTGGTCTTCCTAGCCTAGTGGCATCCAAATGGAAGTCCAACTTAGGCAAAGATGTTCCAGAGCCACCAATGTTGTTTCCTTAAATAAGTATGTAAGATGTCAGAACTATGTTTTAGTAGTAAAAAAAGGGAAGTGAAAATAAGGCCAAGAACCAAGATGTCCCTAGTTTTCCATTGAAATGAAACAAAAAGAGAAAGGGATCATAATAAACTTAGTGCTATTAAAGGTGTGTGCTTAAATCATGTGTCACTACACTAGGCCATCACAAAGCACACTTGAAGGTTTCGATATTTTGAACTGTCTCATAATATTCAAAAATTTATCATAACAGATGAAGGCAATCAAAAAGATGGTAACCATCATCACAAATGACACCAAAAACTTGCCTCGCAAAAGATGGTCAAGACGTCAGGACAGTACGGTGATATAAACTGTTGAGATGACGTTAAATACTTCTTTTGTTCATTTTCTGAGCTGCCTGCAACCAAAAAGAAAAGAAAAGAAAAGAAAATATAAAACTGAAATTCTCTTTAATAAAGCATTGTCAGAATTTAAAAATCAGAGACACATCACTGTATGAGTTAGGCTTTAATATATTCTATACATGAATGGATAGCATTTTGCACTGGACATATTCAAAGCCATTTCTAGCTCATAACCCATTCATTTGCAGCCCTAATTCATAACCCATTCATGTATTTAAACAATTGGGAACTTAATTATCAATTTTGAAAAAAAAAAAAAAATCTTGAAATTTTACACAAAAAAGAAATGATAAATGAAACTTATGCCACAAAAGATAGTTAAAACATACCTTGAAATATATTTTTCAACGGTTGCCCTTTCCTCAACGTTGTAGCTAAACCATTTTTCCTTTAAAGTAACTGAATCCCCATTTCCAATGTCTACACATTAAAAGAAAATAGAAACAAATATCAAAAGTAATTACAAAAAAAGGGGTAGATGTGCGAACTTAAGAGACAAATTCGCTGTCATTATCTAGGTCAGAAAGTAAAAAACTTTGGATTTTAATTAAAACATACCTTGTAGCAGAATATCCCTTTTGCTAGAGTAGCCTCTCAGTTTCCAGAATTTGCGACCATTTCCATCCAAAAGTATAGGCTCTGACCTAACAGCATCTGACCGCTGTTTCTCTTAGGACATTAGCAAAGTAAAATGTCAGTTGAAGAAAATCAAGCAATATTTATGCAACCAACTATGAAACAAATGCAAAAATCATGTTAAGGCAAAAAATTGTATGGATTTTCAAAAATTATTGACTTTTTTATTAGACTACCCTTAAGATTCAAGAGATCAGACAGAAATAGCAAGAAAAGACCGTGAGAAAAGGAAATTACTAACTATGAAACATGGGTACTCCAAAAATATTGCCATAAGAGTACTGGATACTAACCCAGTACGGTTATGTGTACTAGTACGGCTATATCCGAAATACATTATCAACATTCAACATTCCATTTGGGCACATATATGGGATCCCATATCCTCTGTTCCCTGGCATAGCTATAAATGAGAATATACCCTCTATATCATCAGATCAGCAGCAGCATCATAACCAAAGTTTTTAAAGGCGAAGGCGTACCTCGAGGCACCCTTCATGAGGCGAGGCGTACCCTTCATGAGGCGAGGCGTAAGCCTCAGGGCGTTGAGACGTAAGCATTTCAAATTTCAAATTTTAATATTTAATGAATAAATTAAATATTTTAAAATAATAAAAACAATTAAAAACAATTAAATATAAAGGTATAAATACTTTTCTCCTTAAGGTTTTGAATATTCTACTACATAAAATGAAGTTTTCCTTCACTGAAAGTGAAATTGATATTCTTGACTTTAGTGATTGAGCCTCTCACTTGACCATTAATTGTATTTTCTTTATTGATCATGTACTTAATTTTCCCTGTATAACATAGTTGTAAAAAGGGTTTTTATTTTTATTTTTTTATGTTTAAACAATCTAATAGACTAAGTTTAACAAAAGCCCCAGGCAACCTCGCGTACTCCTCACATGTTTATGTGCAAAAAGCGTATAAAGTGCACTTAAGGCGCATGTCTCAAACTATGACGCGCAAGCCTTTGGGGAGTAATGCCTAAAAATCAAAGCCTTGATGCATTTTACCTTAGCCTAGAGGCGAGGCGAGTCTCAGGAAAGCCCTTTAAAACTCTGATCATAGCATCAACTCCTCCATTTTTCAAACAGAAAGAGAAATATAAAAAATTTTGTTATGACGAGTACAGACATCAAACATTAGCCCATCCAGGCTATTGAATTAGGGAGCAGAACATACTTTTCATCACCGTGTCTTTTGCTTCTAGAGTCGCTGCAAGAGTTCGAGCTACTTCTGCCTTCACCTTGGAAACAAGTTCTTGATATTCAGAAACAGAAAGAGGAGCACCGTTTTTCATGACAATAGCTCTAGCCACCTCATCCTGCAGATTCATTTTCATGTTCCTCCCCTACGCACAACATCAGATTTAGATCTGATACCAATGGTAAATAAATATTAAGATTTAACAATTTAAGTGAATTACCTTCTCTCTTTCAGCAGGCAACTTTTCTTTTGTCTTTTTCTCTTCTTCAACAAATTCCAAGTTTTGTTCATCAATCCAACTCCTCAACTCCCTGGAAAATAATGAAATAATTGTCTATCAATCTTTTCTCTAAAGCAACAGAGATGAAAGAACATAATTCAGAGCAGCAAACTATCACTAACGCTGTATCGAGAGCTTCATCACATAGAAAATTCAAAAGTAAGAGCTTCTTTGATGAGCTTAACTCTCCATATCCATCAGCCGCCAAATTAAAACAATCCAACAGCAGTTCTTTTGATTGATACTGGGATTCAGAGATGCATCTACTAAGAGCTTGCAACCATGAATTTCTACCTTCAGTTTTCAAAGAGACATGTCTGCATAAAAATTGTTTTTGGTATAGCCAACCAATTTAGTCAGCTAAAAGCCTGTAGAATTTTTCAAGTGATAACATAAAGAAACATACCCTTTCCCTGAATCCTTTTGTATCACAGAGAGCAATTTGATATGAAACTGAACAATTGATGAACCCTTGCTCCGACGTGAACTACGTCCACATGTTAATTCTCGAAGTAAACACTCAGGTTGCCCTTTCTTTAGATCAAGAACCTAAGGTTTCAGGAAAATGGCAGCATTAGATTAATGTGGCATTTGTGGTGTCTCTAGCTCTTATACATGATTATAGAAGAAGGCTTTTTGTGCATTAATCTAAGGAGGAAGTGGAGCACCAAGTCTTGGATGAAGATCCAGAGAATTTTTTAGTAAGTTCGGAAGAATATTAGATGAAAATCAACAAAGAAATTTTGACGAAGTATCAAGTCTTGGTTTTCATGTGTCGATTATTTTTTAAACCAAAAATTCCAGCATTCTCACAAAATGGTTCACTAGGAAGTTTGGATGCTCTGAAACAGTTAAATGCTTACTTTTCGGGCAAAAGTAGAAACATAGAATTGGATTTAAAACTGAGTTTAGTCTCTTTCCATCAGAAATACAATCCATGAGCTAAGTTTAAACTGAACAAACACTTGATTATTTTATAATTTACAGAAATACTTGAAAAGAAGCAATCAACCAATAAGGCAATATGATGTACAAAACTCCAAGGTAATCACAAATTAAATGGAACTTGTGCTATGAAAACTTCACCAAATGCAAAGGGTCAGTTTCTAACTCAATTAGTGGTTTAATACTGATTAATAAAATAAATTAATATTCTCTTAACCTTTGCAAAAGCTTCACAAAATTCTAGGAATTGCAAGGCATGGCCAATATCCTCAGCAGGCAGGTCAATGTTAGCAACATTTGTTAATTCAATGCCTTGAGGCACTGGGAATTCAACATCAGAACCTTTTCCTCTGACTTCTGCATTCTTCTTCTGACACATGTGAAATCCATTGACTTGCTTATTTTTGGATGCACCCTTATTATTGGTCATTTTTGCCTCATTGTCTTCTATCGTAATAGAACTTGCATGATTTTTCTTGGTACCCTGCTTATCAGACTTCACTATTTTTAATTGGCCACCATCATCCCTTCTGCATGTCTTTTCTTCTTTAGATTTCTTGGTACTTCCTTTTTCCGTAAATGCAGTGTCATCCTTGCTGCCGGCCATTGAGTTATTGATTGTTTCAGACTTTCTTAACTTTTTTAACTTGACACTGTGACTTTTCTTCTTATTGTCACTCGATTTCAAAGGCTTGGGATTACTTTCTCCATCAGAAGAATTTCTTCTTTTATGTCCTCTCGTTGAAGCCACTGCAAGCTCCTGCTGAAAGTCAATCAAGATTTAAAAGCGGCTATAAACACAATTAGTTGATGAAGAATTCCCAAAACAATTGAATGCAGCTATACTACAAGAAACAGTAAAGCTGGAGACCAAATACCAAATGGACATTACTAGACCTTTTCTGAAGCAGTCTCATTCTCTGATGATGCACCCACATCTTCCATGACCTCCTCGGAGTTCCTTAATTGCAGCATCTCAGACACTGAATAAAACCCAATTGCCTTTGCGGCATGCACAAGCCTCCCAGTTGGACAACAACCTCGCTTCTTCCTAGAGCAGATTTTCAAAGTCAACAACTTTAAAAAGAAGGCATGGGATCCTCCATACCTCTTTTCACTCCCCATCCGTCCCAAACAAAATTAATGGCCCTTTATCCCAATTAACTCTACTCTACATCATTGAATCATGCTTTGAAATTCACAAATGTCACAATTACACACGATTCAACAATCGAGAACGCATTGGGACAAAGGTGTAGAGAAATTTAGAAACACCAATCCTTGGCCCAAAAAGAAAGTACAAGAAAACATAAAAAGTGAACAGAAATGCTCAGAGACCCACAATTTACATCCCAAATTCACCCATAACGTCGTGCCAAAGGTGTTGCACTTTATATAGTTGAGTTTTTAACAAATCACAGATGCCATGTCATTGTGAGTCAAATTCGGGAAGATTTTTAGGGCTCTCAAACATTCTCCAAAAGTAAAAACTATGAAATGGGCAGTCCCCAAAATTAGCACTTACATGCATTGACTGCAATTACAAATACCCCTGCATTTGGGACACTTCCAATCACCCAATGCTGCCATCTCTTCTGCTTTCTCTCCATATCTAATCCAAACCCAACAAACCAAATCAAACCAGCTATAAGATGGGAGAGAGAGAGAGACAGAGAGATGTGGACCTGTTGAGGAGGCAAGTGTGACAGAAATGAAAGGTACATTGTTTATTCTCACTCTGACTCTTGCATGACACCGCAAAATCGAGGGTCTTTTGCCGACACTGCTCACACACACACAAACAAAAACATCATGTGCGTTTAAATGTATACACGTTAGGGTTTTCAAGAAATGGGTAGCTTGATTGATGGGTTACCTGATGACAGCATTTTCCATTCACAGAATCGTAGATTCGGCCATGGATGACTCGAACTCCGGGTGATTTTTTGCGCTTCCCAGGTTGATTTTGAAGGGCATTGTTACCTGACTCAGTCCCAGTGGTGTTCTGCTTCTTCTTCTTCTTGGTGTTGGTGGTTTTGTTTTGGTTTTTGTTTTTGTTTTTGTTTTTAGTGTTTTGAGAAGCAGTAGAAGAGGATGCACCAGTAGCAGCCATGGCTGGGGAGGGCTGAGCCTAGCCTTTTGTTTTTGTTTTTGTTTTTGTTTTCTTCTTGTAGAAAACAGAATGAGACAACACACAGATTGTTTGATTTTTGTTTGCTGTTTTTTTGTTTTTGTTTGCTTTTTTTTTTTTTTTTTTTTGTTTTGTTTTGTTTTTTGTTTACTATTTGTAATGTAATGCTGACTTGCCACGGCCGGGAAGATCAAGAAAAGTTGTGCTTACGTTTTGCTATTTATTCCTATCCTTATTTTCTTTGGTCTGCTAATATTTTTTTTTTTTTAAGGAAAATGCGTGAGAGCTCGAATGCGTAGAGCTCGAATGGTCCGAATGGTACGAAAAATATTATCTTACCGATAAGAAAATATAAAAAAATTCTAAAACGATATCGTTTTGGAATTTCAAGCCATTCGAACCGTTGATATTTCGAGCTACGTAGCGGAGTTGTTTTTTGAACCCCTAAGCCACCCTCCCAACCCAACCCGCTGCCAACTCCGTCCTCCACAAGTTCGGCAGTCATTAGCGTCACTGGCCAGCTCTCTCCCTCTCCTTTCTATCCGTCAAACCCTCAAAAGGAGCTTCAACATGAGTTTGGATCTCAACCAAGTCTTCAGATCTCAACGATTCAACGATACCAATTGGCTAAGGTTCGAAGATCACAAATCAACTTTAGACTTTAGAGAGAGATCAGAACACGAAGGTAATCCCTTAGTTTTTTGACAGATTCGAACAAATTATGGCCTTCGAACTGGGATTTGAATTCAAATGAAGGCTCTAAACAGATACGTAAATCAGATTATTGTTATCTAGCGGGTTGCGTTCTCAAATCGCCTAAACCCGAGTGCTTTAATTGAGGCTCAAATTGTGTGTTGTGATAGAGAAAACCCAAATTCGGAAGAAGTAAAAAAGGGGTTGCGGTTGTAAGAGGTGGTGGCAGGGCAGTCGTTAGTGGGGAGGCACTAGAATGGTTGCTAGAGGTAGGGACAGTTGGAGGTGATAGAAATGGCATTAGGGTTAAGATTTGAAAAATTAGGGTTAGAAGATTAGAAATGAGAATAGAAATGGAATTTTATCAATGCACAAAATTGAAATTAAAAAAAAAAATGAAAGAGTGAAGGACCAAAGAAATAACGTAAGTGTAAACCGCAGGTCTCTACTTTTATTTAGGGGTTAATTACACTTAGCTTAGCACCTTCAATTTTACATCTTATTTTGATCTCTTTATTTTTAATTGTAAAAAACAATTTCTTATATTTTGATTCAAGTTGTAATATCGTTCTTTCATCTATTTATTGTCAATGAGACCGATAAAAATTAAAAATAAAAAGATTAAAGTAAAATTTTAATAAAAATACAAGGATTAAAGTGATTTTTTTATGAAAGTACAAGGATTCTAATTAGATGAAAAAAAATGTTCATATTTAGCGCACATGATAAATTTCATCCATCTTATTAGTCTTATTAATAAGGATAAATTACACTTTGCCTCCATAAAGTTTCATCTATTTCTTACTTTGGCCTTTTAAGTTTAATTTTTCTCACTTTGGCCTTTCATGTTTGCAATCATTCTCACTTTAGCCCTTTAAGTTTAATTTTTCCTACTTTGGTCCTTCATATTTGCAATCTCTCTGTGAAAATCCGCATTTAATTATTTTAAAATAATAATAATAGTAAATTAATTAATTAACTTTATCCAGAGTTTATCTGAAATATATATTAGTGTAAAAGTTAATTTTAAATTAACCCAATTCAATCATTAACAATGACATTATTAAGAATAATAATTTTGTAGATATTCAATATTTATTGTTTATAAATTATTTTAATTAGGATTCAACATGATAATTATTTTTACTAAATATCCTAGTTAAAAATCTTAGTGTATCAATTTTAAGAAACCCACACAAATACACAAATATATAAATAAAAATAAAAATAAAAAAGAATAAAACTTTTGCATTTTTTTTTTTTTTTTTTTTTTGTGGCATCATTGCCACTTGTTTGCTTGCATGTTAATATAGGGAAGAAGAACTCATTATGCTTCTTGGATTTGAAAGATTGGATTGGACGTGAGAGAATGATGAGAAAGAAGAGAGAGAGAGAGCACAGCATGTAATTTATGTATATATATATGCATGCTACTCCTTTGATTAGAGAGGTAAAAGAAAATCTGAGACCAACGAAGTTGAGTGAGGAGAGAAGGAACAAAGGCATTCTGTGAGCACGGTTAGAAGAAGAATGGAAGATTAAGGAAGCAAAAATTTTCTACCATTTCATCATTCTATTATTAAGTAAGAAAACCTTCTCCACCCTCTCATTTTTTTTAATTGCTGAAATTTTCAAATTATATTCATAGGATAAATGACTAACTTATAGATAGAATTTTATTTATAATTGTATGTAAATTTATGATTTGTATATCAAATATTTAAAGATATTGGTAGTCTTAAAATCATGATAATATTGTGAAATTTGGATTTGCATGTGTAGTTTATGCCATTAAAGAGATTATTGAAGATTTTATTTGGCCTTTAAATCTGTCGAAAAATTTGTACAAATTTTTAGACAATTTTATACTTAAAATTTGAAGATGATTTTTTCTACAACAGAAATGATTTTTCCCCCGAATTTTGCCCCCCCGAATCCCCCGACTGCCCAAAACGACGTCGTTTTGGGCAGTTTATTTTTTTCTTTTTTCTTTTTTTCCCTGTATACAGGTCTGAAACAGAGAAGAGAGGAGAAGAGACAGAGGAGGGGAAGAGGGAATGGAGAGAAGAGAGGGCCCCTCCGCTTCCACCGTCGGCCAATCGTCGCAGCTCGTCGCTCATCCCTCGTCGTAGCTCGTCCACCGTCGCCTCCGCCTCCTCCTCCTCCGCCTCTGCCTCTTTCTTCTTCTTCTTCTTCTTCTTCTTCTTCTTCTGGTTGATGTTGGCCCCTTCACTTCTTCTTCTTCCTTTCCTTCTTCTTCCTTCTTCTTCTTCTTTCTTCTTTTCAAATTCGGGGGATTCGGGAGGGGCTCTTTTCGAGCTACCAATCACGGTTGTTTCTATAAAGTCGTTGGGAATGATGTCTAGTTCATCTAGAAATTTTTTCAACAATTATTGAGCTTTTTATGAATTTATTCAAATTTTTAATTAAATCTGAAACTATAAGACAGATTTTACTATACGTTTGAAAATTTATTAAAAATTCTATATTAAGCCAAATCTGGTAATTTCTAACTAAAAGATAAAATTTGAGAAGTCTAGTGTCATAATAAATTTTTAGATTATGGAGTTGATCTATGAATTTAAGAATGGAATTAATTTAAGAAAATGTGATAAATCTGTGTCATAAAATTTCTGGAAATTTTACAGAATTATTTATAATTTATTTTTGGGAAGTTCTTTCTGAAAAATGACCTAAACATGTTTATTAAATATTCTGTATATTTTCACGAATTTCAGAATTGTATAAATAATTTATTTATAATTTTTATTACCTAAGGTACATCCTAAAAATTTCTGGGCAGGTTTAAGATCATTACTTCAATTAATTATTTGGATTAAAAAAATAATAATAATTATTGTGATGGTCTAATTCATTAAATATTGTAAATTAGTAATCCATGTATGTGTGTATTATGGTTTATTTAATATTGTGGTAGTCTAATCTCGTAAATTAAAAATCCATGGATGTGTGTGATTATGATTTATTTTCTTTATATCTAAATTATTATTTCATACCATAGTTTAAATAAATTGTTTATTTAAATTTTGTACAATTATTTATTATTGTGTGACATGTGTAATATTTTATATTGGGAATTTTAATGAGTTGGTATAACATTATTTGTGATTAAAAATTGGAATTATTTGTGATTAATATCAAAACTAACTGAAATGATTAACGGCATATACAAAGTTAACAATTGACGGTTAATACCAGTTGTTTAGGATGAGTCTTGGTTTTAAAGACTGTGCAAAATTAACGGTTGACGATTAATACCGGTTGTTCAAGGTGAGCCCTGGTTTTGAGAATTCTCACGTAAATTGTGTTGCGAAACCCTAAGATGGCACGGGACTTATTTGAATCCTTTTCGGTATTCGATTTTAGAATAAGGGTGGATGTGCAGGTGGCACACAGGGAGGTTACATACCCTTAGCAGACCGTTTCCTTGGGGCAAACCACGGATGCCACTACTTGGTATATAACTCCGAACGTAGGCATCCTTGGTAGTTATGGTTAGTAACACTTGAATATTTGACCGGGAGGGGTTTCAAATTAACCGTTTCCATGCTTAGTGATTGGTAAGTTAAATCTTTTTGGTGAGATTTCGAGTGTCACCTAATTTATTAGAATTATTGAAATTATTTTAATGGTTGTAATTTATATTTACAATTATATTGTTATCTCATGTTTATAATCTTATTATTTTTCTCTTAAAAAGAATGGTAGGTTGGTTATTTTCTTACTGTGTTGCAAAACTCATAGCATATATTTTTGTTGCCCTGACGTTTTATGTCAGGTTTTGGCGAGAAAATAATTGAAACTGAAATGGAATTGATGCTAACGTAGAGCCTTGGCTAACTTGAAACCCTGATTAGAGCCGAATAAATTTTATTATTTTATATAATAGCTATTAAGGACTTTATAATTTCATTTGATGTTGTATTTGGATAATTTTAAGTTTTTATTTATTGTTGATTGAACATTTGGTTATGTACCAGAATTGGAATGTTCAATTAAGATGTCAACTTTTTGATAGTCACTTTGTCTATTTAATTTCCCTTCATGTTCCAAAAAATTTGGGGCATCACACTATCCCACTTTGGCCCTTCATATTTGCAATTCTTCCCATTTATTTCTAGACTAACTTCCATCCAAAAAGCTAACAGAATTTGCCACATCACTAACACATCAGCTCTATGTGTAATGTAAAAAAATCACTAAAGATGCAAAAAATAAAAAATAGAAAACAAAAAAATTGGATTTTTTTTTTAGCCTTTAGTAAACTTTTTTTTTCAAATTTATTCATAAACATTATTACATTATAGATGCATCTAGAAGCTACAGATTCATGGATCTCATTCAAATATGAGAAGCTGGCTAATTTCTGTTATGATTACGGTCGCATTGGCCATGTTAATAGCCTAAATACAGATTCATGGATCTCATTCAAATATGAGAAGCTGGCTGATTTATGTTATGATTGCGGTCGCATTGGTCATGTTTATAGCTTGTGTAAGTTTGTATCCAGAGAGGAGGGTCAGGCAGCTGGGTTTGGGCCAGACATGCGAACCGGCACTGCTGGCAGCACAAGGCTTCCGATTGAACACTACCGCCGGCAAGTTGATGTGGCGGAGGTCAGGTTGAAGAAACTTTTGAGGGAGGGCTTTCCAAGGGGGGCGCGTGAGGTATCAGCACGCATAGTGGCAGCAGGTATTGAGGTGTCTGGGCAAAGTAGTGGAATTGAGGCACGACTTGGGAGAAGTACCCTGGCACCAGATACGGTAGGATTATCCTCGGAAGGACAGCACAACAGAGAGCTTAGTAGCAAAGGAGATGTACAAGCCGTGGTGGGAAAAAAATATTCTGGCGCAACGGATAAATCCACAAATTCCCAATGTGGGCCAGTTACAGAAGAGGCTAGAGAGGAGAGCTGTATTTATGGGCCTACCCATAGTGCGGAAGCAAATAGTGGTGGGCCTTCCTATTTTGTTACTGAGCCAGGGAGCCCATTGGAACAGCCTGTAGCACTTGGGGCCCTTTTATAGGCGCTACCTAGCCCAATTGGCATTGAAGAGATTAGCCCAGCTAATAGCCCCAACTTTAGAGGGCAACGGACTCTAAACTTGGACGAGTGTATGGCTAGAGTTTTTAATAACCTCTCACTAAAACGAAAGGCCCAAGACGAGAATGAGGCAGAAAGATGTTTAAAGCTCCTTAAAAGAACGGAGAGCGAGGTGAACCCAGCTCTTCCTTGGAGACAAATTACACAATCTACCTCTTCTCCCTCTCTGGAACCTGGTAACAATCTGGTTCCTTTCAGCAATAAAAAAAAAAAAAGAGGGAAAAGGGGGGCCGCCCAAGGGTGCGAAAGTTAGTGGATGTCAAAGTCGATGTGGCTCAGTGCGGGGATGGGATCTCAGCCCATTTCCCTGTGGAGGTGGGGCAAATTCAGATAGAGCTGGCAGACTTCTGTTCATAAGTTCCTAGCACATATCTTAGGACAGAAGGGGATTATTCTACTGAGCGGGCGTCGGTAGCTGGCCATCAACAGCCACACGTTCAATGCTGATTATAAGTTGGAACTGTCAGGGGATAGAATGACCCCTGTGTAGACATCCCCGAACGCATCCCGGGCGAAAGGAGTGCGAGTCCCCCCCATTCTGGTTCGATATTGGGTCACTACAGTTCGAAGGAATCAAATGTCACGGTTCTCAATCTTGAACCAAAGAGTCCAAATCCGGCAAATCGTTTTGAAAACAGATTTTTTTGAAAGAAGTGCCAAACATGGACTGCTTCGCCAGATATAGAGTCGCCACCTAAATGTTTTTTAAATGGGAAATTTAGGAAACCCTGACTCGGTGCCAAAGGCCACGTGTCCGTCATCACCAAAGTTGCCTCGGCTCGGGAACTTGGGTACGATTGGGGAAGGTCACTTCGTGAGCACCCCCGCTCGCCCGGTCAAAGACCGGCCTCTACTAACCATGATATCTTATTTTGAAAACATTATGTGTTCTTATTCCGGTTATTAGCCTAGGTTACTATGTGATGCGCACAGCATACAAGTATAGACTGGGTCGCCTGAATTGGAACAAAACATTTCATGTTTGTTTGTTTGAAAATGGTTTGATGGTGCTACCCGCAGGTAGGCTAAGACGTGGATTTGCCACCCTCGGGTGGGCTTAGAAAACATGATTTTGCCACTATCTAGTGGGCTTAAAACAAACAGAATGATTGTCCACTCAAATAACCAACCTCCACCCACAGGCATTCAAGGCAGTTATATCACATAAGCACATAGCCTCATGGTAAGCATGCTATTCATGGCAGCACTCACACGCATGCAAGGATGCTAAAGCATAAAACTCACCGAGTACTCCAAGCCAAAACAGAAACTCATTAGAAATCATGCATGATCCTAAATACAGAATGCCTAATGCAACACATGCAAAGATGCAACTATAGCAGGCTCGGCTATTCTAAACATGGCATATGAATGCTACAGCTAACAAGTATTCAATTTGGAATTGAAATACAAATGCAGTTTGTATGATGCGCCGAGCCCGGTGCGTGCAAAACAGATGAATGATGCAAACATGCTGTCATACTGTATGCTAATTGAAATATGCCCTATATCTAACCATCATAAGCGGGTAAATAAAAGGGAAGAAAGACGTGGGGTTGGAAGACATACATCACACTCACCCACACTTATTACAATCATGCCCTCGCGCAGAGGGTCCGAATAAATAAGTCCCGAATGAAAGAATAATACAGTCCGAATAATACAGTACATAATACAGTCCACATAATATACAAATCCCTAATTAATTAACAAATTAACTAAGAAAAATAAACTGGCATGCAAGCCAGGGACTGCCTTTCTGCTCCGGATGATGAATGATGCATGTTTGGGCTGCTTTGCGCGGAAATCCACTGGGATGCCCCAATTAGCCTCTGTTTTGCAATGATTCTTGAAATGCGTGCCAAGCCCGAAAAGTTGCTGATTCTTCATTTTGCTGCAACAGAGAGCAGGAAAGGGGCATAGCAATGTATTTCACAAATATATGCATGCCTCGATCCTCGTGCCACCAATCACGCATATCGATGCATGATGGCCGAAAAGCCGAATTGCACAACTCAATATAGGATGAATGCACATGA
The DNA here is from genome assembly GCA_030407325.1 of Camellia japonica. Lineage (NCBI taxonomy): Eukaryota > Viridiplantae > Streptophyta > Magnoliopsida > Ericales > Theaceae > Camellia > Camellia japonica. The sequence goes on from JAPPVO010000059.1 coordinate 106,802,234, forward strand.
ATGCTACAACAAAACCTAACTCCATCATGGATAATCCGGAGTGTCGGTGACTTGGGAATTGAGACCCGTTCCGTCGCTCGGAGTACGAAACGTGCCTCGTTTCCCGTGCCCGGGCTAACTCCTATCCCGAACACGATGCGATATGCATGATATGCATGAAATGTAGCTAATATGCAACCCTAACATACACAATGTCATGGAATGGCATACACGCTATACGAGGTAATATACAACCGGGCATACACAATGCTATGGGTGAAATGGCATACGCAATGCAATAATGGGCTTACACCAACATGAGAGAGCCTCAGCCACACTCACATAGGAGGCCATCAGATGAAAACAAGATACCTCGAAGTGCGTGCCCGCGGGCACGCAAACCGAGAACGGACCCTCAGGCACCGAAATGCCACTCTAATGAGACATAGCAAAGACATGGAATATGATATGCAAACATGCAAAAATCAGTGGCAAAATGAGGGGCAAAACAGCCCCGAAACGAAAAAACCCGATGCATGAAATGATCCCGAAATGGATTTCAATGCATAAAATGGCCTACAGCTATACCATACATGCATAATTGATACATGACATGAAAAAGAAGAAGCAAGGCAGCCCCAAAACTCACATTTTTACAGTACAAAACATGGCCAAACAGCAATCACAAGTAGGGCTAAATGGCATACAAAAATGGCTCCGCAAGGGAGGTCATGAAGCAAGTGGTAGATGCAAAGCCCAAATGGAAAAATACCCTTCTACAAACTGAAGAGGGACTAAAAATATGAACATTTACAGTAGATGACAAGCCTCAAATCAGTATGAAACATGCTCAAAATGCAATGCAAGATTAAGGCCACAAGAGGCTATAACATGAAGTAGACCAAATATACACAAACAGCCAAAGACCCTTAATGAAACATGCCAAGAAGGTCAAAATATGGCCATTTAGTTCTGATCATGGCCGAAAACAGAAGCTAGATAAGCCTAAAAAAGCATGCAAAAATGGGGGCCAAAGAGAGGGGTATAATGGTAAGTACAACATGGAGGCCCCCAACAGTGTTGAGCCCTTCTACAATGTTGTAGAGGGGCTCAAAATAAGCCAACTCACAGTTTATATCATGCTCAAAAACAGATCACACATAGGCTAGAAATACCATGCAAATAATGGCATACAGAGGTATTGAAGCAAGTACCAAATGGGGGCTCAAACAGGGTTGAGCCCTTAAACAAACATGAAGAATGGCTCAAAAAATGACCCTTTCAGTTAGGGTCGGAGCCCAAAACAGCAAGCAAATAGGCTAGAAGAATGGTGCAAAAAAGTGCTACAAAAGAGGGAGATGGCTTACCCTTGAAGACCACTTCTTTGCTACCTCTTGGACCAAGGAATGTTGCTTCTAGCCTCTGAAAAACCCCTCCTTGCTGCTGGAAATGGAGTGGTGGTGGTGGTGCTTGGTGTGATGAAGAAATGGAGCCAAAACTTAGATGAGAGAAATGGAGAGATATGTATCTATGTCAAAGCAAGTTTTTCAACCCTTGAAGAGCTGAGCTGCTGTTGTATGCAAGGATGGAGGAATGGAGGGAAAAAGTGTAGTATGGGATTAAGTTCCCTCTCTACAAAAAGTCCCCCGAAATCAGATATTTTGGGGGAAAAAGCTATACAGCTGCAAGGCACACATCCCAAGGATCATGGCCGGCCTGCTATTTTTGTTGCAGGTGGCCGGCCGGCCACCCCCTATGGCCGGCCGGCCAAGGGGCAAAAGGTCAAAATTTTCTGGCCGGCCACCAGAGAAATTGTCCTCCCAGGTCTCCTCATCACAACCCTGTGGTTCAAAATTGGCAACTCTAAAACAGGAGAGAGAATAGGCCACTTTTAGGAGGGGTTCAAAAGGTTCAATAATTACTGGCCGGCCATAGACTTTTAGGGTCCTCCCATGTGTGTACAACACAAATATGTGGTTTGGGGTTGAAGAAAATGGCCCTAGGGTAGTCAACATTGGCTCGGAAGTGAGAAAAACGGGCGTCGGAGGGCGCCGGAGGAACATAACTGGTTGCTGAGACAATTGCTGGCCTCCCACCCTTCAGTGACCTTCCTGGTGATAAAACAGAGGTACCTGCCAAAAATGAACGAAAACCGATGCAAAACGAATGCTCGGGGGCCAAAACACGCAGTTCGGGGTCCCGAAAATAGGCTGTTAAGCACCGAAAGTGGCATTCGACCACGAAGTGGGTCTCTCAGACCTCAGTGTCCCTAAAAGGGAGTAAATAAGATGTATGCCAAAAACCGGAGGAATCGGAGATGGTTAGACGGTCCCGAACCGAGGCACACGGCCTGACGGCTCCGAAAACCGGGAACCGGGCTCCGAAATGGGCAAAATGGCCTACGGCCACGAAATGTAGCCCACGGCCACTGAGAGATGGTCTACGGACCTCTCCCTCCCTTCAGGAAAAGAAACAGAGAAAACCGAGTCTGGTTCGCAAACCGAGACAAGGTACAGAAGAGGGTTCGGAAGTCCGGAGGCAGGGCTCACGGCCGCGACTCTGGAAAACACCCCTATGTTGGGGGAGGGTTTCCCTGTCCTATTTTGTCAGGAGCTAGGGTTTTACTACACACACAGCGGTTTCAAACAACCTATAAACGGGTAAGCAACCTGTCCTAGTTTGGAATGGTCACTATGGATCCGAATATGCACTAGGTCGAATGGTCAAAAAGGGTGCCCCGGTAAAATCGGGGTTTGTGTTCCCATGCTGTCAGAGCCCAGAGCCGATCAGCCTTATGGACATGCCTTGACAAGACAAGCCTCCGGCAAATCGTTCGGGAATGGCATATGGCAAACACGATGTCCTAGGCGCACCAATGCAAATGCAATGCAAAGAAACACACAAGTGTAGTCAAAACCAGATATCATGAGTTCGAGTCAAGTTCTCTAAGTCCCCAGCAGAGTCGCCAGAAACTGTAGACATCCCTGAACGCATCCCGGGCGAAAGGAGTGCGAGTCTCTCCCGTTCTGGTTCGATATTGGGTCACTACAGTTCGAAGGACTCAAATGTCACGGTTCTCAATCTTGAACCAAAGAGTCCAAATCCGGCAAATCGTTTTGAAAACAGATTTTTTTGAAAGAAGTGCCAAACATGGATTGCTTCGCCAGATACAGAGTCGCCACCTAAATGTTTTTTAAATGGGAAATTTAGGAAACCCTGACTCGGTGCCAAAGGCCACGTGTCCGTCATCACCAAAGTTGCCTCGGCTCGGGAACTTGGGTACGATTAGGGAAGGTCACTTCGTGAGCACCCCCGCTCGCCCAGTCAAAGACCAGCCTCTACTAACCATGATATCTTATTTTGAAAACATTATGTGTTCTTATTCCGATTATTAGCCTAGGTTACTATGTGATGCGCACAGCATACAAGTATAGACTGGGTCGCCTGAATTGGAACAAAACATTTCATGTTTGTTTGTTTGAAAATGGTTTGATGGTGCTACCCGCAGGTAGGCTAAGACGTGGATTTGCCACCCTCGGGTGGGCTTAGAAAAACATGATTTTGCCACTATCTAGTGGGCTTAAATCAAACATTCAATGATTTGTTCCATTTCAAATAACTCAACCTCCACCCACAGGCATTCAAGGCAGTTATATCACATAAGCACATAGTCTCATGGTAAGCATACTATTCATGGCAGCACTCACACGCATGCAAGGATGCTAAAGCATAAAACTCACCGAGTACTCCAAGCCAAAACAGAAACTCGTTAGAAATCATGCATGATCCTAAACATAGAATTGCCTAATGCAACACATGCAAAGATGCGACTATAGCAGGATCGGTTATTCTAAACATGGCATATGAAATGTTACAGCTATCAAGTATTCAATTTGGATTTGAAATACAAATGCAGTTTGTATGATACGCCGAGCCCGGTGCATGCAAAACAGATGAATGATGCAAACATGCTGTCATACTGTATGCTAATCGAAATATGCCCTATATCTAACCATCATAAGCAGGTAAATAAAATGGAAGAAAGACGTGGGGTTGGAAGACATACATCACACTCACCCACACTTATTACAATCATGCCCTCGCGCAGAGGGTCCGAATAAATATACAGTCCCGAATGAAAGAATAATACAGTCCGAATAATACAGTCCACATAATATACAGTCCACATAATATACAAATCCCTAATTAATTAACAAATTAACTAAGAAAAATAAAGCTGGCATGCAAGCCAGGGACTGCCTCAATTCTGCTCCGGATGATGGAATGATGCATGTATGGACTGCTTTGCGCGGAAATCCACTGGGATGCCCCAATTAGCCTCTGTTTACACCTTTTCTTGAAATGCGTGCCAAGTCCCGAAAATTTGCTGATTCTTCATTTTGCTGCGACAGAGAGCAGGAAAGGAGCATAGCAATGTATTTCACAAATATATGCATGCCTCGATCCTCGGGCCACCAATCACGCATATCGATGCATGATGGCTGAGGAGCCGATTTGCACAACTCAATATAGGATGAATGCATATGAATGCTACAACAAAACCTAACTCCATCATGGATAATCCGGAGCGTCGGTGACTTGGGGATTGAGACCCGTTCCGTCGCTCGGAGTACGAAACGTGCCTCGTTTCCCGTGCCCGGGCTAACTCCTATCCCGAACACGATGCGATATGCATGATATGCATGAAATGTAGCTAATATGCAACCCTAACATACACAATGTCATGGAATGGCATACACGCTATACGAGGTAATATACAACCAGGCATACACAATGCTATGGGTGAAATGGCATACGCAACGCAATAATGGGCTTACACCAACATGAGAGAGCCTCAGCCACACTCACATAGGAGGCCATCAGATGAAAACAAGATACCTTGAAGAACGGACCCTCAGGCACCGAAATGCCACTCTAATGAGACATAGCAAAGACATGGAATATGATATGCAAACATGCAAAAATCAGTGGCAAAATGAGGGGCAAAACAGCCCCGAAACCCGGTAAAACGAAACCCGATGCATGAAATGGTCCCGAAATGCGAAATTAAGCACATGAAATGGCCTACAGCTATACAATACATGCATAATTGGTACATGACATGAAAAAGCAGAAGCAAGGCAGCCCCAAAACTCACATTTTTACAGTACAAAACATGGTCAAACAGCAATCACAAGTAGGGCTAAAATGGCATACAAAAATGGCTCCGCAAGGGAGGTCATGAAGCGAGTGGTAGATGCAAAGCCCAAATCGAAAAATACCCTTCTACAAAACTGAAGAGGGACTAAAAATATGAACATTTACAGTAGATGACAAGCCTCAAATCAGTATGCGAACATGCTCAAAATGCAATGCAAGATTAAGGCCACAAGAGGGTATAACATGAAGTAGACCAAATATACATCAAATGGCCAAAGACCCTTAATGAAACATTCCAAGAAGGTCAAAATATAGCCAATTTCAGTTCTGATCATGGCCGAAAACAGAAGCTAGATAAGCCTAAAAAAGCATGCAAAAATGGGGGCCAAAGAGGGGTATAATGGCAAGTGCTACATGGAGGCCCCCAACAGTGTTGATCCCTTCTACAATGTTGTATAGGGGCTCAAAATAAGCCAACTTACAATTTATATCATGCTCGAAAACAGATCACACATAGGCTAGAAATATCATGCAAGATTATGGTATTTAAGAGGGTATTGAAGCAAGTACCAAATAGGGGGCTCAAACAGGGTTGAGCCCTTAAACAAACATGAATAATGGCTCAAAAAAATGACCCTTTCAGTTAGGGTCAGAGCCTAAAACAGTAAGAAAATAGGCTAGAAGAATGGTGCAAAAAAGTGCTACAAAAGAGGGAGAATGGCCTTACCCTTGAAGATCACTTCTTTGCTACCTCTTGGACCAAGGAATGTTGCTTCTAAGCCTCTGAAAAACCCCTCCTTGCTGCTGGAAATGGAGTGGTGATGGTGGTGCTTGGTAGTGATGAAGAAATGGTACCAAGCTTAGGGATTTTTGAGAGAAATGGAGAGATATGTATCTATGTGCTCAAAGCAAGTTTTTCAACCCTCTAAACAAAGCTTGAGCTGCTGTTATGTATGCCAAAAAGGTGGGGCAATGGAGGGAAAAAAGTGTAGTAAAAAGGGATTAAGTTTCCCTCTTCTACAAAAGTCCCCCGAAATCAGATATTTTGGGGGAAAAAGCTATACAGCTGTAAAGCACACATCCCAAGGAACATGGCCGGCCACCTATTTTTGTTGCAGGTGGCCGGCCGGCCACCCCCTATGGCCGGCCGGCCAAGGGTCAAAAGGCTCAGGAAGATTTTCTGGCTGGCCACCAGAGAAAGGTGTCCTCCCAGGTCTCCTCATCACAACCCTGTGGTTCAAAATTGGAAACTCTAAAACATGAGAGAGAATAGGCCACTTTTAGGAGGGGCTCAAAAGGTTCAATCTGAATTACTGGCCGGCCATAAACTTTTAGGGTCCTCCCATGTGTGTACAACACAAATATGTGGTTTGGGGTTGAAGAAAATGGCCCTAAGGTAGTCAACATTGGCTCGGAAATGAGAAAAACGGGCGTCGGAGGGCGCCGGAGGAACATAACTAGTTGCTGAGATAATTGCTGGCCTCCCACCCTTCAGTGACCTTCCTGGTGATAAAACAGAGGTACCTGCCAAAAATGAACGAAAACCGATGCAAAACGAATGCTCGGGGGCCAAAACACGCAGTTCGGGGTCCCAAAAATAGGCTGTTAAGCACCAAAAGTGGCATTCGACCACGAAGTGGGTCTCTCAGACCTCAGTGTCCCTAAAAAGGGAGTAAATAAGATGTATGCCAAAAACCGGAGGAATTGGAGATGGTTAGACGGTCCCGAACCGAGGCACACGGCCTGACGGCTCAGAAAATCGAGAACCGGGCTCCGAAATGGGCAAAATGGCCTACGGCCACGAAATGTAGCCCACGGCCACTGAGAGATGGTCTACAGGACCTTTCCCTCCCTTCAGGAAGAGAAAACAGAGAAAATCGAGCTTGGTTCGCAAACCGAGACAAGGTACAGAAGAGGGTTCGGAAGTCCGGAGGCAGGGCTTACGGCCGCGACTCTGAGACTTCTAAACGAGCACAATATGCAACATCACCGAGCGCTCAATCGGTGACGTCTGAGTCTTGACGTCGGTCAAAAATGGGGTGTCTACACCCTGACAGTCCAGAACCTTCGAGGGTTATGTATAACTCATCGCCCCAACTTACTCTTCCTCATAGAGACGAAGAATAAAAGTTCCAAACTAGAGAGAATCAGACGACGCTTCAACTTTGTTCACTCCTGTTATGTTGAGCTGGAAGGGAATTCAGGAGGCTTAGCCTTATGGTGGGATAACAACCTCCAGCTAGATGTGAGACAGAAGACCAAGAATCATATTCGTTGTGTTGTTACTCTATCTAATCGCCCCATTCAGTGGGCAGCATCCTTCATATATGCTCCATCTCAACGAAATGTGCATAAAGAGTTCTGGGAGTCTTTTAAGAAAATTGATGAAGGAAATCAATACCCCTGGATTTGTATAAGGGACTTTAATGAAATAGGCTCCTGTCGAGAAAAACAAGGGGGAGTAGCAGTTCGAATAAGTCAGGTGCAGAAGTTTCAAGAGTTACTATCTGAATGTAAGTTAATGAACTTGGAATTCAAAGGGGCCGGGTACACCTGGTCGAATAACCAAATGGGAGAACACAACGTTCAGGAGAGGTTAGATCGAGCTGTTGTTTCTATGGAATGGCGCGTCCTCTATTCTCAAGCCCAGGTATTTCATGAATCTTTTATTGGTTCTGATCACTGTTCTATTATTTTATGTTATGATTTTCCATTAAAGAATGTCCCTAGACTGTTCAAATTCTAAACAATGTGGACAACCAATTCAGACTATGGTGATATTGTTCGACGTAGTTGGGCACAAATTTCTGCCAGGTCTCCAATGTTCCAACTTGTCCAAAAGCTCAAAACCTGCAAGAATGATCTGCGCAGTTGGAGCCGCGAAGTGCTTGGGAATAATAAACTTCAACTAGCCTTCCTAAAATCCCGACTTGATACAGTTCAGGGACAACCTCTAACAGAGGCACATATGCACCATCAGAACCAACTTAAGCAGGATATAGAAGTGTTACTCGGAAGAGAGGAAATGTATCTGCACCAAAGATCTCGCATTAGATGGCTACAATATGGAGACATAAATTTTTATTTTTTTCATGCCTCTATTATCCAACGTCGACAAAGGAATCAAATTCTAAAACTCCAAAAGGACGATGGCACGTGGGTAGAGTCTGTTACTAAAATAGACAGCCATATCCGAGAATACTTTGAAAATCTATTTTCGGCTGTTGGAGTTAGAGAAATGGAGTCAGCTTTGTCAGTGGTGAAGCCTCTGGTTACAAGGGAGACAAACACTCTTCTTATCAAATAGGTTACGGATATAGAGATCAAAGAGGCAGTGTTCCAGTTAGGACCATTAAAATCTCCAGGGTCGGATGGATTTCCTGGTTTTTTTTACCATACTTATTAGGAGACAGTGAGTTCTCAGATCTATAATGCTGTCAGGAGTTTTTTCAATGGTGGCTATATACTGAAGGAATTGAACCAAACAAATTTGGTTTTGATCCCAAAAGTCCTTCACCCTGAAAAATTATTGCATCTTCGACCAATTAGTTTTTGTAACTTTAGCCTTAAGATAATTACGAAGATTTTGGCCAATCGTTTGAAGCAAGTTTTAGGCAAACTAATCTCTTTGCAACAGTCTGCCTTTGTTCCAGGAAGAGTAAGTCAAGACAACATTCTAGTTGCTCATGAAGCTTTCCACTCCCTTAAAATATGGAGGAGGGGCACACCGGGAATGGCAATTAAGTTGGACTTTAATAAGGCCTATGACAGAATTTAGTGGGATTTTCTTTTAGCAGTATTGGCAAGGATGGGTTTTCACTCTAAATGGATCCAGTGGATAAATGAGTGTGTGACCACAGTTAGGTTTGGGATTGTTGTTAATGGGGTTATTCGGGTAGCCATAACTCCGTCCCGAGGCTTACGCCAAGGGGATCCACTCTTGCCATACCTCTTTCTTCTGGTATCTGATGTGCTTTCCAGACTACTCAGTGTCGGTTTGAGATCTCATGAATTTTCAGGATTAAAGCTTGCCAGACATTGCCCAACCCTCTTGCACTTTCTATTTGCCGATGATGCTCTTTTGTTTCTTAAAGCGGATCCTCAAGAAAGTGCTAATTTGCTAGCCATTCTCCGTACATACTGTGAGGCTTCGGGCCAACTTATCAACTTTGATAAATCTGGTATTATTTTTGTTTCAAATGTCCCTCAGGACATTCAAGATAAGATTTGTCAAAAAACTGGAATCACCAATGCTCCTTTAACTGTTAATTATCTGGGATTGCCATCTTCTTGGGGAAGATCAAAGGCTGAAGCCTATAGCTCTCTCATTGAAAAAAATTTATCCAAGCTCCAAGGGTGGAAATCAAAACTTCTTTCGCTCGCCGGTCGCGAAGTCCTTCTTAAGGCAGTAGCTCAATCACTCCCATCGTACGCAATAGCCTGCTTTGCCTTTCCCAAACATTTTTGCAAAAAATTGAACTCCTATATTCGTAACTTTTGGTAGGGAGGGGATTCAGAGAGTAAAGGGATTCATTGGGCAAAATGGGAGATTTTAACACTATCCAAATATAAAGGAGGCTTGGGTTTTCGTGATTTTCATGCTTTCAATTTAGCACTTTTGGCCCGCCAAGGATGGCGGTTGCTGAAAAACCCCAATTCTTTTTGTGTTCGCATTTTGAAGGGTATTTACTACCCTAACACTGATTTTTTGCACGCCTCGAGTGGCCGAAAAGCGTCACAAGCCTGGGCTAGTTTAATGCAAGGAAGGAGTCTCTTAACAGAAGGCGTCCAATGGCAAGTACATAATGGTTAATCTATATCTATCTGGAATGACAAATGGGTCCCTGGGCTTCTTGGTTTTAAGATTGGCACAGTACAACATATGGGATGTAACCTTCAAAGGGTTGAAGACTTGATTAACAGTCAGAGAGAGCGGAATTTGCCAACACTAAATCAATTTTTTCGGGCAGAAAAGGTAACTGCTATCAAGTCTATCCCAATTTCAGTGGAAGGGAGAGAAGATAATCTCATTTGGCACAAGGAGGCAAAAGAAAATTTTACTGTTAAATCGGGCTATCATTTAAAGGTCCAGGAGAAAGACAAAAGGGCTTCCTCTCGCACTTCATCATCCTTTCAAGTCCCAAAAACAGTGTGGAAAATTATATGGCATCTCCCAGTCCCACCAAAAATTTGCCACTTTTGGTGGCGGGCTTGCAACAACTCTTTAGCCACAAAAAACAACCTTTTTAGACGAAAGTGTGCCTAATCGAACCAATGCCCTATTTGTTGGAAAGCCCTAGAAACAGTGGAACATCTTCTGTTTGGTTGTGGATGGGTTCGAGCTATTTGGTTTGGGAGCCCGCTGAATTTCAGAACAAATATTGAGAAGGTTTCAACAGTGTTACATTGGACTTGTGCTTTGGTAGATCAACTGGGGACTCAATACTCTGCATCTCAACTTCTAGGGCAGTTTACATGGTTAGGTTAGCTAATTTGGAAGGGAAGGAATGACTGTGTCTTTAACCATGTTCCGGTAGATCCCTCTTCCACTTTATTTCGATTCCAGATGGATACAGAGGAGTGGTTCCGAGCACATCCAGTGACACCCTCTCCCAACATTAGTTCCACGAGGCCAGAGATGCCTTCGGCACCTCAACTTGCTTGGCAACCCCTTCCAACAGGAGTTCTAAAGATCAACTATGATGTAGCTATGGGAACAAGCACTGATAAGGCTGTGGTAGCAGCAAATTTTCAAAATTCTCATGGTCAAATTTTGGATGGCTTTACTCAAAGAGTCAACATCTCATCCTCATTCCAAGGGGAAGCGCAGGCCATTCGATCGGCTTGTTATGCGGCTCGCGCCCACAACCTCTCTTCTGTTGAAATAGAGGGGGGATAACAAGAATGTCATCTTTTGTGTGTGTCTGAGACTGATCCTCCTTGGGAAGTTGCTGCCATCATTTTTGATGTTAGAAGCTTGGCTCGAGAATGGTCTTTTTCTTTTTCTTGGTGTCCTAGAGTGGCCAACACAACAGCCTATTGGATTACGAAAGCTATGCAAAAAGGTTTGCTTCCTGCAGATTGGGTTTCCAACCCTCCCCTAGTTTAGCCGCCTGTTTGGCTTTTTACTAGTCTCTTGTTTTCCTTTTCTAATTTACTTGATCAAAAAAAAAAAGAAAGTGTAAAAATTGACTTGTTTGGGAAGTACTTGATTAGTATACTATTTTTATTTTTTATAAAAAAATGTAAAATATAGGTTGGATTTAAAGTGATATGGTAGAGAGGTGATGTGATCCAAATAAAATAATTATGACCCAAATAGGATAATGGGTTAAAATAGCATGTGCTATTGTAACACATGCCAAACAAACACTTAAAAGTGAAAAAATCAAAATAAGATTATCATAAAAATGTAGAGGTACTAAATAAACCTTTATCCTTTTAAGAAAAATACTTTTATAAACATTTTTTTTTGGTAACAATAGGAATTGTTTTTTTTTTTATTCATTTTTTTTAAAATTTCGAGTCGAATGATATATTTGCTTCCCATCCAAAAAAAAATTATATATGTGCCTCTTCCTTTTACAATAGTCAGAATGTAACAAAACAAATGTAAAACAAATGCACACTAAAACAGAGGGTTGGATCCATTAGAAACTTGACCAGTGAAATAATTAAAATAAGTTTTAAAAAAAAATTAATTATTAAGAAATACGTGGAGAGAGATTTTGCCTACGTTCAGTTCTCTTTTAAAATTGTGATTTCAATCAAAAAAAAAATTAATTTTTTTTTTAAAACTCATAACTAAACATAGAATTTAAAACTCAATTCAAAAATTATTTTGCAAACTCATAACCAAGCACACACAATTAAAAACTTATAACCAGACTATTTTCAAAACTCTATTTTAAAAATAAAAAAAAAATTATTTTGTTTTTTGAAAATATTTTTAGAATCATGATTTTAATGTGGAGTTGTGTTTTGAGTTATGAGTTTTGAATTGAGTTTTGAAAAGAGAATTTATTTAGTTATGAGTTTTGAAAAGAGTTTTGAATTGTATTTTGAAATTTTTTGAATTTATTTTTTTAATATTTAATAATTTTCTTAGTTTTATTTTTTTGGGTAAATATTTTATATTATAAATATTTAGTTATTTATTTTAATATGCACTATATTTCATACATTTGTACGCTGTATTTTTTTTTAAATATTTAAAAAATTAAAAAAAAATTATTTTATTTTAAATACATAAATTTTATTTTAAATATTTTATAAATATTTTTCCAAATATTTTAGTTTTTTAATATGCTAAATATTTTTAATTTTTTTTTTACTTTTTTTATATATATTTAATTTTAAAAAAAAATTGGATTTTCATATATATCTAAATCATAATAAATTATTTGGCCAATACTTAATGAAATAACAAAAATTATTTTTTGAAAAAATAAAACATAATAATAATAATATATTTTTCTTCAAAAATAGAAAATAAAAAAAAATTTAAAGGACAAAATATAAAAATAAAAAAATAAAATTTTTTTTTAATAAAATTTTGAAATGAGTTTAGTTATGAGTTTTGAAAAGTATTTTTGAATTGAATTTTGAGTTATGTATTTGGTTATGAGTTTGGAAAAAAGTTTTTGAATTAAGTTTTGAATTGTGTTTGGTTATGATTTAAGTGTGGAGTTGTGTTTTGAATTTAAATTATTTAAAAAATAAAATAAAAAAACATTTAAAATAAAAATTATATATTTAAAATAAAAAATAAAATTTTCTTAAAAGTTTTAAATATTTAAACAAAATAAAATTCAAAAAATTTCAAAATTCAAAAACTCAAAACTCAAAATAAATTCAAAATTCTTTTTAAAACTCAAAACTCTTTTAAAAATTCAAAATTCAAAATTTAAAAGCTCAATTTTTCTTTTTAAAATTCATAACCAAATAAATTTTCTCTTTTCAAAACTCAACTCGTAACTCCACACTTAAATTACAACTCAATACTTAAATCATAATTTTAAAACTAAACCAAATGGAGCTTTCTGGTTTCTCTTTTCATATTACTAGTGGTTGGGCACGTGCGTTGCACGTGGCACGTGATTTTTCATCAACTGTTAAAAATGTAATTATACATGTCTCTTAAATTGGAATGCGATATTATATAAAGTATGGAGATTTTTATAGGTAAATTGATATATACCTAAAATACAACTAAGTAAAAAATAAATACATACTAGATTGAAAATTTTAAATGATAAATGAAAATTTTAATAAACATAAATATTAATTTATAATTAGACTGTTAAGATCACAATCTTCTCTTAAACAATAAACAATAAACAAGTCTTTTAAATATGTAGTATTACACAAACTTTTTTCCATCAACTTTTTACTTCAATTTTTTATAATTAGTACTTGTAATATAATTAAGGTATGAAATTAATTGCAAAATTACACAATTTTGTTTAACAGTTCATCTCATAACACAAATTCATTGAACTCACTATTGCATATTATTTGTGTAAGAATGCATTAACATTAATATGTAATATATTTTTATACATTAAGAGTTGTTGAGTCTCATTTCATGTGCCATGAATATTTTGCATGATGAAAAATATAACATTAGTCATTAATATATTTTTATTTATGTAGAAAATGTGGAATAGTTTTTTTAAAGAAAATGGAATAATATTGTACCTTAATATTTAGATCAATATAGGAATTTCATAATCATTTTCACGATATTAATAGATCCATACTTTTAAGGATTCATGTGGGAAGTGGGTTGATTTTTTTGGTTTTTTGGCTATTTTAGCCTGAGGCTAAAAAGCCTCGCTTAGGAAGGATTTTTTGACTTTTTTGAATTTTTGTGAGAAAAAGAATGTAATGATTATGGGTTAGATGTGATATTTTGTCTTATTGAACTAAAAAGCCTATTTTATCTTTTTGTGACTAAAATAACCCCAAACCCAACCTAACTCATCTTCCCAAACAGAGGCTTAGTGTATTCAGAGTCACTTTCATAAAACCGCCAAGTTAAATAACTTATTATGTCATTTGTTAATAATCAGCATATGACAAAAATTGATCGAAACTTTTTTATTTAATGTATTTACTTTCTGTATCATTGAGTTATTGGGATAATGTTTAGGTATCATATGATTTTTTATTTTTTTTTATAATTTGACTCAAATGTGTGCATGAGATACATTGTTTTTCTCAAACTTCACGACAGATAGTATAAGTCATGCTTCAACTCGTCTAACTTTACTTGGAGAATATGTTGCAATAAATCTTTTGTATTTTTTATTTCACCATCTTCTTGTTTTTCTTCTAGCTCACAATTATAACTCAATGTAATAAAAATATTTTGAAGAGTAAGAGTTTGAAACGATATCATATTGTTATGAATTTCAAAATCTATTTTCCTTCACAATGTGATTTTTTCTATTGAGAGAAAAAAAAAGTACAATATTATTGTCATGAATAAGGTATTTTACAAAGTCTTGATTTGTTATTAAAAGTGTTCATTGTGGACACTTTTTGTATGACATGTATGTATATATATATATATATATATTGAACATAAGTTGATAGGAGAACAATACATAATTTCGCAATTTTTTCTTAACAAGTATAACTATATTACTAAGTGATACATGTTAGAAAATTAAAGTATTCCATGGTAATATAGCATTACGGATTGACAATGTATGAATACAATAACATATATAAATTTATATTTATATATTTATATATGTAGATACTAACATATATAAGATATCACAAAAGTAATATGTGAAACCTTTTGTAATAATATAATACAGGTAACAATAAGAAGTCAATTATTTATAATCAAATAGTTGGTCATGATGTAAATGTTTAGTGTTATATTTTTGTACTTTTTTGTGTATGCACTATTTTTTAATTAGATTATTAAATTCACATAAAATTGAAAGTAATTTGTGAATAATTTATGTAAAATTAGAGATTAGTGAAGAAAGATTTAGAAAAAAAAAAAAGAAAAAGAAAAAAGAAAAGAAGTTTATAGTGTTTGGTTGGTTTGTTATTTCAAACTTTTGTTTTGAATTTTTTGATTTTCATGTTTTTTGTCTTTGACACTTCTTTTAAAATAACCCTTTTATTTTCTTTTAAGATTTACTTAATTTAATAATACTTTTTTAGTTTTTAATTTTACTTTTAGATTTAGATTAATCTAAATGCATTTAAAAAATAATTTTTTGTGTATTCTTTTTGAATTTTTTATTAATATTAAATAATAGTAATAATAATAATAATAAATCATTACATGTTCGAATTTATAAATTTTTTACCAATATTTTACTTTTTAATTCTATTTAAATTATTGGATATTAAATATTCACATAAAAGTATAATTTAAATATAAAATATGAAGATATTCTAATATCTTTAATTATCAAAATTGAGAAAATATGAAAAATGAATAACAAAATTATGAAAAACCAAAAATGAAAAAACAAATTAAAAAAAGGAAACCAATTAAAGTAGTTCTTGTTTAGAATTTTGACATCATACATTGATTATTAGAGTACCATGTAAAATATTATAATTTAGAAAATTTAATCCAAACAAAAAGAAAGTTTATGAAAATAACCTGTCAATTTTTGAGATGCAGTACAAATTTCTATTTTAAAAACGTACGCACTTTCGTCTGTCTAGATTTGAATGGATGCATACAGCTTTAAGATTCAACCAAAATTATTCACAACAATTTAATCCATGATAGACAATTGTAAATATTATGTATATCAGTATAGAAGCAAATATAAAAAATAAAAAAGAGTAATTATTTTTTGTTCTTCAATCATCATCAATGTCAAAAATAAGGAGATGGGTTTTTTTTGACAAAAAGGCAGACGGTTTGTTTATATTTATATGAAACTCCTGCAAATAGATATATCATTTTTGAGTGTTCAACTCTAAAAATAAAGAAATAATTAATTTATATAAGACTTTTCATGACTTTTAAAAAATATAATATATTTGAGAGGGTAAAATTGAGATTTAGAAAAGAACAATAAAAAATATGACAAACTTTTCACATTTTTAAAATTATAGTAGATTAATTTTTGCTTGGTAGAAATTGCGGCAAACAGGCCTCCAGTTCAATCTTCCTACACATTCTAATAGTTGCAAGAGACACTTAGCAATGAGCTCAATCTCCTCCACATAATTAAAAGCAATAACCACCACATCAATCTTTGACGAGGAAATTACAAATCAGTAGGCTAGTGAAAGAATATTTTCATTTTTATGGTGATAAAAGTGTCATGTGTGCATGGTACAAGTTCTTTCTTTTTGTGTTTGGTGCAACTCTTTTTTGTATCAAAGTTACACTAATTTTTTTGTTTTATCTGTAGTGTAATTATTTGTTCACTGTCCCAGGCCTCGTTTGGGAACTCTCCATTTTAGTCAAAAAGTCAAAAAGTTACTAAATTAATCAAAAAGTCAACAATCCATACCAAAAAATCAAAGATTCTCTTTTCTTTTTACTTTTTGCACATCTTTTCGTAAAAAGTCAAAAAATCATCCCAAACATACTCATTTTTTTTAACTCATATTTTAACCAAATAACTAAAAAATTACTAAATTAATCTATTTCCAAACGAGCTCTCAATTTTTCCATCTTTCATTCCTTTGTAGACATATTTTTCCATCTTTCATTCCTTTGTAGACATATGGCAGTTTTCCTGAACTTCAGGCCCCCACTAACTTGAATATTGATGTAGGGTGTTCTCTTGGGGGCGTCCGGATCCTCTAGAGTAACTCTCTAGAGTGATCCTCTAGAGTGGATGATCGGACGGCTGAGATGATGTCTAGACAAAACGACGTCGTTTTGGTACAAAATTTTTTTTCCTGAATTTGCAGATCGAGAGAGGATGAGGAAGAGAAGCCATTGATGGGGTCTTCAAAGCGTGTCTAGCAGCCATGGCGTCGACATTGCTCCTAATTCTGGCGACGGAGATCGTGATTCCAGTGTGTACAGTGGTCGAAACCCACAGATCTGTCGACATTGCTCCTCTATTTCTCTGCTCTCCTCATCCGTTGGTCCGAAATCTGAGTCAGATTCCAAAATCGTTCGTTCATTGATTCCAAAATCTGAGTCATTTTCTCTTCCTCCCTGTAACTCTGATTTTGCCATGTGTCTATTATTAAAAAAAAAAAAAAACAGATCTGGGGTCTGTAATTTAAAACCAGATCTGTAATAAAAAAAACCAGATCTTCAAAAAAACCGAGAGAGAAGAAGAACTCCAGCATAGAAGGAGACGCGAGAGAGAAGAAGAACTCCAAAATATACATGGGGTCTGTAATCAAAAGATGGATTTTGAAGTGCCGAGTTTTGCATATATACATGGGGTCTCCAAAATATACATGGGGTCTGTAATTTTTTGTTTTATTTTGGTTTTTTGGAATTGTTTTCTTGATGGGTTTTTCAATTTACAAACAGATCCAGAAGCAGAAGTGATAGCTCTCTCACCAAAGTCTCTCATGGCGACGAACCGATTCGTATGCGAAATATGTAACAAGGGTTTTCAAAGAGATCAAAACTTGCAGCTTGACCGAAGAGGTCACAATCTTCCATGGAAGCTCAAGCGAAGAACAAGTCAAGAAATCAGAGAACAGAGCTTGAAATCTGAATTTTTTTTTTTGTTTTTTTTTTTTTCAAATTTCACGCCAAAACGACGTCGTTTTGGCGTGGAACAATCTCAGCCCTTGGATTGTTCACTCTAGGAGATCACTCTAGAGAAGGCACTCTAGAGGATCCTCACGCCTCTTGGGGAAGGGGGTAGGTGCTGTCACAGCACCATGCTGTGACAGCGAACGGCGCCGTTAACTTACTCAAAAAAAAAAAAAAAAAAAAAAAAGTAGTTTGGATTACACACACCAACAATGATTCATCCCACTAAAAACACCACCACTAATAGCACTAATGCATTAAAAAAGTAAAAAAAAAAAATACAACTCCAAGACCAAAATATCACATCATTACTGACGGGACCTACTACCACCTAATTAGTGGGAGCACTAATTAGTGCTCCCAAGCATTTTTCTTACACACACTACCGTAAACAACATTTACTGAGACAATAAAGAGAAGTCATATAAAAAATTAAAATAAAAAAAATAGAAACACAAGCATGTGGCCATTAGTTTTTATAAATTTTTAGATAAATTATATGATATTTTTTTTTTTTTTTTTTGTCATTTTAATTCATATAATTTTAATTAATTCAATTTTAATTATTTTTTGTTTTGTCCCAATTTAATTTAATTCACTATAATTGTTATTTTTTTTATTTATGAAAAATGTACATATGAGCGACATGTATAACGTAAGGACAAATTTTATTAATTTACTGAGTTAATATCAACAAATTTAGTAATTATTTTTTGTCAAAAATCCTACATCAATATCAATTAAACAAAATTGACACAAAAAGTCTAAAAAATTAAGGATCAAAATTGAGCTAATTGAAAGTGTAAAGACCAGTACAACACAAGTGACAAAATGTAAGAACTACCGATGTAATTTACTTTAAATTAAAAAAAAAATGTTGAAATATAAGCATTTGAAACAAATGGTATTTTAATTATACAACCTGTAATAACCATATAATACAAAAAATACATGTAACTACCATATATATAATTGTAACAACTAAATTAAATCAAAAATAAAAAATAAAGTTGAATTTAAATTGTAAACCAACTAACAAATTCCATATTCAATATCATTGTAAATCTAATTCCTTCACATATCAAATCATTCAAAATTTAAATTTCAAAATCATTAAAATGAATAAATAATAATATGATTGAGCCCAATATTTCTGGAAAGTAAAAAATTACAATAATAATAAAACAATAGTTATATGTTAATCAAACTTTCTTCGTAGATGTTAAGGCCGTGTTTGGTTGTACTTTTGAAATGTGATTCTACATGCTAGTTTCAGCTCCATGTTTGGTAAGAGTTTTGGAATTAATTTTTCAAAACTCTGCCGAAAGCTCTGTCCATTCTACGTGTTTGTTGTATTTTTTTTGGCCAGGGGAAGACCACCCAGACGTCTACCACCCGGACGTCCTTGAGGACATCCACCCGGATGTCCTCTGCTGTACAGAATTTTTTTTTTTTTTTTTGCAATTGATTTATATAATTGGGAAAAATATTTTTTGAAATTTTTAAAATTTTTAATGTGCTTTCAAATAATTTTGAGTTATATGTTTAGTTATGAGTTGTAAATTTTTGTATCACATATCAAATATCACATCAACAATTCCCCACTCAAATCAAACCTCTTTTCCAAAACTATTTTCAAAACTCTTTACCAAACAAATTTTCTACACTCAAATCATAATTCTACAACACAAACTCAAAATACAATTCATACTCTCAAATCACATTTACAAAACACAACCAAACGCAACCTAAGTTTCTCTTTTTCCCTAAAATGAATCCTAAATCTAAAATTATAATTTTATGCTAAATAGAAAAACGTGGCCACAATTGTGGTTTTTTTTTTTTTTTTTTTTTTTTTTTTTTTAAAGCTTTTCCTAAAATCAACCTAAACCTAAGTTATTCTACAGCATAGCAAGGGAAGGCCACAACTTGCATGAACCTTTCTTTTTTCTTTTTTTTTTAATAAGTTAAACGGCGCCGTTCGCTGTCACAGCATGGTGTTGTGACAGGCGTGAGGATCCTCTAGAGTGATCCCTCTAGAGTGATCTCCTGCAGTAAAGGAGGTGGGCGTGACACCTGTCCCACTAATGGGATTAAGGGTTGAGATCAATCCTCACCAAAACGACGTCGTTTTGGTGAGGGAAAAAAAAAAAAAAACTTGAACAGAATGAGAAGAGAGAGAAGAGAGAAGATTGAAATCGAGCATCAAATTCATCCGAGTTGTGAAGGAGAAGATTGTTCCGATCCTTGATCATCGACGTCCTCTTCCTTATCCTTGATCATCGACGTCCTCATACTCCCCATCTGCTGCCTCTGCTTCACCGACCCCTGCATTTGCGATTCCTGAGCCCTAAAACTTCGATTCATCATCAAATCCAAACTCAACAAACACGAAAACGAACAAAACCATAAGCTCTCTCCAAAATCAAAATGGTCCTCTGCTTTGCTGGATTCAAGCTCTCATTGTTGGTCTTTAATGGAGCTTGTCTGCTGAGAGAGACCAGAGTTTCAATGATAAACATTTTTCACTTCTTTCTTATATATATATGCTCTCTTCCATGACCCTCTCGTCATCTCTGTACTCCAAAGAAGAGAGAGAACACAAACAATCAAAACCCATTTCAATTTCTCTTCCATTTCATTGATCCACAGATCTAACTCTTTCAATGTCAGATCTTCCCATAGTTCTCAATTATAAAAGGTAAATTTTTTAAAATAATCTTTGAAAAAAATCTGTTTTTTTTTTTAATCGCAGATCTAAGTAAGTATAAAAGAAAAAAATCTGTTTACAATCTGCGATTTCAAAGATCTGTTTACAATCTTCAAAGATCTAAATTTTTTAAAATAATCTTTGAAAAAAATCTGTTTACAATCTGCGATTTCAAAGATTTTTGCCATAGTTCTCAATTTGTTTGACATCAAACCCAGAGCTTCACAGTTTCGTTGTGAAGATGATGATGAATGGAAGCCATTAACAGAGCTTCAAAAATCTGATTTTTTTTTTTTTTTTTTGAAAATCCTCACCAAAACGACGTCGTTTTGGTGAGGCCTAACCACAGCCGTCGATCATCCACTCTAGAGGATCACTCTAGAGAGTTACTCTAGAGGATCCGGACGCGTTGTGACAGCACCTACCCCCTTCCCGTTCTGTTGCTAGTACTGGAGTTCTCCATGATGTTGCCCATTCTTCACAAACTGCATGACCCCCATATGCAGATGAACCAAATTCAGTGTTTAAACACCACCAAGGGATTAGCTTAAAAAAAAAAAAAAAAAAAAAAAAATTGTGTGTTTAAACACCCACAATGGTTCTATCCTCTCTCAACCCTTTTCCCATATCATTGTGGGTGTCCTTCCTTCTCCGACAACAACGGTGACGGAGTTGGACAACATCAACGAAGACGACGTCAACAGGGACAACAAGCTTTCAAACAGATCTTGTTTTTAAAACCACATCTTTGAATAGATCGGTAATTTTTCCTAAATCATAGCTGTTATTTTTTGCGGATTTTTGTTGTTTGTTTTTTATTTTGTTGTTTGGTTGGAACGGCCTTTTGGGATTTTGATTATGTACTATTATTGTTTTTTATTAATATAATATTTCTCATGTTCCAAAAAAAAAAAAAAAGAAGGGATAATAGCTTAGAGGGTGTGTGCTCACTCCTAATTTTGGTGAGCAAGTGGTTTTGGATTGAGTCTCCCGACATAGTTCCGGGTTTTCCATGCTAGAACCTTGGTTGGATTAGGTCAGGCTATGGCTCAAGTTTGTCCTGAGGGAACACCATATGGTTCACCTGTGTACAGTATCCCTACTTTGTAAGGTCTGTCTAGGCCTCTCCTGTCCAACAATTAAGGGCCTTTTTTATCATGTCCAATAATGATTGCCATTGCCACGGTTGTCAATCTCCCCCTCCTACCTTTTTTTCATCAAGCAAAAAGCTCAAGATTTTAAGCTTGCTGCCAAGTGCCAACCAAAGAAAATTCATGAAGAAAAGACCAAAAAAGAGGAGTTTACTTGAACTGCATGAAATGAACTGGTTTTGTGGAATAAAGATACTTGGGAAAATAATCTGTTTATTATTCATGGCTGTATGCTGGAAAACTTGTTTAGTACCATTCTATTGCAGTGGAATAATAAGGGATCAAAATGGTCAATGAATTGTTAGGTTTTTGTAAAAGAGGGTCTGGAAATAGGATTAGGCTCTATCTGAGCCGGTAACATAGTTTCCACTGTTATGTTACATGATCGCGAAGTACCAAAATTTGAGAAACAAAGGCAAGAAGAAGAAGAATGCAAGAAAAACACCTAGGCAACTAACTACACATATCCAAAACCATCACTACAGAAAGAAGGCAATCAGACTATCCAATGTCACAAGGGTGTATGTAAATGTTCCATTGAATGGAAGAAGAAAAAAGTATCCCTAAAAAATGAGAAAGACCATTCCTCATAGTAATTATTAGACCCAACCCTTGAATCAAACTAATCTAAACCATAAATATAGACAACAAGACATCTACAGCTTACAAGGTTGTTGCTGAATTGCATGAAAAGCATTCTCAATGCAGTAGCCTGAACATGAATTCCCTACAGTAACTAACCACAATATTTATACAATTGTCCAACTCTTGACACACATTCAAATTGGAATTGATGAAGAGTAACAGAGAGAGAAGATAACCTAAAAAAACTAATTACCCAATGTGGAGCAACAGGATTTGGAACTTCATCAAGCAGATAGCACCATAATTCCTTGATATATATATAATAAAAATAAATAAAAAAAATCTCATTTTACTTGCAGACAATTACAGCACAAATTTGAAAATATGAATTTTAGGCTTTGTAATTTTCAAGCAATATATGTGATAGAGCTTAAAGGTTTACCTAGGATTCAACAAATGCACCAAGCAATGGACTGGTGTGGTACTCTCTCTCCATTGAACTAACCAAACCAAACCAAACCTAACTTTACCTTAAGTCCCATCAAATGGGGTCAGCTGCATGAATTCTTCTTTTTCACTCAACTCTATCCAAAACTATTTCATTAGTCAAATTAAAGAAATTCATATCTATTTACTACATCAGTTCACGTCAATCTAAGTCCACCCATTCTCCTAACACTACCATCTACCGTCACTGTATCGCATCTCTTCACTATTGCATCTCTTTTCCATAACTAATATTTATATAAAAAAAAAAAGAGGCTGAATTCTCATCCTCTCTTCCACTAATGCCAGTAAATTTATGTTTGTAGCTTCTAGTAATTGCATGTCAAATATCATACACCAATTGGAGCCGAGGCTTACCTCTATCAACAATGCTGCACACTTCAAGAAAGTAAATAAATTTTTGATCGGCAATTCAAGAAAGTATATAATCAAATCTTGTCTCACTTTACATTATTCATTACTTTTTTTTTTGTTGATAAATCTCTACATCATTCATTACTCTACTCTTTTTTCAACTCATGCTTTCTAAATTTTGTCTTCCTTAAAACCCCATCAATTACCTCTGACTATAATACTCCTAAGCCAAGCTTTATGAGCTTGAATCTCTCATGATAACCATCATAGAACCACATATTGTATTTGTCATAGCATCTTCAAATTCACTAGTTCACCGTATATTCGCTAGTTGTTTTGACTAATTTGCAGAGAATTTTTTATAATCATATCAACACTATCAGTGTGATTATTATACAACTACACTCCTTCCATTTTAGGTCTTCAAGCCAGGTTGATCCTCAGCCAAACACAAAAGACAAAAACACAGGGAAAAAAATAGAAAAGAAATAAAGCCAACTAGAGGGAGTTCACCACACACACTGACCAGAAAATGTGGGGGCACTGGCTACCAATCCCAATTCCTTATCACACAGCGCAATTGGTTTTTTTACCACATAAACCATATTCAGCTTTGGCAGTAGTTTCAATAAGCAAAATGTCATCAAAATCGTGTCTTGGTACTCACCACTAGAATAGAAAGATTTTAAGAAAGATTTTAAGCGACATCAGTCCACAGCTGCATCCCTTCATCAAATTTTACGACCGTCACTTCTCCCTCCACGTAATTTTAATTACATAGAAATATCTTTCCGTGTCTGCCTTTTCATCTTCAACAATAACAATAACGAGAACAGAAGAATAAGAACTTACAAAACACGGGTTCCTTCTTGTTCTTATTGGCAAGCCAATTGAATAAAGTCATAAACCATCCTACCCATCACAATTCACAAGATTAAATGATTTCCTTGTAGCTCTCTCTACCCTTTTCTCAAGAGCACAGTCTGAGATCTTATAACTCATCAATACAAGATAATAGTGTCATAAATAATGTAGTTCACATAATCTGGGAAAAATCAAAGAAATTAAACGATAAAATAAGTAAACAGAAAATTTATACATAAAATTTAAAGAATCAGATTAAGAGAAAATTAACCACCTGCACAAGCATCACAAATGATAACTTACAAAGAAAAACACCAAAGATAAAAAGGAACAAAATTTGGTGTTAAAGCATTTCCTAATCAAAATTTCATTTAGGCTGTGTTTGGCTCATGGATTTGGGTTACCTTGTGTTTGGATCATCGATTGTTCAAACAAACAAAACCCAAACAATAAAAAAAATATAATTATACAAATTTGGAAGTGTTTGGTGAGAGAGAAACAAGTGAATACTCTTAGAGTGACTCTTCAAGCTCATTAGCCTTCTCTTTCTTCTTATTGAGTTCTTCTTCATACTTCTTCAATCTCTCGTTCCACTTCTCCTATACATATATACATGTAAATCCCAAAATCATTGAATTGTTGCAGAGAAAATAGGAAAAAAGGGTGGGATCGAAGATTGAAGACGAACCTTGTAGCTAAGCTCAGCTCGGTGCATTACGTAAAACCCTAGAATGCCTCCGACGAGGGTACCTGTGATGATCCGAACGTAGCCCCATCTCACTGAACTCACCATCTTCTCTCTCCTCTCGCCCAACCCAAATGGGAACTATGCATACACGCACATGTATCTATACATGTATATATGGGCCCACCTAAGATGTTTTGGGCTACCATTATTTTGGCCCATTTGATTGACCCATCATTATGAGTAATTACTTAAAATTAAATTTACAAATGTTACGATATTTCAGATTCTATTTAAAAATTTTTGAGCTAATAAGTTTTATTTAATAAAATTAAAAATATTATCATTTTTTTTTTTAATTTTTAAAATTAAAAACATTATTAATTTTGTATAGTAATATTTCAGATAATTGTTTCACTAACTGATAAAAAACACAAATATGCGGTTAAACATTTTTGTCATTCTACTTATTGGTTTGATTTAATTATCTAGTAAAACTGATAATATTATTAGTTTTTTCTAGTTTTAAAAGTGAGTACATTATTAATTTGTTTCATTTAAATATTTTTTTTTTCAATTTTGCATTATCATCCTCCTTTATAGACACAATTTTCTTTTTTGCACAAAAAAAATAATTCAATTTTTTCAAATTTTTTTTTGCACATAAATTTTTTTTTTAGCTTTTTCAATTTGAAAGTTGATACTTTAAAGTTTTGAAAAAGCAAAATAAATACCAAATCATTATGTTCCTTTATAGATAATCATAAAAAATGAACAATTATTGTTTGAAAGACAATTCTGACTATTAAAATTTTAATGGGATTTGAAGGTCTAAAAAATCTTAGTCAAGATTTAAAGAAGTATAAGTTTATAAATTAGGACTTGTGTGTAAATGCGCCAAAACTTATTGATTAATCCTTGGCACCACGTGACCATGCCTTAAGCCAATCATAAATTTTCATATTCATTTATATTTTTCAATTACTCAATGCAGAATCATAAATTTCACCACCTCCATTAATTACAATATATGTAAAGCGCCACGTAACTATCGCCATATTAACCAATAACTTCTCCATTTGATTGGCTAATGAACCAATGGAGTTGGGCAGAGTAAATGAGTTCTTTCATTTCTTGTTTTGCTATTTTTATTTTTGGAAAATATGGGATTGATTTTAAGATTTTTGAAAATAAAAAAAATATAAAAGATATTTTTACTTATTTTCAAAACAAGTTATTGTTACGTCTTCCCTTCATTAATACTTCCAGCCACCACCCACCGTCATTATAGGCCATCAATCAACTACCTACAAGCTTTAGCCACCTTTCGATAACTCTTCTGTAATTAACCAGTCACCGACAATCCTTTAGTCACCCCATGACCTCTAGTAATACTTCGACTACTAACTTCGACAACTAACTTCAATCACTATATTCGTCCATCCTCCACTGTCAACTAATACCTTTCACAATTCACAAAATATGCTTCTTTTAACATATCAATAAACTTCAGTAAATCCTATCATGAGTTGAAAGTAGTTTAATTATATATATAGTTTTATAATGCATACAAAACATAATAAGAGAGTTGAGTTGAAAGTAGTTTATATATATGTATATATAGTTTTATAATGCATACAAAATTATCGTAATAGGAGATACAAGACTCCCGTTTACTACACACACTGACAGAAAAACAACTGCCACGTCTTGTCAGGTAAATGGGATTACACCAACAGGTACAATTATAACATAACAAAAATTGAAATGCATTCCAAACCAAGTCCAATCCAAGCATGGTAAAACCTAGGGTTTTAAGCTTAAGCTGCAAATGAACCGAATTGTTGATAAACAGCCAGCCCGACTCAACTTGGCTTGTTTATTAAACAAGCCGAGTTCGAGCTCAAATATTAGACTCGTTTAGTAAACAAGCCGAACTCAAACTCAATAAACGAACTCGATAACTAAATGAACCGAATTCGAACTCAGCAAAGTTCGGCTCAACTTGTTTGCAGCCCTACCCACTACTGTTCATCAGGCTAGACATTTACAAAGAGTTCAAAAACCGATATCTCATTACAGATATGAACTGTTACTTTGGACAATAAGCATTGCCATAACTATTTTTTGCGAACTATTTCATTCAACCCATACAGTACAAAGTTACAGATAACAAATTGATCAAAAACCAGATAAACCCTTTCCTAG
The DNA here is from genome assembly GCA_030407325.1 of Camellia japonica. Taxonomy (NCBI): domain Eukaryota; kingdom Viridiplantae; phylum Streptophyta; class Magnoliopsida; order Ericales; family Theaceae; genus Camellia; species Camellia japonica. The sequence continues at coordinate 106,829,161 of JAPPVO010000059.1, forward strand.
CAAATATACAACAACTTCCCGTCATGGAACCCTACCCGGACACACTCATCAAACAATTCACTTCGACTAAGGTATGTGTATAGTTCATCTCTATGCATAATTACAATGGAAGTGACAGACCACCGGTATTGATCTGTTTTGTAATCTACAACACAAAAAAAATAAAAATAAAAATAAAAAAGCAGCATGCTAATCCCTGATGCATCAGAAAAACAAAGTGATCAAGGCTTTCGCTGCATTACCAATCAATCACTACCCATTGCCTGTGTATCTTTCTTCTTGAACCGTACACCCTTTTGGACGAACTGTTGCTTTTGTGTGGGCTCCACTAGTCTTAAACGAGACATCACGTAGGCTAAAAGTTCTTCGCGATGAGAAAAAGTGAAATCCAAATGGGCGTACTCAAACTCGTTGTACGATACCTCCACGCTCGAATCCCTCATCAACTTATAGTGTTTTGTCACCATTGAGGGTCGGATCACCTTGTCCTTGCGACCAGCAACAAGATCAACGGGAATGTCAATGAGTCCATAGTATTCCCCCAAATTGAATGGCTCAGGAGAACCATACACTTCCATGTTAGCCGCTTCACTCCCGTAATCGAACATCATAAATTTACCTGCCCGCTTCATCTGTGCCAGGTGTAGAGCCACGAGAAATGAAACACCTGGCATGTCATTCATGTTGTAGTGGGGTAATCCTATCACTCCAATCCAGTTTGAGCTGTCTCCACCGACTACGTAACTCATTAAGGTTTGAACAAGTCCACCAACGGCCGGGTAGTTATGGAAGTCCCGAGCCAACTTGTTGAGCAGCATACGAAAAAATCGTGTTGGTATATAGAAAGCAGGCACGATGGGGGCTAGCATAGGAGCCACCAGAAGGAATAGGTACTCCACGATTGTAAATACAAAGTTGGAATCAGCATGAAAGCCAGCGGGTGATAATAGGATCAATCTTGAGAGTCTATGGGGCTTTTCTTCGATCCGGCGTGTAATGACATACATCAAAATACCAGCTCCACCCAAGCTGTGGCAAATTGCACAAAGTTTGTAAGGCTGGTCACCAGTGATTTCTTCGTCCGGAACAGGTTGGTTGGACTTCAATTCAGAAATTTTTACTTCATGGATTTTCTCAAGCATTGCAGGAATATCCTCAGTCCCATGCTCGTTGATGGAGTAACGCCAATACCTGCATTAGATTAAAACATTAACAGCCTGTTTGGGAATTCATAAGAGAAAAGAAATTTGTTAAGTTGAGAGAAGATTGTGTTCTCTCTCCTTGTTTGGTTAAGCCTGAAAGAAAAGAAGAAAACTAGTGATTCTCCCCTATCTTGTTTGGATAGACTACACAAAAGGAAAGGGAAAAAAAAATTATTGCAAGCTATACTACCAAATTAACCTTTTATGTTTTTGTTTCTTTAGATGGATATTTTGGTATTAGAAAAAAGTTAGTAATCACCTCATATCTTCTCTCTCCCAATCTCTCCATTTTTGGAGATATTTAAAAAGTGGATTTTGAAAGAAATCAGGTTCTCTCCATTTCTTTCAATGTCCCCCCCATTTCTCTCCTCTCTAGTAATCCAAACAAGTGATTAGGACTAAGAAATCAAATTCTTTCCCTTTTTCTCCAAATACTCAATCCAATGGATTGTAAGTTACGTAGCTTATATTGCAGTTTGAATAATTACATCTCATAATACGAAGGAGATCTACAATAAATTTTGATGCAAACAAATTGAGATGAGGGATTCCATAAGATGAGTGAACAACTTTCACGCGGAACTTACTGTCTCGAGGAAATGTTCTTTTCAACATGCTCCCTGGAAACCAAACCACGGAAGTTCCCAAGAAAAACATCATAACCTGAATAGAAAATCAGAAATAAATCACAAAAAGCAAAAGGGAAGCATAGGAATCTGATATATCTTAGAAACTGAAATTACTCACTGAAAACACAACAAACCTTGATCAAAAGCTGCAAAAGCTGGAGAACCAACGACTCCATTAGATACCCAACTGGAAAAGGAAACAACTTATAAGGGTATGAAAGTGATAAAACAAAGCACAATATGTGAGAGTTAAAGATGAATAAGGATCTTATTGATTTATTTGATAATGAAAAGGACTCTGACTAGTGGAAGAATATACTGGTAATGAAGTGCATAGATGCCCCATTACCCATTTGCAACTCATATCAAAACTTTCGGTCCCTTAAATATTCTTTGGTCACATGACAATAAAAGAAACTTCTCCGCTTTACACATCCTGTTCTATATGAGAACACCCTTATCAATCACCCTTACTACTAGTTTCACAAGGGCTGCACTCCAAATAATCCATCTTAATCTTTCTTCAAGCAAAATGTTTCAAACATACCTCTTCAAAATCACTTCACTATATATGTAGAACGTTGTTAATACTTTGTTTCTTATTCACAAAATAATCTTTGAAGGAACCCTACTTATGTAATTTATATTATAACCTTATGTATGCTCTTCCAAATTGATGAATACCATAATGGGCTATGTCATCCTCTTCTTCCACCTGTTTCTCATTTTTTCCCTCTTCTTACAACCTAGAATACATCATATAAAACCGCCATTTCAAGCACCCATAACTTCTAAGCTTCTGTGTGAATGATCAAACTTCCAAGAACAACTCCATGTTCAGATTGCTTCATGTCCAACTTTAAAAAGATAAAATAAAAAACTACCAAAGCCCTACATTTCCGTCTTTGTAGTGGATGAATTTTAACGAAGAGAAGAAAATACAAATGTACCCCTCACCTGCCACTAGGGCTTGAAGAAACTAGATAGCAAATTCAGCAAGGTAACTATTAAGTAGACCACACGAGTCAAATTTAATACAGATATAAACCAGGTGGTACTTAAGAAGAAAAACTCAGCACCCAGACTTAGTAAACAGATCCCATGTCATAGAATGTGACTGATCATGTTATGTTTTTTCAGTAAAGTTAAGATAAATAGACAACCTCCCACATATTCAGGAAGCCCGTAGCATTTTCATTAGCCAAGAGATGAGAGAAAAGTATAAGGGGGGAAAAATATAACTCACCCCATAGATGAATCCAATATTCCATGTTGCAGATAAACAACTTTCCTTGAATCACGTCTGTAACACCAGAAGCAATTGTCAAACACATTGAATAAAGTTTTTAAGACAACACAAAATGGCAAAAACAAACTTCAGTTCAGAAGGAAATGAAAAGTTCATTCTACCTTGGAATTCTTTCCAATGTAAGTACATATCCATCCGCAGTCACTACACGAATAGCTTCATATGGATACCTAAAACAGATAGAGAAGTAATAAACTTTACGCAGATACACAGAAACAAGAAACTAATATGAAAATCCATGTGATAAATCTAGTGCAAATGCATGTATTCATGCCATCAGACTGCAGTAGCTGTAACCCAAATCCAAACTAGATTCCAGACAAGGATGGTTGCCCTAGAACCAACCAGGAATAACAGCAGAGAACGCAGTTTGGCTGACATTCAGCTGAATGATAAATTTGTACACCTCGGTTTAAAAAAATTAAAAAATTAATAAAAAAATCCAAATTATATATCTGTGTGCCTCCGTATCATGTCTCATCTGTATGTGGTGCCCATAACCATGTTTCTTAGATAGAATTCATGAGAAAACTTTAGTTGAATTAAAAGGTTATAACCAAATAATAATAACAACAATAACATTATTAAAAAATTTAGATGTGTGGATGTGTGGAAACTTGGAAGAAAGACATCATAATTGTGGGTACAATGCAGCACCACATTTTCAAGTTGGTACAATTGACTTCTGCACAATGCTGAAGGAAGAATAGAGTCTCCAGATTAGATCAATAAACTCACTAATTATTTAGCCCAAAGGAAAATAGAACGACCATTTGTCAAAAGAAACCAAGGACGCTGCAAGCCTCCAATGGAGAAACAAAGGTCTGCTTTTCATGTATGTATGTTTGCACAACTTGTGTGTGTAAATATAAACATGTGACTAACTAATCTAATTATTTGTAAGTAGTTGGAAATAAATTAAAATACCCAAGCTCTGTTATGACATCCTGACAGGTTCGAGCATCGGTATTCAGGGATTGGTGAAAAGTGGTTTCCCTTTCTGTAGGGGTCGGATCATCCTCTCCAAGAGTAGCCGTGGAGACAGTGGCACTGGGATCCAAATCACCAGCAGCAGTGTCTTTACTGCCACTGGTACGAAAAGAAAACCACCCCAATAGTGCTTTAAGTGTTTCTGATGGTGAAAGAACACAATGCGCTGCCTTGTGAACAATATCAAATATTGCTTCTATAGAAATTTCAATCGCTAGATGGAGATCCTGATTAACATAACATCATAGGTAAATAAGGAATTATCCATAGAAATGTTTTGCATGAGAAATACAACAATAAAAGAGCAACTTCAAATATATATATATATATAAATAAAAACAACGGAGAATATAGGAACAAACCTCTATTACTCCACGTCTCCTGTCAGTGGTGCGTTGCATGAAATGGTCCTTTAGGGCGTGTGCTTTATTGGTAGTGCGTAAACGAGATGGCTGCCTTTCTATTTTAGCAGACACTGTTGACCCCCTATAACAAGAGGCGGGATAGAAATATAATGGTATCCCCAACAGAAATTTCACAGGAAACAGAATCCATGAAAATATGCATCTGATCCAACGCGTCCAGCGCCTGCCAATCTTGTTGAAACTACTTGCCCTGGAGACCCTGGAACTTTGTGATAATGGAGATGCAGGAACTATGTTCCCATCACTATCTTCCTCGCCAGATGAGTAATCTACACTTGATGATGTATCAGAATCCACAGAAAGTTCATGGATGAACTGATTGAAAGATGACACACCACTATCATGGTGAAAAAAAAGTTAATTACATCAAGAACTGGAAGGCTTTTTACAAGCATAGACATAATGATAAAAACTATAACTCTAAAAAAAAAATTTACTAACCAAAAGGAAAATGTTTGAAAAGTCAACGCGTGTGTTTTTTAAATAATGATGCTATGTGAGTGTTAAAACCCAGATATATCTACTAATCAAAACATGGGAAACTTTTGCACCCAAATGCTAAATGTAGCCATCAACAAAAGTGTTAATCCTTGAAGAAAAGCACAGAGATCCAAATATATTTCTTATAAACCAGGGGGTTTACTAGAGAGCAAGGTTTCAAAAAGCGGTGTTACGTAACAGTTGCGATGGTAGGTGCTACCCGTTACACCCGCTTTTGCAGTGTGACAAAAATTCGCATGTGTAATGGTTGTTTCGGTGTTACGTAACGGCCGTAACAGTCCGTTACACACTTTTACAACATTCTGAATAACTTCCTTTCTATTAAAAAAAATAAAAAAACTTCACAAAAAAAAAACCGAATACTCAAGTGATCCAAGCCTAAAAAAAAAACCTTGTATGAATTTTTTATTCTTTATAATTTTTTCAAAATTTTTATTTCATGACATTATTAGCATGTAAAATAAAAATATATATAAATAGTGGTTGTATTTATTTTTATAATTATTTCATTTAATATTTAATTTTAAATATTTTTTATTTTGTTACCGTAATGTGTTGCCTAAAAAATGTCTTTTAAAAAAATAAATAAAGTCAGTAGCTCAAAAATAATTTTTGTTATGGCACAATTTTTATTTTTATAATTATTTCATTTAATAGTTAATTGTAAATAATTTTATTCAGTTAGCTGTAAAATGTTCTCTAAAAAATGTCTTTTAAAAAAAAAAATAAATAAAAATCAATAGCTCAAAAATAATTTTTGTTTATGGCACAATTTTTATTTTTATAATCATTTCATTTAATAATTGTAAATATTTTTTATTTAGCTCAGGTATTGGTAAAAAATAATTTTATAGACATTTAAAATCAATTATTTTTAAAGTCATTAACTATTAAAATAAAATGTCTAAGCTCCCTTTATAGTAATTTAAAATATGAAATACATTAGATCATACTTAAAAATTAACAAAAGTTGATCAAAATCTATTTTAAACCCCAATAAATGTGATTTTGAGGGGGGAAAAATGCATATCAGTAAGTTTTTTCAAATTGTGCGAAAAATAAAAAAATTCACGGTTCCAATTACTACAACTGTTACGCTATGACTTCTACACCCCGCAACCATAACCACGCCACCACAACTGTTACGGTGACTGCAACTGCTTTTCAAAACCTTGCTAGGGAGAAAATTAGAAGGGTATGAGCACATAAAGACTCAGGAGAAATGTGTAAAGGATGCAGTTAATAATGCTCTTCTATTATTGATTTAAAGATTAGACAAGGGAGTTTAAACAAGAAAAATAAAAGGAAGAGGAATGAATGCATCAAGACTCTAGAGAGCAACTCATGAAGGATGCAATTAGTCAATTCTCTTGTATATAATTTCAACAAAAGTTTTCTAAATAAATTAGTGAATTCCTTTCAAAGGTAATAAATCCTATGCAACTTTCAAACAATATAATGGTGAAAATGAAAAAACAAACCCATTTAGAAGATCTTATTATAGTAGCAAAACTTACTTTTCCATCCATCGTGGAAACCGCGGACCGCGAAATGTTGGCCTAAGCTCCCAGCCATGAATACCCTCGAGAATAGAAGTCTTCCCAGGTAAAATGGCTAACAGAAGTGCTGAAATTCCATTTATCAGCCTCACAATGTTGTTCAAAGACTCATACGTGACTGTTTTCACAGACCTGAATCGATAACAAAATCAAAGAAAAGAAAATGCACACTCAATATTTTATTCCTTTTTATGTAAAAGGTTCAGTTAAGCAATGGAAAACAATCAATAATTGACAGCATTACATGCATCAATCAAGAAGCTGAAGGGAGTAGGTAGACACATACACTGAAGAACAACATGAAGCAGTCAACCACAAAAAAAGGGACAAATTTTAGGGAAAATATGCCTTCAAGGCTGTTGGGATTTGTACCACATCTCACCAATGCTAATGTAAGCACTCCCACGTACACATCAAAGAGAAAAATAATCACACAAATATACGTGGTTCGATCCAAAACACTCAAAACCTACATCACTACCCGAACCCCATGCTCAAGGATAGTTGAACTCTTGCTCACCCGGTGCCCATGGTATTTTTTCTCTCACCCTTACATCTCTATTTTTTTTCCCTCACTACTCTCTCAATCTCTCTCGGAGAAACCCTACAGTCCACATGACTATTTATAATAGTCTATCTATGAGAATCCTAATCCCATACGATTAAGTAACCAAATCTTACACATATTAGGTTTCCTAGTAGATTATGGACTCTACTATCCTAACCCAAATACATATATAAACCAACCTAATAACTGTATGAGACCCACCTCTATCACATGGGTGGACTAATCCTAACAAAGACAACCCAAAATTTAATCAAGAATTAGATAACCCTAACTAGAGAAAAGTAAAAATTGAAGCCTCTTAATAGTGTGCCTAGGAAAGGAAGAAAAGGAGAAAACCTCAATTGGGCCATACAATGGGAACTGCCATATGTGTGACATGGCAGGGACAGGTATTGGACAATTTTATATGAACCCAAATGTCAAGCTTGTTTGAAGTTATAAAAGTCAGATTTTTCATAGCTACGTTCGATATTTCCACAGATCAGCGTATTATCAATTACCTTATAGATGGTGTCCAAGTCTCTAGGTTCTCTAGGTTCCTGAGTTGTATGGTTATGGTCCATGTAGAATTGTCTAGTCCTTTCATTATTGGGAATCAGTTGCCTCATAATCAATTTAGAAACTTCTGTTTCATGAGAAATTGGAAAATCATTTTTCTAATGGGAAACCATCTGATCTAACCTTTTTTTATTTAAAAAAAAAAAAAAAAAAAGGAAAAAAGAAAAGAAAAAAAGGAACCATCTATGCTTCTATATAAGCAAGCTTTTCTAAGAGATAATAACACAACTTTGATTATAAGTTTTACAAATTTTTACTCTCTTTTAATGGTAAGACTCCATCAACTTCCAGTTGAGACTTTTAGAAGGCCTTTGTGAGAGCCTAAGGTTTATATCTCTTTATTGTTCTTTTCTTAGTCATAGGGTGGACAAAAATCGGAACCAACTACTCTTAACACTAATTTTAGCTCCACAATGACCTTTGATCACAGAACCATAATGGCTCTACCAATCTTTTCACAAAACCTTACAAATTTCCATTGCTATACAAAAGCTTCAGCTTGCTGTGTTTTCAGTTTCATCACATAAAAAATAGTAAACCTCAACCAAATCCAACCAGAACCTAAACTTTAACCGCAGCATTATCTTGTCCATCATGAACCCCTAAATTAAAGCCCTAGCTTACCATTATAGATTGTAGGACAGCCGTGGTTCTGTTCCTTTAAGGCTCCATCCCGCATAGTCTCAAGTCCCAACTATTTGGTGTTGGCTAGCGTATTCTATATTTCATCAATCAATTTCACAATTAAATTGTAAAAGCTTGCCTTTTTTTCTTTTTCTTTTTTTTTCCTGAAAATGGCCTTTGCTCATTATCTCACCCCTCTTCTCAGACTTCCTCTTATCCTTTAACAAGCCCCAACTTTAATCAAACAACTCCTCCATGCATGTGCATCTATTAGTCTCCTTTGCACATAGCCAAACCATTTAAATTATTTCCATTCATCTAGTCCTCAATTTTTGTTGCCCCATAAATTCCTAAAGCCCCAATATTTCTTAGCACCAATCAGGTAATTCCCACAAAACCAATTACCCATCACAATATTATCAAAAAACGTTAACACCCTAACGAATTACGTATTGGTACGCAAGTTCCGAAACATGGTTACACTTCCGTTCCAAAACAGTAAATTTAGAGATTCAAAGCGATCCCAAAAGTTTATTTGAAATATATTTCCTTAAATGTTACCTTAAAAAAAAAAAAATTAAATATATGAAATAAAATCTAAGGTGAATCAAGCTTTGACAAGACAAAAAATATCAAAAATAGGTCATAATTTTTATAGAAATAATTTACTACATGAAAATATATATATCTATGTATATAATTGAATACCTAATAGTTAAGAGAAAATTACTCTAGAAGTACCTTAAATTCTCAATTATAATAAATATAAATCTACTCCTATCGTACCACATTTTAGAACATATGGCGTACCACGTTCCCGTTCCATATTCCGAAAAGATCCACATTCTAGGTAACATAGACCCACCGTGTCCTACAATTGGAAGGTCTCGAATCCCTATGTCTATCATGCATACACATTTGTTATATCCCAAAAACTGCTTCTCTCAATTGAATTAATAGGACTTCACATATTAAAAACCTAGTAAAACAGTTGAACTTCTTTATCAATTCTCCAACAAAAAACGCTATTATAATACTCACACCCAAATCAATCTATCAAACAGTCTAGCTACACAAATGGGATTTCACAAAAATCAAAACAGTTGAACTTCTTTATCAATTCTCCAACCAAAAAACGCTATTATAGATGCTCACACCCAAATCAATCTATCAAACAGTCTAGCTACACAAATGGGATTTCACAAAAATCAAAACAGTTGAACTTCTTTATCAATTCGTCAACAAAAAACGCTATTATGAATACTCACACCCAAATCAATCCATCAAACAGTCTAGCTACACAAATGGGATTTCACAAAATCGCACCAAATCAACATGGGAATGATTCAAAATTCCATCAAAAACTATTCATAAACCTACAAATCAATCATATGCACATACATAAATATCAGTAAAGAGACAGAACGTAACCAAATAGCCTAAATTATTATAAAGAAATTAAAAATAAACGAAAATTTCCATTGAAAATTTGAAACCCATCTCTGGTAATCAGACGGCGATCATCATAAACCACGCAAATACATACATATAGGTGATGATATTAATATATGAAGAGAGAGAGAGAGAGAGAGAGAGAGAGAGAGAGAATTGAGGACTGACTCTTTGGTGACAGCGAGGACGGTGTCAACGAGTCGTTGCATTGGTGGGTATGTTAGGTTCTGCTGATTAAAGAAACCCAGATCGATAAGGAAAGCCAACAACAACCCCAAGATGATGATCCGCGCGAGAGAGAGAGAGAGAAATGGGGACGGCGATGGTTCTTGTCGTAGAGAGCCGGTCGTAAAAAAAGTTTTAAGCCGGTTTAGTTTTAAAAGCTGGCTTTGGAAAGATGGTTTAAAATGATTTTTTGTGTTTATTTTTTTGAAAAATATGTAAAAATATGAGAGATGATTTAAAATAAGTTAAAAGTTGGAAGATAAACTTTAACTATTTTTTTAAAATAGTCTAAAATGAGTTTTGAGTGTATTTTAGAAAGTAAGTTGTTGAAAAGGTTTTTGAAAGTTAAAAATTTATTTGGTTATTAGTTTTGAAAATAAATTTAAGATGATTTGTAATTTTATTTATTTATTTTTTGTTGAATGAATGGATATAAAAGGAAATTTGATTGATTAAAGTACAAAATGTAAGAGAATAAGAGAAAAAAGAGAAAAAATAATTGATTGATTTATAAATAACAAAAAAAAAAAGAAAAATAAAGAGGGGAGAAAAAATATGTTTGGTTATGTGTTCCAAACACATTTTCACCTACTCATTTGAGTGTGGTATTTGTTTTAAGCTTTCAAATTATAATTTCACACTTACTTTTGAAAATTCCTTTGACTAACCTAGACGTCCTGCCGGTTGACCGGAACAGTATTCAGTTTTTGTTTTTTTTTTTTTTGGGCACCTGTTATTTTATATTGTAAATAAAAAATATTTTTAAAATTTTTTTAGTTTTTATATAAACTTTGAATAAAATTTTAAGTTGTGTGTTTGGTTATGAATTTGTAAATTTTTAAATCAAATAACTTTTTTAATTTCAAAAACTCAAAACTCGTTTCAAAACTTATAATCAAACAAATTTTTCACACTCAAATCATAATTTCAAAACTCACAAACTCAAAATACAACTATATTCTCAAATCATATTTAAAAAACTCTAGCAAACGCTACCTAAGTTTTGAGTTGTACTTTAAAAATTTATTAACTAAATAAATTTTAATTTTAATTTTTTTATCCAAATCATGCTTTTAAAATTAAATTATTATCTAAATTTTTTTTGTCGGAAATGCCACGCGTTGAATGGTGATTTGGCACCGCCGTATGTGTCGGTGTGATGTTCTATTTCCTTGTGCGTAACGTGTTGGCGAGTACACGTGTATGTATATCCCTTACACATTCCCGCCACGCTATTTTTTGAGCAAATGATTTTTGTTGAAATCTTTTTGAGCAAATGATTGAGATGCACAAAAACCCCACCCCCACATCATTCTATGTCGGAGAGGAAAATAAAATAAAAAATAAATAAAAATACATATGGACTAATTACACATATTTTGAAACTTCAAATTAAAGATTCCAAGCTTTTTCTTTTTTTTTTTTTTTTAAAAATACTTGGAACTCCTATAATTTTTTGACCCTCACAAACCCCAAACAATTTGTGACCACACATTATATTTTATTTTTCTCTCTCTCCTCCATTTCTTTTACAAATATGTGGGGTGTGTAGGGGTGCTAAGGGTCTGTATCACAGCTGTTTTTCTAGCGAAAATTATTAGGGGAAAAAGTTTGATCCATATAATTTTTTTTTTTTCAATTTGATTTATAATCATTTGTTATGATATATGTTTATTTTTTATTTGTCATACGTTTAATTGTATGAAATCTATTTCTCTTATCACATCACATCATTGTAGTTAAATTTAATAGTAATTCAATTTGTGAGTCTCTAATAATTTTCAATTATTAAAGGGAGTATTACATACCAGTGTGACAAACAAATTTTTTTTACACAAATATAGAGGGATGCAAGTGTCATAATTTTTCACTTCCACTCCATCACAAAATCACTCGTATTTCGTTTATTTTTATAATTTTTTTTTTCTTTTTCCTGTACTACTGTATTATAATTCCTCCATTATTAAATAGGGCCAAATATCATACCATCACAAATATTATAGTTCCTTTCTGATCACTTATATTTGTGTGGATTCTGAGATTTTTCCTTTCCTTAAAGAAAAAAAAAATTAGTAGAAAGTAAAAATGAAAGAAAATATATTTTATTGTAAACATTTGATTTAAATAAAAATTTTAAAAGAAAAAGATAAACAAATTTAAAAGTTTAGTTATATATAATTCACACATTCAATTTTTCTTTTTTTTTTGCAATAAATTTAAAATTAATTAAAATGCTAATATATTATGCAAGAAAATTAGTTTTCTTCTACTTTTCACTACTTTCAAACTAAACAAACTCATAAAAGTTAAATCTTTTTCCCTTACCCTCATCTTTCTACCTATTTTATCTTAAACAAATTGAGCCTTATGGAAATGGAAATTTTAGTTCATTGTATAATTTAGTGAAAAATATTTCATCTGTCCTATTTTTTTAGTTTATTATTTTATTTTTTGTTGTCCAAAAATTCATATCCATTTTAAAAAGTCAAACCTTTAAATTTAGAAGTTTTCAAAATTGTCCCTTGTAAGTAATTATAAATAGATTTAAAAATAGGAATAAAAAAATATTTTAAAATTTAAATGGAAGTATAATGATTACGTACGTGTCTCCTTAACAAATTAAAATTTTTCAAAAAAGATTATGGAATAAAGAGAGTAATTGCAAATAGACGGAATGACTGGGGGAGCTTCTATCTACACACACCTAATCCCCTCTTTGCACATCCTTCTCATTACACACACCAAAAAAAATCATTCCTAATTCTTTTACTCACTACACACACATTTGATTCCACATCTACCCTCACACTCTCACACACACACACACACATGCACACACACCCTCAAACCCAGCTTTCCCGACGGTGCACACCCATTGAAGCTTCATCTCTCACATTGCTCTCCCAACGGTGCAAATACACCCATTGAAGCTGCGCTGCATCTCTCACATTGCTCTGCCAACAGTGCAAAGAGTTCCCTGCTTCACACAGTTGGGGTAAATTTTGTTCACCAATCTTTAATTTTTTTCATTTGCGAAATAGCTCTCAATGGCTAGCATACCCCATGTTCATTTGTAATGTAGAGTTTTTCATTTGTAATGTAGAGTTTTTCACTTGGAATGTAGAGTTTTGCATTTGTAATCGTTGTTCGGAACTGGTTATCCGAAATATAACAATTTGTTCGGACGTAGAAATCCGAAAATAATCAATAATTTCATCAGTAGATTTCCGAAAATGTTACATTGTTTCGATAGTCAACTTCCGAAAAATTTGAATTTGGACAACACTCAACTTCCGAAATGATGTTTTTGTTTCGGATTTCAACTTCCGAACAGAATATGTATTTTCGGTTGTGAACTTCCGAACAGGTTTTTTTTTTTTCCCCTTCTGTTGTATATTAAAACACTTAATTAAAACACTTATTATAATTTACACACACTTATTATAATTTTGTTAAACACTTATTAGTAATTTCACTTGAATAAACACTTATTATAATTTCCCCACTATGGCTATGTATATTGTTGTTTGCATGGGCATTCTTTATTTACACACACTTATTATAATTTTACACACACTCATTACACACACTTATTATAATTTTACACACACTCTCATTAATTTTACACACACTCTCTTTATTTACACACACTTGTTTGCATGGCCATTCTTTATTTACACACACTCATTACACACACTTATTATTTTTTGCAGATAATATGGATTCTGAATATCAACAACGTGTCCCACCTACTGCTTCAAATAGACGACGTCGTGAATTGGATGTAGACCATGAACGGGGACGAGGGTGTGGGCGAGGACGAGGTCAAGGTCGTGGTCGAGGTCGTGATCCAGTTTCGGTAGAATATGATATCCCCAGTGCCAGTCGAAGTCGAAGCCGAAGCCAAAGATGAGTTGAAGGTTATGATATGCCTGACATTGCTGTGGAGGATGCCTCTTTACCTGATTCTCCTCCTGTCCAGGAAGAGGATCTTACTCATGCTTTTCCAGGTGGACCGACTGATCCATCAATACTGCGGAGTTTCAATAGTCATGTCGCTGCAGCTGTTTGGCATGGGGAGGTAAACATTCCTGAGTAGAAGTCAAATTCATTTGTATATGAATTTTTTTTTTTCCTGTGTGTGTTGTATGGTACTTTCTAATGAGATATTATTTGTGTTATAGGAACGAGGGCCCCTAAAGTGTCATAATCACTCTTCCAAGATGCTTGTATGGCCATGGTGGTCAGTAGACAACAACACCAGATTCAAAGCCATTATTGAGCAGTCTGGGCTGTCACAGTTAGCTCGTTGCACTTATCGGTTCGTCAACAAGCTTCTAATCTCCAGTTTTGTTGAGAGATGGCAACCTGAGACGAACACATTTCACATGACAGTTGGTGAGATGACCTTGACCCTGGATGATGTTAGCACTATTCTTGGCCTTCCCATTGTAAGCAAATTAGTCAGCGTACCAGATGTGACAGATCATCATGGAGTTACACTACTGGTTTATGGCTTGGGGATTACTGAACATGCAGCACATGAAGAGGTTTCTTCTGCTGGTGGCAATTCAGTCAGGCTTGAGTGGTTGCGAAGTCAGTTTGCTGGTGTCACAGATTCAGACCCCGAGGAGGTTATACAGTGCGCAGCTAGAGCTTATTTGTTGTTTCTGTTGGAATGTACACTCTTCAGTGACAAGAGTAGCGGCAGGGTTCCCATTGTTTACCTTGGCTTATTGATGGATTTGGGATCCATTCATACTTACGCCTAGGGTGCTGCTGCATTAGCATTTTTATACAGACAGTTGGGGTATGCTAGCCGGTCTGGGGTTAAGCAGATGGGTGGTTATATGACTCTTTTGGAGGCGTGGATTTATGAGCACTTCCGAGCATTCCGACCTCACCAGAACATGGGCTACAATGAAGACATGCCACACGTGTACCATTGGGCATCTAGGAGAGAGGCGGGTTCCTCCATTGATCATTTGAAATCTTTTCGAGCCGAGCTTGATAGTTTGGTAGCTACTGATGTAAGTTTACTCATCCTGAGATAATTTTAACACTTTCCATTTATCTTACCCTTTATATACTTTAATTCAAAAACACTTTACGTTTACAGGTTATTTGGGATCCATACCACAACTGTAGAGACCGACATCCATGTAACCCGGTTACGTTCTACCATGGATGCTTAAAGTGCTTAGACGTTGTCGAACCCTATCATCCAGATAGAGTTCTGAGGCAGTTTGGCAGGGTTCAAACCATCCCAGATGCACCGCTAGCTCCCTGTCGTGGTGCGCGAGGCAACATATCTGCACGATATACAGTCATGTATAAATACTTGGATAGGATCTGGGAGGCTTGGGATAACCACGTGTTATCTGAGCAACGGAGGAGCACACCAGTTCGTCAGCCATGGGAATGTGTACCTGGTTACATGGATTGGTATAAGAATATCACGCACCTATATGTTGAGCACACTGATGAACTGCGTGTCCATGACCATCAGGATTTCAGCCAACATGCCGATGTAATATATTATCCTCTCTCATGCATTTGTAAATTACTTTTTATTTTCTGATATGTTTCCTAAAATGTGATATTCTTTTCAAATGCAGCGTATTGCACATACACTGCAGATTTCACATCCTATTATTGACGCTGGTTATGAGGAGGGGATTCGACATCCTTATCGACTTTACCAGGCTATCGAGAGTATGACGCATGTCCTTCAAGGTCAGCACATTGACGAAGCTGGACCCAGTTCTGCTGGACCTAGTTCTGCTGGAGGTCGCTTTCCATCTTCAACATTGACATACAGTCGTAGGCCTAGGCGTAGGCATACAGCTGATTCGTGACATGTTATTTTGTTAGTTCGTGAATTTTTTTTGGTGTTTTTTGTAAGATGATATTGTTGTAATGGTAACAGTGGTTAATATTTTCTTATTAGAATGGAATGACTACAATGGTATTGTAATGACATTGTAATGACATTTTATTATTAGAATGGAATGGTAGCAATGGTCGTTGATTTTGTAAATGATATTTTCTTATTAGAATGGAATGGTAGCAATGGTCGTTGATTTTGTAAATGATATTTTCTTATTACAATGGAATGGTAACAATGGTCGATAATATTCAATCCACATTGCAAAACATAACACATCAACATCAAAAACACATCCATTAATTTCTTCCATAATTCTAACATTGTCAAATGCATACATGTGTCATGCGACATCAACAACATCAAAAGTCTCTCGAGTAGCTACATTATCATGAATAATGTCCTTGAAATGTTGAATGCGACGCACATATGCATCATCCCAGTCGACAGCGCAAGGGTGACAGTATTTTCGCCAATTAGTGGCTATAGGAGGAACTGGATGGCCTGGCTGTAATAAAACCTGCACCAAATATCAATGAGTTAGTGGTCATATCTCATAACTTCTTGTATATGCACAAACCCAATTTATAAGTTTCTGTTATACCTGGACGAAATGATTTCCGTTGACAAACCCAATGGCAATCTCACGTCTATCAAGTTGAGGTAGTGGCACTGTTCTAAGAGATAAAAAGGTGAGACATTGCTGTAATGACAAGTGGTATAACACAAGAAAAGTAATGTTACCGGTTCGTTGTAACATTGCCACAATGCATACACGTGTCTGTCCATGCCGCCACAAATTTGTCCTTGTAAGGAACCAACCAAGTATCCATGACGTACTTGACTGCATCAGGATAACTACTGAATTCCTTAAGTAATGATTTAAGACGCTCATCGTATTGAATTTCAGAAGATGAATACACTAAAGAGTTCCACTCATGGTTGAACTTCTCCCATTTCTGTTGTGTCTCAATGTAACAACCCTCGTACTAATTACCAATAAACCACTGAATTAGCTACTGGTTACTGCTAAACTGAACTGATAATGACTGATAATTGAATTAACTGAAGTACTGAATGGACTGATTGAAATCGAAACTGAAATTGAATAAGTTTATCTAGTGAATTGCATATTGCATCTGTTTGATTGATTGATTATCTGTTTGAATTCATATGTTTAAATTGCTAATTGAAGGCCTTATCGGCGACCGAATTAGGAACTGTTTAGAGTTTTGGAATCAGTAGAATATTTGTGATTAAATGGTATATTTATCTGAAAATTGATTAGGAATGATTAAATTAGATTAAAAGGAGTTAATTGCCAAATTTAACTTAATTACCATATTGCCACTCTTAGTGGGCCACTTAGAATAATATATTAGGCCTTATTACATGTTGATCAAAGCTTCTCCTCAGCCATTTCCTTAGTCCCCACCGAAATTAGAAGAGAGTTAGAGAGAGTGAGGATTGCTCTTGTTGATTTGGCTTGAAACCTTGAAGAATTGCTTGAGAATTAAGGTGTAGATTGTCTAATCTAGCTCCCACACCTTGATTACAAGACTTAGGTAAGTGAATCCATCTTCTTCTTGTTGTCTTTAAGCTTCATCTTGCATGGTTCATGCTCCATTGTAGGATTAAATCATGATTTAGTGCTAAGAGGTTGAATTATGCTTGGATTGTTGCATGCATGCTTGAATTGGTGCATTTTGAAGTGGAATTCATGATGGATTGTACATGCATGCTCATGTTTCTATCAAAGTCCATGTTTTCATTTTGTTTTCCAACTATTGAGCTCATTAGAGCAAGATTTGAACCTTGAATTTTGGTTTGAAGTTCATGCATTGCATGTTTTGAAATTGTCCTTGAAATGGGTTTGAAAAATGGCTTTAATTGACCAACTCTTGGCCCTTGCATGTACAAATTGGCTTTTGAAACTTGTTGTATATTGAATGTAGATGTATTTTCCAGAATTTGGGCCTAAGAGGTCGAGAATTGGGTTGAGAATGCTTGGTTTGAGCTTGGGAGGCAAATCTGGAAATTCCAAATTTGGCTTCTTCGCTCGAGCGAAGGATTCCTCGCTCGAGCGAGCACCTTTATACAGGGATCCGCTCGAGCGAGCATCGAGCGTGGTATCGCGCGTAAAAATCGAGCATCCAGTACTTTTACTGTTCATCAGACCGCTCGAGCGAAGGATTCCTCGCTCGAGCTAAGACTTTGATTTTGCAACCTCGCTCGAGCGAAGGAAGGCTCGCTCGAGCGAGACCCCTGTTTTCAGCAACTTTTGAAAAATGCCTTCCAACTGTATTTTTGCATCCTCATCTCATCCTAGGCATTCTTAGGCCTAGTTTAAGACATCTTAATGAGGATTTAGACGTAGAACCACACCGAGGAAATTTAGGGATTTAATTATCATCCTTCCCGACTGTGAAACTTAGTGTGTGTTCTATGTGTTAACTGTTTAGGGTTGGCTCTCGGGGACGCGCTCTAGCTGCTATTAGCCCAATCTCTGTGAGTAACGATTGTGTAAAGATATGTTCAAAATGGTTATCTTTTGAATACTGAACTGAACTGTTTATTGAACTGATATTATTTACTGAATGAATGTATGTCCTGTATTCTGAACTGTATTGTGGCATCCTTAGCACTTACTGTTTACTGTTACTGTTACAGAGCTCTGTCGGTCCCCTTGTGGAACCATACTGTTTACTGATTGATGGCCATCATTACTGTTGGGTCTGTTAAGACCCGGTCCTTTTGGACCTACTGTTTATAGGCTAATGGGTGTACCACATATGACTGATTGACTGAAATACTGAAAGACTGAAATACTGTTTAATGAACTGTTTTCATTACTGTAAGGACATTCATTCATAACCTCTTTACGCTTTATGTTATTCACTGGGCTTTAGCTCACTGTTTATATATATATGTAGGTCCTCAGCAGCCAGACCAGAGCTAGGAGCGTGGGTTGGTCCCCAGTTTTGTCAAGCCAGCCTATGTGCCTCACTGCGAGGTTCCGAGTTGCCATGCTATGGCTTGGGGTGTTTTTGTGTCCCCCATCGGTCTCCTTACCGTTTTGTACTACTGTATAGACTGTCTACTGTTTTACTGTACTGTTATCGAGGGATTAGGTCCCCGTACTGAATGTTTGTATGTGACTGTATAGACTGTACTGTTCTGAACTGTATGAATGCATGAAAAATGTTTTTGGCATACAGGTTTTTCACAGCTCAATGGACACTAGTTACTTACTGTATTGGCTTCCGCCAGGCCCTGTACTCTGTCTAACTGTATTACTGTTCAGCAGGCCTTCGGTAATCTCGGATTACTGGCCAGTTACGGTGCTAAACCCTTCGGGCCGGGTTTGGGTCGTGACACTCAAACATTTTCTTGCATTTGGTCAATACATTCTTATTGATATGCTAACGACATAATAAATGTCTGCCACTCGGGAATATCTTCTGTATGGCATTCATCAAGGCTAGCTCTCTGTCAGTAACAATAATTGTTGGCACAACAAAACCATCCATCACATCACGTAATGTAGCTAACACCCACGCATAGTTATCGACCCTCTCATACTGTAAGTATGCGAAAGCTACAGAGAATGTCATTTCAGTTGATGTCACTCCCACAATTTCAAGAAGAGGAAGACGATATCTGTTGGTTTTATATGTGCAATCCATAATTAATATACGTGGGAAAGACCGAAATAAGTCCAAACTGGTAGGATATGCCCAAAACAAGTCTGTCACAGTCATTGTGGACTCTTTAGACCGATGGCGCTCAATGTAATTATACTTGGCCAATTCACCCAATAAGTGTTGCATCTGTGATCTTCCAGCTCTCTGTACCACCTTGTTTCGATGGCGTACATTGTAAATGGTTTTAAGTGTGCTTACATTGAGGGCATCTCGCTGTTTCAAGGTTACTACGATTTCTTTTGGCCGAACCATGCTCTTTGACATATCCATTAACAATGCTTTCTCATCCTTTGATAGCCTCCCCGCATATGAATGTCCCTCAAGGTGCTCTGCAGGTGGATGATTATGAAATCCGCATACTATGGTCAATGTCTATTCATCATGTGTGGTATACCTGTGAGCCCTTATATCAAAAGGACAACCACACTTCGTACCGGTTATTCTTGATGTATTGTTGCCATCATGTTTTAACTTCTTTGTTGCTCTATATTGGCCACTCCTCTCACAAGCAAGATACATCCTATAGTCTGATGTTTTGATTACAATGACCAAACCATTTCTCTTTCCAACTTCACGTACCCAGTTGAGCAATTCATCCTTACTTTTGAATACCTACAAAGTTAAATAAATATTATCAAACATTTACATTTGGTGAGCAATTTGAAACATAATCATTATAATTTCGTAGAGTGAACCTGTTCAGTTGTGAATTGAGTGGTGTAATCCAACACAAAATCCGCGCAAACCTGACTTCCTTGAGTTGACACATATTCCTGCATGTTTTGTATAACATTACAAATTTTTAATCGCATTATAAAGATTAATTTGCAATTCGAAACTGTAAATTTGGTATACAGTTTGCAAATTTGGAATATAAAATGGGAAAAAAATTTTTTACTTCATTCGGAAGTAGTTGTCCGAATTTATTTTCAAATTTCGGAAGTTGAATGTTGTAAAAGTTAACTTCGTTCGGACAACAACTTCCGAATTTAAGTACTTTGTTCGGACAACAACTTCCGAAAATAAATAATTATTTCGGTAGTAGATTTCTGAACCAAATAACACAATTCGACTCTGGTTATCCGAACGACGCTGGAAAAAAATTAAAAAAAAAAAATTCACATTTCCTTCGCTATGTTTCTCATAAACACTTATTTGCTGATTTTCAGAAGGCAAATCCTCCATAACAATGATGAATGAGGAAGAAACTATGAGTGAGGAAGGTTGAAGCTACGAATGAGGAAGGTTGAGAAGCTACGAACTTGGACCTTAATGGAAGAACCTGAACTTTGAGCTTAACGAATGAATGCTTTCACTTCTAGCTCAATGGAAGAAGCTGAACTTGGAGCTTAATGAATGAGTGGATTCACTTATACCTCAATGGAAGAAGCTGCTGAACTTGGAGGAGCTTCAACGTGAAGTCTGGATGTGTGCATTGAGACTTTTGAATTTGGTAGATGTCTAAAATAGTAATTTCACTTAGGGATAAAATTGTAATAAAATTAAATATCATTAAGTGTATGTATAGAGGGGATTAGATGTGTGTAGATAGAAGCTCCCAATGCCTGGACAAAACTATTTCTACATTTGTCTTGAATTTACCAATATGTTTCTTCTTTTTTCAATTCCATTTGCAACTTTGGTTATTGACACCCTCCCTTATTTTCTCCAATCCCTCTACTTTTTCTATGATCTGGTAGGATTGAGAGTCCTATGAGAGCAACGGGGGATGTTGGAAAGGAGGTAGTGATAGCCAAGACGGGAGAGAGATTGAGGATGGCAAAGAAGGGTGTCAGTTGTGGTTAGGGGTGTAAATTTAGCCCAGGCCAGCCCATGTCGAGCCTTACCTCCAGCCAAAATTCAAGCCGGGCCAAAAAATTAGGCCCAAACCCATGGGGTATTCGGCCTTGGACGGGCCCGGTGGGCTTGAACATTTTTTTTTTTTTTTTTCAACCAAAATTTTATTATTTTCTACTAAAAAAGACATTAGATCTCAGGCGAACCAGGTCTTGAGTGGGCCTTAAGCGGGCTGATAGACTAGGCCAAACTTCAAAATGATAACCCAAGCTTAGAGTTTCGGGCTCCGGCCCAAACGGGCCGGGCCCATCCCAGACTGCCCATAGGCTGCGGGTTATTTTTACACTCCTAGTTGTGATAGAGGCGTCATGGAAAATGAGGGAAGTCGTAGTAGTGGCTGGCTGGCTACCAAAATTTGTAGATAGATGAGGAAGATAGAGGACGAGAAAGAAAAGAAAAAATTGTAACCGGAAACTTTATTCAACCAAAATTCTACTTCCTCAATAGAAAAAATTTATTTCAAATGTCAACCAAATGCCGAAAAATAAAAATAGTAATATTCTTCTTTATAAAAGCCCTTAGCATGAAAAAAATTTATCGTATAAAATATTTTACATCGAAACAAACGAAACCTAAATGTCTCCAACTGTTAAGAGTCATTACGTGTACCATTGAAAAATCATTTTTGAGTATTCAAATATGATCAGTCACCCTAGCATGCGTTACTCTTCAATTATGTTCTCCAACCAATCTTGTTCCTGTCACACGGGCTAATCCAAGCATCAAATAGTATTCAAATATGATCAGTCACCCTAGCATTACTCATATTCTGCAACCAATCTTGAACCTGCCACATGGCCCAATCCAAGCTTGCCACATAAGGTACAAACAGACAGTTCCCCAATAAGTACCTAACATTTTTCATGGAACTTAATTTTTGTATGATTCATCCATTAAAAAGGAGAATATCCCATGATCACATCAAAGAAAGAGAAGTATGTTTTTTCAGGACTCTCGCATTCTTGTTTTGATTCCACAAACATCATACAGGCAAAATCACCGAGATGTTTTTCAACATATGTACATATATTCGGAATCCTAATACATAAGATGATATAGGTTTAACTTTACCAAAGGCATGCAAATTTCGCTGGAGTGCCTCAACAACCTCCACTTGCAGGTTCTATGGAGCTCAGAAGGCCATTGCCTCTCAGCTGCATGCAGTGCTCTTCTGCATCCACTTGAGCACAGATGATCACAACCGACAGGCCATTGTAATGTGCCTCTTGCATGATATTAACTGCGTTGTCAAGGGTCATCCCTGGTATGACCTTCATAAGCACTTGAACAACATACTCCCTCTTGTTGTAGTTGTCATTGTGCAGCAACACACGATATGGAGGGGCCATTTTCCTTGATTTCCTGAAAAACCGAAAACAATCAAAGTGGTTCAATCTTCCGTTTTTAGCTTTAACTTATTATATGCCCATCTCTCATGAGAAAATGAAATCAGACAAAGTTAAACCAAAGCCTTCTTTCATGTACCCAAGAAATAAATTGTTAATTATTTTCCAATCTTCTTATATACACACGGTTACCTACCCATTTATATATATATATATATATATATTCACAATATACAATTCCACACACAATGTGAGTAACCCTGCTTAGAGATCTCGCAACCCATACCTCAAATCAAACTCAGATTCACGACCAGGTGTTGTTTTCTCTATGGTTGGCTTCTCCAAAATGCCGCCACCTTTCCCAGATGCCGCGGCTGATAATGTCATAAAAATGATCCGGTTCATGCATTGTTTATGAAGAGAGTATTTATCACCTGTCATACACGTCATTATCAAATAGGAGAAGCATAAGGCATTCTCGAAGCAATCCAGACAAGGAAATCCAGATGATATTTCACCACAAAATGCATTGGTCCAAAACAGTAACTTCAACTAGAACGAGAATGGAAGAGATCCATCCTGTATTACATGAGAAAATTGTTCATCGACGCAAGAAGTATACATCGCAAAGCTTACCTAAAAGAGGTAGACCTTCACACATCCAAACAAATTTTTCCATGTACATGATTGAATTTAATCCTGAGCCACCCGGCAATGAGACAGATCTAAATGGGCTATAAATCTTCTTGACACCCACTTTTCCAAATTATAAATTATATATTGGTGGTAGTTTTTTGATATACAATAAACTATTGATGAAAATTTCACAAAAAAATTAAAATTTTATTTCCAAGAGATTATCAAGACTAAGCAATCGGTTAATGCAAAAACCAGTTGGTTAGATAAATAAAAATTCAAAATTCAGTCCTCACCCTTGCGTTTAAACCCTCATTTCCCTTAAAGTGGTGGGGAAGGGCCAAGCAAGAGCTAACGTCACTGGGAGAGGGAAAGCAATAAAATTGCTAGAAAACCATATCAATTAATTTTAAAACATAGAAGCGTTTGAGGCCACAGTTTCGAGGAATGATCTTGGCTCTGGTATGACATATAATAGATAAAGAAAGTTAATATATGCTGCAGGAAAAGTTCTCACATAATTTGTTATCACAAACTTTATAGGATTCTTGCATTTAGCGTAATGCTTCTTGCTTGAGGCACAATCTGGATTCTAAATGATTAAATCTTTTTAAAAAAAAAAAAAAAGTTGGTATATATAAAAAAAATAAAAAATCATAATAATGCTTATGATTTAAATGTATCGACTATGCATTAATTTCCTCTTACCTTACCCCCTTGGGGAATCTTTGCATAGTGATAGGGAAAATATTTCTGAATGAAATTAGAGGCCTTTCACTATAGCAGTCTTATTGCCATATGAATAGTAGGCTTGGGACAAGTGAGGGGTAGATCAATAGAGAGAGGGAAAGGAAGAAGATTGCAGGAAAGCCGTGCACTGAGAGTGAAGAAACCAGAGACACTGGAAAAAGTATAACGTGGCCACTTGTTTATGACGCACCATCAGTTACCATATACTAGAAAAGAAACTAGAATGTATGCTGTGGGAAAAAGTAGAACATGACAAAATATACATGAAGCACTACCTTCTAAGGATTCTTAGAACTTGAGATGCCAATTCTTGGCTTAAGGTAAGACACTATTACTAGAAAACGCTAATACCCCTAGTGAATTACGTTTTGGAATACACATACCAAAAAAATGTACATTTTCGTTCCAAAACAGCAAATTTAATAGTCTAAAGTGATCTCAAAAGTTATTTATGAAAAAAAAAAAAAAAAAAAGTGATCTCAAAAGTTTTTTTCAAATATATTTTCTTAAGGTTGTCTTTGGATCCTAGGTTTGGAGGAAAAAGAAGAGAGAAAGGGAAATGTGAATGAACACAACCTAAAGTTTTCCTTAGGACGGAAAAAGAATCAAATATAATGTCTTAAAATAAGTGAGCAAAGTTTTTATTAGACAAAATGTCAAGAATGGGTTATAATGCTCACAGAAACATGTTACCACATGATTAAATTGGAAAAATAAAAAATAAAAAATTATTGGATGTCCAATTGTTAAAAATAAAATTCCTTTATAAGTATCTTAAACTCTTATAGTGTAATCTATACAAGTCTAACCAAGTCATTTGAGCTAATGGTTGTTCAGCACCACTTAAAGGTGTGAGGTGTTGATACCCTTTGTGGTTCCTATTCCTCTACTAACAACTAACATCTCACCCCTTCCGATTATCGCTTGAGGCAGAATTTAAAGAATGTGGTGTACCATGTTCCCATTATCGCTTCACATACTAGAACGATCCAGGTAACATAGAGGCAAGATATTGATTCTAGTAGTATGACTATTTTTTATTTTTCTTCATATTAGTGTGGTACATACAATTTGTAAAACTTTTGAAGGAAATTGTGCATTTGCATAGGCTCAGTAAGTTGTAATTCCTCTCCCCTTGTCTTGTGGGTCTCGATCATGGGACAAAAATCACTCTTTATTTAAACAAAATGTATTTTTCTACATGAATATATCTCTTCTTTTTTTTCTTTGTTCTTTTTTTTCTTCTAGGTCTCAGAAAAGCATTTCAGACAAAGAAGAGCATTTTCCATTTTCAAAATTGACAGCTTTAGCAGCAATTGACCCTAATTTTTCAATTATTTACCCTCAAATTCATAATTGAAATTCCAATAAGTACACTCTATTAAACATTAACAGAGCATATTGATTTCCAACTTCAGGTCCCAAGCTTAGCAGACACAATTTACATACAAGTATTCAAATGACAGTAGTTTGTCCTCAAAAAGAGAATTAAGTAATTATCAGATAACCAAACTCAATATATGAAATTACAGCACGAGAGCCGGAGAGAGAGAGAGAGAGAGAGAGAGAGAGAGAGAGAGAGAGAGAGAGGGAGGGTACCTGGTTTAGGGTGGAAGACTTGATTGGGAGAAAGAGCGACTCGACCGCAAATGGCTGTGTCCATGGACCCTCCCTCCCTCCCTCCCAACACAGACAGTCTTCTGGTTTTTTTTTTTTTTTTTTTTTTTTTTTTTTTTTTTTTTTTTTTGAGTGGTATGGGATTTATAGTGGAGAGTTTGTGGTTTGTTGGGGAAAAATTATTGGCTGGTATAAGGATATTATGCGGTCATCTTTCTAATTAATTATAAATTTTTATATTCTTTGATTTCAATTATTTAATATAAAATTATAAGTCTTATTTTTTTTCACCAATATTTAATATAAAATCATAAATCTTATTTTTTTCAGTAATCAAAACACATGTAGTAATCAAAACATATGTAGAATATTAACATGACGGTATTCCATGATCAACTAATAATTTCTTTGTCTTGGGAGAACACAAGTGGGTCTTGTGAGGCCCTGTAAATGTTGAATCAGAACCGTTGCTTGGGTGTCAATTTTGGAAATGAATCCTACACAATCTTGATGAATTGGGATCGTTCACGAAATTTGATTATTAAGCGATACGATAAAAAAAAATTGGATGAGTTTGAAATAACACGAAAACATAATTCGTTTAATAAATTATTTATAACGTATTTTAATGTTATATAGAGAAATTTTATGTCATTTATTACATATTTTAATATTATATATTTTATGTTATACCCACCGTCTTTAATTATGGCTTATTAATAATGTTAATTATGATATTATTTTATTTCTATTAATTATGACTCGTAAACAATGCGATTATGACATTTATAAAAATTAATTCCATAAATATCAAGGATTACATATGATACATATATATGCACCATACATGACCCTATTATTTATACTTGAGGAATATTTAATGACTTGTTTGGTTTGAATTTGAGAGATGAGTTTTAGAAAAAAAAATTTCAAAAATAGTTTGGTTTGAGATTTTTCTCAAAAAAATTTCAAAATCACTCTCTCTCTTACACATCAATCAATCACTTTTTCTCTCTCCTCTCTCCTTCTCAATCACTTTTTCTCTCACACACATCTACTAAATTCTTCCAAAATATCAAATCATCCCAAACTCCCACAAAAAATTTATCTCTCAAAATATATAACCAAACAAACCAAAAAAATTTCTAAAACAACTCTCCCAAATTTTTTTCAAAAACAACTCTCCCAAAAACAAACCAAACAAGCCCTAAATCTCTCATATAATCTTATCATCTTGAGTAAAAAAATTATGAAATCTTACTCAAATCATTGAGCAATTACTAGTGCTGTTTTACATTTGTATGCAAATTTATTATTCCTACATGGTCATAATAAACCTTCTCATTTTGTTGAACACTTGATTGGCAAAACAAATTTTGACCATGAATTCCCCTAAAAGCTTATTTCTGGATCTGTCCTGCTGAAATCAACATTTCATAAGCAAAATGCTAATGACAGCAATATATGAAAATATGTAAAAACTGCATTGAAAATCTAACTATTTTGTCATTATCTAAACCTTTGATTGATGACAACCATAGGATGGTCATTAACATGATCCTTTAAATAGGAGTTAGAAACAGGGACAGTTGCCCCCAAGGATACAAACAGTTGGGTGCAGAATAAACTAAGAAACTACTTGTACAGAGTATAATTTTGTGCAGATCAATAGTGAGACATCCAAGTGATTTGAATCCATACGAGTCTGAATATAACTTAAATCGGGCACAGATTAACAGCTCAATAAACCAAAAATCAAATCATTGCATGAATATAGGGCTCTGCAGAATCCCTTATCCAACCACCTCTTTGCTTGATATTGAGTCGGAAATATGGCATATTAAGGGCACTTCCTTTGAATGTAAGATGCCCCATGCTCTTCGTACCTGTCATATTTGCACAAATGAAAGATGCGAGTAATAGTGAGATGCCAAGCTTATGAAACAGTGGAAGGGCTAGAGCTCCCTTTGAAAATTTCCGCAGATCATTTTCTTTTTTCTGTTTTTTGTCATTGCAAATAAACAATGGAAATTAAATTGTTTGGTATACTAAATTCAAAAGCTGTATTTGGGAAAATTTTCTGAAACACTGTTTCTTCAGGAAACACTTGCAAGTTGTTTTCTGAATTTTTGGAAGTGTTTAGGGTTTGGGTTTCCGAACTGTCAATGCTTTTATTTCTGAAAACATGAAAAACAAAATGGCAAAGAAAACAATACCGAACAGTATAAACTTACTCAGACTTTGAAAACCACATCTGCTGAAACGAACCAAGAGATGCTAATATACTCCCTCCTATCCAAACACTGCATACATGCATAAAATAACAGATCAAGTAAACAACAATTTTTCCCAGAAAGGAGGGAAACTAAAAGTAAAATATCAACTGATGATATAGACTTGTGGGAAGGCTTGACTACAGCTTAAACCACAGCATTATCGGTACGGGATGTAAACAAACCAAGTTTAATGCAGTTTAAAACTAATCAAGTTTTCAAGTTAAGGCTGAACAAACTACTACTTAGCTCGATAACCTTATAAGCATTATAATAAAAAAAACAAGCTACTCTAGCCCCAGTTTGTTATTGGCTCCTGAAGGTAAACAAGTTAAGTTTGAACATATTTTGAAGCTCATTAAGATGAACAAGTCAATTTTGAACAACCTATTACTCAGCTCAACTCAACTCAACTCAACTCTACAACCCTTACAGCAAGGGTGTCAATTTAACATATTGCATATCAAAACATGTGCACGCTGTCATGTGAGAGAGAAAAGAGGTGGGGTGTGTTAGAAATAAATATTCAAGGTGGGGTGTGTTAGAAATAAATATTCAACCTGAATCTCCTTTCTGTTGCATTTCCGCTTGCCAATACTTTAACTCTAGCTGCTTGAGGAGACTCCTAGAAATTGAAGGATAAAAAAATAAAAAAATTAGCAAGGAGCTTATTAATTGTAAAACATGAAAGAGAGAATAACATTGTCATCCTGAAAACTTCAGACGACAAGCCACGGGTAAACAATAAATAATAAAAGATAATGATTGACGACATGGAACCAAAAATACTGCCAGTTAGTAATGAACTTAACTAGTACGTAACAGCTAATTTAAATGGCATAATGGGTCATCAGCCTAGTGGTCATTGCAATAAAGTGCAAATAAAACAAGGCAAGTGAGGAACTATACCTCTAGCAAGTCTTTCTCAAGACGTTCCTTTAACTGTTGCATTGATGCCGTGCCACCAGAAAGCTGCAGCAAACAATAAATTAGCACATAATTGTCTGTTCTAATCGAGATGAAGCAACTTTTGATTAGTATATGCATAGTCAATGGTTAAAACTGTTCAAAAACATCTGACATATTAAATAATCAGTATATCAATGATATGTTAGGTATATACATTTTTATCAAGGTGGTGAACAAAAATAATTCACGGGACTGATCCAGGACATTCCATCACAATTCAGAAGCCAAAATGCACGTGAAAACCGAATTGATAACTTCGATAAAAGATAGTTGACGCATGCAACCATATACCCTTAAGAAAGGAAAGCATATACAAAAGTCAAAGAAGGAGAAGATCCAAAAGAGTTGTTGACATCTGAAGCCAACTATGTCCAAGACTCCATATGAAGTATCAATTTTATCAAAATGAAGATGTGTCAGTAGATCACCAAATAATGAGTGAAAGAGAGATCTGGAGCCAACTATGTCAAACATATATGCTTGCAGGGCGTGCATAAGAGCTTGCGTGAACAAACTTTCAGTCATGTTGGGTCTTATTTCATAGCATTTGTTGAATAGTTTTCTCTGGATTCAGTCTTATATACACTTTCTAAGCTTTCATAAGTCAAATAGTAATTTAGAAATTTCATGAAATGCCTAGACATGGGCTTTAGAAGTGGTATTAGCTCATACTAGGATCAAGTTGTGCTATTGGGTCTTTATATGTGGTGTTCAGTAGGTTACATAAAAAATTGTTTCAGTTCCAAAACAAAAGGTCCTACTCCTATTGAGACAAGACTTGGAAGATATTATAGATGATTCCACTTGGCATCTTCTTTCATAATGTCCATGTCATATTAGGCAAAAAAAAAAAAATTTCCATTTAAAAAAGAACAAGAGAAGATAGTAATAAAACAATAATCGAATAACAAGAGAAAAAAATTGAAACAAAAAATCAACAACCTTGCTTATAAAAATGAGTAGCCAAGAGCATTAAAATTGCCAAAAGTAAATTTACCAATATACTACTAAACAGTTCTCTCCGAATATCCACGTCACACTTATTAATGCTCTCTATAACCTGCATCAATTCAAAAGGAACAATTGATAAAAGGGAAAAAGGAAACAATAATATATCAAACCCCCTGTCCATGTCATTGAACATGTGCATTCAAAGACAAAGGAATTTACCATTTGTGGCAGGCCACGAACAGAAGCAGCAGTCTCTGCGGAACTTTCCATACCAGGAATAGTCTGAGATTAAGATCACAAGTAAAAAGTAACATGTCAACTAGAAGTATGTCATACTCATATCAAAATAAAGAAAATAAAAAGGTCACCAGTGTAGATCAGCTAAACCATCTAAGGGTTCACTAAAGGTTTACATTTCCTTAGGTTTCCTAAAGGTTTATGTTTCCATGCTAACAGAAACAACACATCAAAAAGACATTTTGATCCCTGGAAAAGAGCATACAAAAAGCTAGCATATCCTAGTTTTTGATCCACTAACCTGAACCAAAGTTGGGTTGAACAGTACATCAGGAATCTTGAATCTGTCAGCTCCAATTTCTATTGTCCTGATTATGCACGACGAACGAAATCCAAGGGCATTATGAATCCAAGCAAATGATGAAGTTTAGAAGTGAAAAACATGGTCAAGAACAAAGATGTACAAATTGGGCAACGATATGAATGTAAGGTAAATCTGGCCACAAAATCAACAAGATGTTGGTGTAATGGCATAGGGCATGCACTAAGAGACCTCAACAAATGGAGTTTAGAGATTTAAAATGCAACCCATGTGAATAAGGGTTTCGGATATTACTATGATTTGAAAAATAATTAGCAAAAAGTACACATTGTAACCCTATTCTCTAAAGAAACTCAGTGAGAATCGCAAGGACTTACTGCCCATCAGGAAGCTCATATGGGGTCATTGGAATGTTTGAATATGCACTCTCTGAAAAGAAATGATACAGGATAAGTATATGTTTCTGCAGTTAATGCCTCAAAATCTTCAGAGGTGAAAACAATAATTA
Organism: Camellia japonica; assembly: GCA_030407325.1. NCBI lineage: Eukaryota > Viridiplantae > Streptophyta > Magnoliopsida > Ericales > Theaceae > Camellia > Camellia japonica. The sequence goes on from JAPPVO010000059.1 coordinate 106,860,260, forward strand.
GGTATCTACAAATAATAATAAATATGCATTGAGCATAACAAAGATTTAACCTAAAGCACATAAACAAGATCAAATGTTAATTAAAGAAGACTTTACATAATGAAATTCCATCCTAGGGACATTACTCTCTCTTATTGATTACAAATAATTTACTCTTTCCTTTTTTTGAACAAGGATTCAAAATTCATCCAAGGAAAGGGAAAGTGTGAATAACAAAGACATGAGAGAGAAATTCACCATGTTTCAGACTTTTTTTTATTATCAGAAACAGTAAAAATAAAAATAGAGGGACAAAGTACATCAAGGAAGACAAGAAATCAACAAGAGAAAAGGAAAATAATTAGACATGGCAAACAACCTTCCAATATCTAGAAATCAGGAACAAAGGCACCCATTTAAAGGGAGATGAAGCCAAAACCCAAAACTAATGACAAATAAAAAATTGTCCCAAAGCTCATCAACATCATCAAACTTGTCATAAAAAATTCTTGCATTTCTTCACCACAATTCAAACTCCAACACACTGAACCAGATTTAAGGTTAGTATTTTCATCAAAATATAGAAATTGGCAGTACAATGATTGAATAGTGAGAACAGGCTCCCTTCCACACTATGTGTGGAAAGTGCTTTATATTACAGGAAGATAAATCGCAAGCAAAGTTTTTGTAGCCTATGGTTACTAGACAGTAGATTACGATGTGGGGACCAAGTAATTAATATATAGAGAGATTAATCACAATCTTTGTTATCAGAATCTTACGATTCGCAATTTGATTTGCAATTTTTGCGAAATCGATATGAATCTATGGGTGAATCTATTTTGGAAGTAAATCTCTAGGGAATCACACAATTCACAATCGATTCACGATTCGATTTACTTTTTACAATTCATGCAATTTTTGAAATTATTGTGTCCAACATGTTTTCGACTATTTTTTTCCATCTTTTTAGTGAAAATGACATAATACAACTTCTAATAGTGTTTAATACCAAAATAACCAACATATATACATAATTTATTGTTATTTTAGTGATCATGAAATTTTTAATAGAATTCAATCAGATTCAGTCAAATCCAACATATTTTTAACCTTTCTTCTCATTTTTCCCCTTTTAAAAAATCATAATATATCTTCTAAATATGTTTAAGATTAAAGTTACACTATGAATTATCTATTGATATTCTATTAAATTGAATATAATTGAATATTACATGTGTGAGGTCAGTTATACCTTTCAAAAAGTTTTAGACTTTAAAATAAAAGATTCTAAATAATTATTTCTCATTATTTGCTCACTTTTACTTAGAAAAGTATGTATGCTTTATTGTTCAAATATCAATATCGTTGTTAATTATTGTTACTTGAAAAATTAATAGTTTGTCTATTCGGTTACTGTCTTTATTAAGAATGGTTAATAAGAAATATCTAAAAAAATAAATAAAAATAAGATGATGATCTTACATAGGAACCTTTGTTAATTTCTTACCTATTAAACTATATGATTATCATTTAAAATAACATTTTTATTGATTTAAGTCTAAATATTTCATATTCATAAAATATATTTAACATCTAAGTGTGTAGATATATGTTTTTAAGTAATTTCGAAAAAGTGACTGGATCTTTACGATTCACGATTCGATTCGATTCGTGATTCTTCACGAGGTCATTTCGATTCACGATACGAATCCCGATTTGACAACTACGATCACAATATAGAAGTGCAAATGTGGAGACCACTTTCAAGGGGTTGTTGATCTGTTGATCAGAAAGAGAGTAATTAATCACAATATAAGTGCAAATGTTTTTGAAGATTGAAAAATATGTCAAGTTTTAAAGAAAATTTAGTCAACATAATTTTACACAAAGTACGTAATTCATTGAGTACATGTTATTGTGGTCAAAATAATTCATTGTCATCAAAATTGACTGCATGTTACATATTGAATTATTATATTATCTTAAAAACGGAAACATTGAAACCACAATAAACTAATGGACAAAGCCAACAAATTCAAAATAAATTAATGTGACACGAAGGAGAAAAAGCACTGGAACACAAACCATCATAAGGAGTGTCTGGTGCTCGACACACACATTCCTTAATATCACTGACAATAACCCTCTGCAACAATAAAAGAACATTGAGTAGAAAAAACAGAGAGGTGATGAATGAAAAGGGAAAATTCTGGTAAACCACACACCTGGGAGAACAGTTTGTAACTTTCTGTTGTGTTTGGCAAATCAAGATCCACTGTCTATGAGAATAAAAAAAAATGAATTTGAAAAGTTGTGAGGAAGCCAGTCACCAACGGAATAAAGTAGATAGATGCATTAATGACATAAGCATAACAGGAAAGAAGATCACATGCATCTAAGAAAAACACAGATTTTCAGTAATAAAAACTCACATATAGGATATTAGATCAGCCTAAGGGCAGTCTTTTTCTCATTTTTTTTCTTTGGGGGGAGGGGACAGTAGATGCATTAGCTGGGTGAATGGCCAAGTATGTGTCTTTGTACTTAAGAAGAACAGACACAGACATGAATACATGACATGACATGACATGACACGGACATGGACACACCAATAGACAAATTTTTGAAAAATGAAGGACATGACACCTGAGTGACACGCACAAAAACATATAAATTTATATATTTATTATGTCATATATTTGAATATTTCATCCAAAGATAATGAAGTAAAATTAAATCACCAAACAACAGCTTCACTACAATATTTACATTGAAACTAAAGAGTTAGGAAAAGATGAAGAACTCTATATAGAAACCATGGTAAGTGGTTTAGAAAGAAAGAGAAATTATTGCGTGACATGCTGTGAAGTCATATCATTCATCAGGATCATGAAGAAATGACACTACTGAACATGAACCATACTGCAAATTTCAAAGGACTATATTCATAATTCTTGAAAAGGTAATAAAAAATAAAATAAAATAAAATTAAGTATTAATAAAAGAAAGATAATAAAACAAGTAATAAAACAGGCCACTTCTGGGTCTTAGCTTGTAAGACAACCATTAAGGCCACATTTGGTTTGGCTTAAAAAAAGGATTTTAAGGGAGCTTTTTTTTGTCTTATTATCCTTTTTCAATTAACATTCATTTTTTAACTTTTAAGGGGCTTTCAAAGTGGGTTTTTGACTTTTTTTTACCAAAAGCTAAAACTAAAACTAAAATCTAGTTAAGCAGCAGATTAAAAAAGCTAGAAAAAAACTAGTTCCAAATGAGGCCTAATTATGATACATGCCTACCCAATTTACACAAGAAAAAAACTCTATGTTGAATGTAAAAACCTATAACTTACTCCACCTACCACTACCACCTACTACCACCTACCTACTCCACTCCATTAGTGCTCCACAAGAAGCAAGTGCTCCATTTACCCTAATGCTCCATTAAGTTGTTTAGTGCTCCATTTTAGGTTAATTTAATTCCTCCATTTGTAACTCATTCTCCCTATAAAAGAGAGATCATTCTCTCCATTGTAAACACACAATACACACAAGAAATGTATATTGATATCTATCAATAATATCAATACATTAATTTTCTACATGGTATCAGAGCGGGTTTAGCACCTAGTATTTTTCGCTTCACCGGCGGGCGGCAACCTCGCCTTGGCCGCCCGCCGGTCCTCAACCTACTCCGCTGCCACATTTCTTGCTACTTTAGTTTTAATCCCTTGTCTCATTTTCTTCTTCAATCGACCACTTTTTTGTTTGCTCTCTCTTTGTGGCTCTAATCATTTTGTTCAGTCAACATGGCCTTGGCAGTCTCTGCAATTGGATTTGAGGGTTATGAAAAGAGGCTTGAAATTTCCTTTTTTGAGCCCAGCATATTTGCTGATCCTGAAGGAAGGGGCCTTCGTTCTCTTTCCGCTTGGCAATATGATGCTCTGGATGACTTGGCAAGCCCGGATAATAAACATGTTTCACCTTAGGATGTGCCACTAAAATCTCGGCCATCCTCAGTGCTGTTACATTTTGCTGCTGTACACGAAGATGCAGTGTCTTCATGCCTCGGATGATCAGATACGCGGCATTAGGGTTGAGAGCACCACCCAGAATATGATGCAAGTTACGAACGACTGAAATTAACTTCTCCGAACCGCTGATTCAACCTGCAAGGACGTCATTGTGTCCTGCAATGAATTTTGTTGCAGAGTGCAAAACAATGTCAGCCCCAAGAGCAAGGGCCTTCTGGTTGAGAGGTGTAGCAAATGTTCCATCTATGCAGACAAGTGCTCCTTTATCGTGGCAAAGTTTTGAAACCAATTCAATGTCAACACATCTCAGGAATGGATTTGGTTGGGGACTCAGTGAAGAAAAGAGCAACTTTATTTTTATCCAGTGCAGATTCAAGGGCTCCAATATCTGCAGGGTCAATCACAGTGGCCTTGATCCCCATTTTGGGAAGGATAGTTTCAATAAATATCAGAGTCTTCCTATAACAATCAGTTGTTGTCACAATATGCCCACCAGCTGGTACTCTTTCCCTGGTATATACCCTCACTGTACGATCAGTGATATATACCCGAGGGAGCTTCAATTTTCCTACAGCTCAGTCATTTCCTCATCGTAGCCTCTCAGAAGAGGTTGCAGTTCTTGATAGCTATTTTGGGAAGCTTGGTTCAGGTGGTGATGCTTATGTTATGGGCAGCTTTGACAAACAGCAGAAATGGCACGTCTACTCAGCTTCTGCTGAATCGGTGTACCACTGTGAACCTGTTTACACGGTGGAAATGTGTATGACTGGTTTGGACAAGGAGTTGGCTTCTGTCTTCTACAAAAATCACCACAGGCTCCGAAAAACAATGGGCCGAGTACAAGGAGACTACATATTCTCTCCGGCTCAGCGATTTGGGGCCATTTGGCTTTGATTTCTTCTCCAAGAATTGGAATACTCAGAAAAAGAAATCTGGGTCATCAAAAAAAAAAAGAAAGCAATTGCAGTAATGTCACCAATCTTATTTTATTTATGCGGAGATGAAACTCGATCACCATTTTACATCCAAAAAAAAAAAAAAAAAAAAAAATCTCCAACCTACAACCACCACATCAACCAGCCTTACTTTTTCGCCTCTTCAGCTGTTCTCTTCTTCTTGCCTTTGTCTTGGGCGGCCCTTCCCGGTACTGCCTCCGTGTTTCCCACGCCGCCGAGCACGTTCACTTCCCGTTGCTCCTCAACCGTCACATATGGCGGTCCTCCAAATCTGAGCATCACGGTGGCCTTCCGCTTCAGTTCCTTGTTTTCTGCCTTGAGCACACAGATCTCTGCTCGGGCATCCGTATACATGCGCTGGAGCAGAGCCAGTTGGGCTTTTACCTGCTGCACCTCGTTGGTTCTACTCTGAAGCCGGTGTGACAGGTTGTTGACCGCAGTCATGGTCTCAACACATGACCTTAATGTATAATAATTGGCCTCAATATCAGATTGAGCAGCCATTATCTGCTCAACTGCCACCATCGGATAGTTCAACGGCGCAAAACCAGGGGGGCTTGGTCCAAGGGCGCTTGGTTGCGGTTCAAGGGCAACTGCCCCGGCTATCTCTCTTGTGGCCTCGTTGAGGTCGGGAAAGAGAGTGAGACCACGGGACGAAGAGGCTATGTTCTGGGTCACGGGGCGGGAAGAAGAAGCCATTTTCAGGGCAACAGAGTGTTTCAGCGATACAACTCTCAGAAAACAACAGTGTTTCAGCAATACAACTCTCAGAAAAATGAAGAGTTTTTCGGAGTTTTTTTCCGCAAGTGTTTTTGCCTCAGCCTCGCCTTTGTTTAAATAGGCAAGGCAGACACGCGCCTCACGCGCCTCTCAGCGCAAGACGACAAAGCGGCGCGCCTTTTGATGGCTCGACTTTTGATGGATGTCGGGCACACCTTTTGATGGCACGCCTTTTGATGGCGCGCCTTTTGATGGCTCGACTTTTGATGGTTGTCGGGCACACCTTTTGATGGCACGCCTTTTGATGGCACGCCTTTTGATAAGATTGGGCATGCCTTTTAAGGGTCCGACAAGACTCTGTAAACTGTCCCGACTTTGATTCCGGTTAGCTCTTATATGGGTCCGACAAGACTCTGTAAACTGTCCCGACTTTGATTCCGGTTAGCTCCTATATGGGTCCGACAAGACTCTGTAAACTGTCCCGACTTTGATTCCGGTTAGCTCTTATATGGGTCCGACAAGACTCTGTAAACTGTCCCGACTTTGATTCCGGTTAGCTCTTATATGGGTCCGACAAGACTCTGTAAACTGTCCCGACTTTGATTCCGGTTAGCTCCTATATGGGTCCGACAAGACTCTGTAAACTGTCCCGACATTGATTTCGGTTATCTGCTACAACGGTTCGACACAGCCATATAGTGTTTTCTACAACGGTCCGACATGACCCAGTAAACTGTTTATACTATCTTCTACAACGGTCCGACATGACTCAGTAAACTGTTTATAGTGTCTTCTACAACGGTCCGACATGACCCAGTAAACTGTTTTCTGCAACGGTCCGACATGACCCAGTAAACTGTTTTCTACAACGGTCCGACATGACCCCGTAAACTGTTTTCTTCAACGGTCCGACATGACCCAGTAAACTGTTTTTCTACAACGGTCCGACATGACCCAGTAAACTGTTTTCTACAACGGTCCGACATGACCCCGTAAACTGTTTTCTACAACGGTCCGACATGACCCAGTAAACTGTTTTCTACATCGGTCCGATATGACCCCATAAACTATCTTCTACAACGGTCCGACATGACCCCATAAACTGTCTTCTACAACGGTCTGACACGACCATACAGTGTCTCCTATCCTCTTTTATTTTATTTGTCATTTTATTTTTCCTGTTTTGTTACTCTCTCCAAACTCAAGTTGGTTAGTTCCTAACCCCCTTGAGTTTGAGGGGGGCTGTTGAATGTAAAAACCTATAACTTACTCCACCTACCACTACCACCTACTACCACCTACCTACTCCACTCCATTAGTGCTCCACAAGAAGCAAGTGCTCCATTTACCCTAATGCTCCATTAAGTTGTTTAGTGCTCCATTTTAGGTTAATTTAATTCCTCCATTTGTAACTCATTCTCCCTATAAAAGAGAGATCATTCTCTCCATTGTAAACACACAATACACACAAGAAATGTATATTGATATCTATCAATAATATCAATACATTAATTTTCTACACTCTACTTCAATATGAGAAAAAAAAAATTTGTTCTGATACAAAACAGTGCCAATGAAAAGATACAAGGTCATAAATAACCTGAAACTCTCCAGGTCGTATTTCCTTTCTTTTAAAAGAATATCTTGGTTTTATCTGCAACCAAAATACAAATATATTTTAGTCAAATACACAACTATTTCATATAACTAACCTCCTCAAAATTTCGAAGTAGTGACTCACAGTGAGGCCTTTGCTTTCCAAACTTTTCATCAAGCAATCAGTAAGAAATTCTCCTCCAATTGGCGAAGATTGCACAGCCTATTGACAAAAAACAACAATATATAACAAAAAAAGAAAACGAAGGTTAAATTGCTAATTGTGATTAACCATAATTTGATACCCTCAATATTGCCAGCAAACACTTAATTGACCCTGTCTTGGCTCTGGATAAAATTTCTTACAAATTTTCCTATGTATCAAACTTTTTCTAATTCCATTGTGACCCATCCCAAATTTCTATTCTCACATTATGACTGTTGTTTAATAGGAGACCACTAGTTCGGCGGTCAAACTCGGCCAATTAACCTGAGGTTGTAAGTTTGAACCTGAGGTCAACACTCTGCACAAATAATGCCAGGGATGGGTCTTACCTAGTACACTCCTCCCAGACCCCATTAATGGAGACTAAATTCGGCATATTTAAATCTTACTGCCTACTCTTTTGCTATATAAGTCATCACCCGATAGTCCATTATAATTTTTTCAATTTTTTTTAAGTTACTAAATCACAGTTAAAAATACAAAGTCACAGGTTAGGGAACAAACTCTTAAAAGAAAATAACTTAACTACCGACACATTTCATATACTCTTTCAATTTTTGTGGTTGCAAAAATAAAGGTAATTCAACTAAAACAAATTATTTATACTAAAAATAACCCTGCTTAAAAAAACTAAAAGAAATATACCATTAGGCAAGGCTAACTTGATAGAAAGTCAATTGAGGCAACCTAACATTACTAATCAAGAAAAAACACTACTTACTCAAAATATCATATAGGAAAATGACCAAATAAGGTAACGATGCTAGCCACACCAAGTGTGTATCCTTAACAAACACAGAGTATCCTAAAAATATTTGTGTACCCTTCTCCATTAACTAAATGTTTTTCAAAAGCTGTGTATCCTTTTCCAACAAATGTGTGTTCTTCTTGTTTGAAGACCTCATTACTTCACATGTTCGGTTACAAGTCTTGAAAATCTTCTTTTTCTTTAGTAGATTTTATGGTTAATATTAGTTTTATTGCTGATAAAAACAAAGAAAACAAAACAAAAAAGGAGTTGATCTTAGTTTTATCGACTTTAGATTAGTTTGGTGCACTTCGTATACATAGGTTGCACCCTTTTAGGTGCCTTTAATGAACACATTTAAATAGTGATATCATGACAGTGACATGCATCCCTTCTCAAAACTCTCCACATTTAACAAAGTAAATTACAGATTACAAATTCAATAATAATTCAAATTTCCACCTGAATCAATAGTGCCAAAAAACAAAAATAACTATGAAATATGTTTTATAATGTGTGATGACTTGTACAGGCATCCATGTAGTGATCAAGATAACAGATAGCTGACATATGAACTGATTAGAAACTTCTAGAAAACATGAGTTTGACTTTTCAGATGTGGAATTAAGTTTGGAACATAATAAAAAATTTAACAAGATAAACACAATGTCATCTTTTCACTTGTTCAAGAGGAATACCTTTTGGAGAACATAACCATCATGTACAGGGGCGATGGTAGTTGAGCCTCCACCACTGAATCAGTTAGTAGTCATGGAAATACAACTGATTAGTGTCAATTTCAGCAACCAATCAATATTAGGAAAAAAGAAATAAATCTCAGAACTGCAAAAGCAGATTCAGAACTCACAGTTGCATAGAGTATTAATTCCATAAACAATTTTGTTTCCCCCTATAAAGTGATTTGGCACATTCAACTAGGTTTAGGGCACCGTTTGTTATTGTTGTACAGCCCATAATGGCTAAATAATTGAAAAGAACAAAAGAACATTGCTCAACAACCACTTGCCCTAAAACAAAAGCTACACGAAGTAATGGACCAAGTCTAAATCATATACACATCAAGCTAACATAATTGCAATAGGCTGAATAGTGAGAGTTCTAACAATCCTAATTGGAAACCGCCTTGCTATTAAGAATTTTCTTAAATTAATAAATAAGCATTAAGTGTCAATATGGCCTAAAAACTCACAAGACTAACAAAAAGATAATCCATGTACAATGAAGAAGAAGTTATTCAAAGGCATGAAAACTTGGTAAAAAGAAAAAGGAAAAAAAAAGAACAAAACAAAACAAAACAAAAAAAAAAACAAAACAAAACAAACAAAAAAATTAACACACACAATTCATAATCGAAAAGTGTTAACTATTCTCCAACCTGTCAACAACCAAAGAGGTAGCCCGTCCAGATGCAAAAGATGTGAGAACCTGCCATTTTCAATATTAAGTTATTATAACAAATTAAAGACTGCACTATCTCAGAGAGAGAGAGAGAGAGAGAGAGAAACAAGTAATGAAATAACAATTTTCAATTTGCATTGAGTATCAATTTTAAGGGTAGAATGAGGAGCATACAGCATTCTTGGCCAAAAATAGGGCAGGAACTTTGTATTTTTCAAACATAAGCTCTGCTGTCCTGTCAGACATGTAACAAGTTTCATTGCTAAACATAGAGCCATACGCTTCATACTATAATATTAAAATCAAGATGAGTTGACTTAAGTTAGGCAATTCATTTATCTTCTAGAGAAAACAAATAATTAGATTCAAGAAATGCATGGAGAAGAAAAAAAAAAAAAAAGAGCTCTACAAGGCAAGAGACTCTTTAGATAATTGGTAGATTATAATACTTTACATTGATTCTAAAAATGAAAAAAACATGTTCAAACCAAAATTTGAGCCTTTAAATTCATCATGATCTCCAAGTCATTTGACGAGCAACATCAAGGATAGTTGTATCATTTTATTATTTATCATTTTGATAGTTTAACAGTTGTATCATAATTATCATCCGAGAACTAAGATTATCTTTAAAACAAAGTTCAATTTTTTGAAAAAAAAGGATGGGGATCAGATATATATCATCAAACCAATGAAAGGGCTCTCACTGCAAGCTCACTTTTCTCTTTGTTGTTGACTGTTTGAAGATGGTTCAGCTAGTAGCATTGGATGTTCTTTGGGATCAACCAGTAGACATTCCCTAAAATTAACAAAGGCCAATTATAATTAGGAAATTCATAGAAATACTTCAAACACAACAAGATAAGAGGGCAGTAGAAAGGGCACCAGAAAAAGAACAGAAAGAAACAACTAACAAGAGGTTTCTAGTTAATATAAACCAAGATATATTCAAGCTTTCTGGAATCACAAGATACATTGTTCTATTCTGTGTGGAAATATATCTAAAATTTCAAACCAGAAAACTGATATAATCAACAAATTTTTAAAGAAGTAGAAAGCTTAATGAAAGAAAAAGAAGACACTCGAATATGATGTATGTCAAAGCTTCCGAGCTTATACAAACAAATGGCCACAACATTGACCTCGTCTTTTTAATGAAAAAATGAAGATGAATAGCAGAACAGAAAACCACAAAATGCAATTGCTCTAACATATCCATGCACAACAGACAAACAATCGTTGTTAAATCATCCCCCATAACAGGTCTGATTTATGAAAGTTTACTTCACTAAATTAACTCCTTTCTGACTACTGTTGCAGTTGAAACATGAAGAAAAAGATTAAAAAAGAAATATGAAATAGAAGAAAATAAGAATAAAACCACATCACGGCATAACCACTGACCGAAAGAAAATTGTTTCTTCTTCCCTCAAGCATATCTCCCGCTTCAAAATGAGAATACCGAGTGAAGTATTAACTTCTCTATGATGTGGTTATTGGCATTTGAATAGTGTGGAAGTTGCACATTCCCAAAGAGTACGAGGACATCACTGCTCTCTATATGCATCTTTTTGAAAGTGTTTCCAAAAAAAAAAAAAAATTTATTTTTACTTTCCCCTCCAGTCCCATCTAACCTAACAGATCAAAAGGACAACTAATCAAGAAGAAATATTTCCCACTGAGACATTCAAATGTTGGTGGTTGAAAGGAACTGAAAAGGCTATGCTATGTCACTCTCATACAAGCGGCTTGTGATAGGTGCCAAAGACAAGTACAATAAGTTGGTCAGATAGAATAAGATAGAGAAAGAAGGTCACAACTCATTGGTTATAGACAAAGTTAAGCCATCTACTGCAGAAAGTATCTAGGCAGGTTGCAGGTTGAGCATGCCAAACTTCCATCAGAGCATCAAAAAAATGAAAAGAGAACAAGATAAGCACTAGTATACTAATAAGAAGATAATTTAGATTACTACTTACCTGAAAGCATGGTCCCAGATGCTCTCAACTATATCCCAGTCAACCACAACTCCATCCTTTATGGGCGACAGCACCTGATGAGATAGGAGAACATATGATCAAAACCATAAAACTTAGAAGTAATGAAACTATGTGGGTGTTTGGGAAGTGGGTTTTTATGTAGGTTTTTTTAGTTGTAGGATTTTATTGGGGAAAAAAATTTTGGTGTTTGGGAAGATAGTTGGGTTTTTTTGTGGTTGGATATGATGTTTGTAAGAGAAAAAGTAAAATGATTATGGTGTTAGATGTGATATTTTGTTTGAATTTGTTTTTTTTTTTTTTTTGGTTTTGCAAAAAATTTGTCTTTTAGTGGAAAAAATCAAAAAAAAAACCCAACACACAAACTTCCCAAACACCACCTATGTCCCACAATTCCTCATTAATGTAATCAACGAACTAACCTCCATATGATCCCGGCGGAATCCCAAGGCTTGAGATCCTACATAAAGTTTGTTTTTTCCCTTGGATTTCTCTGAGTCAAAAGTTCTAACAACATTCTTAGAATCTGGAATAGATCCAGAGTTCTTTTCTGGGTTACCAGGGTCATCAACATCCATTTGATCAATTGATCCAACAACCTTAAATACACATATATAAGGATCAACAAAAAATAATAATAAAAATCTAAAGGAAAATACAGAGAACTGAAAGATAATACATTTGAGTGCGCAAAAAAAGAGACTCTAGGGATACAATAGAAACCAAAGGATGCCTACACTACATATCTAAGAAAATAAGACCAACTTCATTCCTACACATTTTTAAGAAAACAAGACCAACTTCAAGATTCCAACTGCAAAGTAACAAAGAGACGAGTACCAACATTGACAAAAGAACCCTTGATTTGAAGTGTTCAAGTAATAGAGAACACATACACAACCTGCTCCCTTTCCCCACATAACTCCATAACGACCAAAAGAAACAACTTAGCAATTGATATTTCCAGATTAGCGAGGGGCCTCCTATTCCATCCTTCCAAATGATCCACATCACACAAAAGGAGCCACTTTCCACGCCTTAGCCTCCTAACCCACCTCAAGAACAACCTATGTTACCATAAAAAACAAATACCCCAGCGAATTACATATTGGTACACACGTTCCAAAATATGGTACACTTCCGTTCCAAAACAGTAAATTTAGTGATCCAAAGCGATCCCAAAAGTTTTTTCCAATAGATTTCCTTAAATGTTTTCTTAGGAGGAAAAAAATCAAATATAATGAACTAAATTTTAAGGTGAATTAAGTTTTGACAAGACAAAACATAAAAAAATGTGTCATAAACATAATGCTCGTATAAATGTTTTGCTACATGAGGGAAAAAAAAAAAAAAACTGCATTTTATTAGATGCCTAATAGTTAAAGAATGGCGAATTACACTACTAACAGTCCCTATAATTTGGGGCTCGTGTCACTTTAGTCCCTAACTTTTCAATTGTGAAACATTTTATCCTGAATTTTGAATCTTGTTCTAAATAAGAACAATTAAAGCCATCATTGCTCAATTTCAAGGGCAAAATTGTCAATTTGATAAAATATAAACTAATTTGACACAAATAAATGTCAAAAAAATATTTTTGAATTTTTAAAAATTATTTTCACCCATCAAAGACAAAATTATGTAAAATTGATAAATCTTTTACGCATTTATTTATTTATTTTACCAAATTAATTTTTATTATGTGATTGGATGATAATCATGTAATGAGTAGTTGTTAGACTTTTAATGTGTAATTGATATATTTAGGCCAAGTTTGGCATCCTCCAAAAAATCCAAAAAGTCAAAAAGTTACTATCCTATTTAAGTCACATCATCTTATTTAAGTCACATCACCTCTCTAACACATCACTTCAAACCCAACCCAAATCCAACCCATATTTCATAAAAAGTCAAAAAGTGCACTTATTTAGTCTTCCCAAACTTGGCCTTAATATATGAAATGCTATTAGTTTTCGATATTTTGATTTAATGGATTGGTTTAATAATGATATCAAAGTTGTCGACTTTTGAAAAAATAAAAACTAATTTAATGAAAATAAAAACAACCACCCATTATATGATCATCATCCAAACACATAATGAAAATTGATTTGGTAAAAATAAATAAATAAATAAATTTGTAAAAGATTTATCAATTTTACATAATTTTATCTTTAGTGGATACAAATAATTTTTAAAAATTCAAAATATTTTTTTGGCATTTATTTTTGTTAAATTAGTTTATATTTTATCAAATTGACGATTTTACTCTTGAAATTAAGCAACAAGATTCAAAATTCAAGGTGAAATGTGTCACAATTGAAAAGTCAGGGACTAAAGTGACACAAGTTCCAAACTATAGGGACCGTTAGTGTAATTTGCCCTTAAAAGAAAATTATTTTAAAAGTACCTTAAATTCTTAAGTATAATAAATGCAAGGCTACCTCTATCATACCACATTTTAGAGCATGTAGCGTACCACATTCCCGTTCCCATTTCATGTACCAGAACAATCCAGGTTCCTAGTAACATAGGGAACAACACTACTACACCAACCATCAAATCATAAATCACCCTCCCTACTATCCAAACCAAACCAGACAACAAACAAAGATAAGTTGTCCAACAAACTCAAAATGCATTAAAAGGTGACAAACACTCTCCTCACCTCATCCACCCACACAACACCAATAGTGACAAACATGACCTGCATTCTTTTTTCTCATATACGTAGGATAAAAATCAAAACAGTAACAAGTAGACATGAGCCTCCAACATCACTTCATCCAAATTAACAACAAATTCTTCATCGCAAACGTGAGCTCCCAACTTCCAATAACCTAAAGTAACACTGCAATTCTTGGTTTAACCTTTTCCTTCTCTAATACAAATTCTTGTATTACTGTGTACATACACACACATAAAGTTCATAAATTGTGGGTTTTTATCTTACCCAAAACAATAAAAGTCCGGGAAAAGCCGTTGAACATTACATTGCAGCTCAGTGAAACAAACCCCCCCAAAAAAATTCAAATTTCTACATTTTGGTCAAATTGTTTGCACTCCACTACCAAAAGTTTGAAGCTTTATTCCATATAGAGTCCCAAAAAAGAGTTATAAAGCCACTCCAACAGTGTGTACATACACACATAGAGTTCATAAATTGTGGTTTGGGTTAAACTATATAAGTGCACTTATTTGGGTCACATCAATCAACATCTCCTCTCTATTTTCTTACACATCTTTTTATAAAAAGTCAAAAAGTGCACTTATTTAGAACATCTCAAACCAAAACTCCAAGAAAAGCCATCAAAAATTGTTGAGAAGTTATCACAAATTGAGCACAAGTCTGAATAAGTGATTATTGGAATTAATTTGCAACCAAGCAAAGCAGAAAACAAATTTCACAAAGGCGGTCATCCGAGTGAGGAAAATTTATTTTTTCAGAGAAATGGAGCAACAAAACACAACAATACTTCAAAACAAACAATTATGCAAGAAGATTATGCCGAATAATAAAATGAAAATTGTAACACAAACAATACAATACCAAAATTAGTCGAGACTTGTGTTGGACACAATTTTCTTAAGGTTTAATTCACCCCCACCAAGGTGCTCAAGTTATTGGAGCCAACCTCCCAGGATACAATGATTAGAATCCAAGACCGCATCACAATGATCTCAGATATAGTGAACCAAACTTGTGTTATACTTTCCCCAAGACTCAAAAACTCTCTAATGCAAAAATCTATGTGCAAAACACCAAGAATAGAGAGCAATTTTGGACTGTAAAATTGAAGAGACTAAACTTTCTAATTCGATTCGAATTTTTCTCTCCTAAAACTTAGGATGAGTGGGGTATTTATAGACTCTGAGATGGCGGTGTGAACAACCTCAGATCTGTTCGAATTTCGGCGATTCATCTTCGAGAATACACCTGAAAGGCGGGAGCACACTGTTCCAAATTCGGCTGTAAAACCGACCTTCACCGTATGAACCTCTATCAAGAAATAGATGCTCCTAGAAAGAGGAGAAACCAAATCACAATTGAAATTGAATTTCCAGTAGAACACTTCAGAGTTTCTGGATGAAACAAGAGATGAATTCAAATTTGAATTCGTTCAACCACCGTGTTGCCAAAGCCTTCTTCGGAGTCAATTTCGTATTCACTCGGAAAATGGTTGAACAACCATATACACAAAGTGAATCACCACCTAACAAAGAACGCGTTCCACCTGAACACACCTCAATCAGTGTCCAGATCTCATCTCAAATTAGGCTCAAAGTTGGCCAAAATTCATGGTTTCAAACCAGCCAAAACTTATGGTTTCACAAACCACCAGCCAAAACTCATGGTTTCACAAACCAGCTAAAACTTATGGTTTCACAAACCATTTTTCCAACAAAAATTACATTCCATCTCAGTGAAATAAAACCCACCAAAAAAAATTCAAATTTGAAGTAAAGAAACCAATTAAATTCAAAATGGGTTTGCTTACAGATGGAAAGACGGCTTTGGGGGCATCTTCGCCAGCGTAACCGGCTTTACAGGTGTGAGAACCCAAGTCTATGACTATGGCGGATACTTCATCTGTAAAATAAACAAACAACACCAACATTCTATGAATCAAACTACAATGAACCAAACACAAAACCTAATTATACATACATATATGTGTATGTGTATGAATTCAACTCACCTCCTCCATACATGATTGCAGGGTTCGATTGATGAGGTGAGAGGGCTTCGATTCTTCTCTCTCTCTCTCTGTGAAGTGTTGTGTTGTGTGTTTTGTGGGCTTTGTTGGGGTTTTGAAACTCGTTTATGGGGGTTGAGCGAGAGACCGCGATGGAGTTTTGACCCGGGTTGCGATTGTTACCGGGTTTGGACTTTCGGACAAGGTTTACTTGGGAGTTGGGTCGGATTGCCATGCTTGGACTTGGAGTCGACCTGATCCGTTTAACTAACCCCAAATCAGGCCCCTCAAGTCTTTTATGGTAATTTTTTTAATGATTTTCTTAGCAAGTGCCCGTGTGCACTAAATGACAAAATAAAAAAATTACGAAACACTTTCCATTTATCATATATATATATATAACAACGGATCGATTGATTTGAATTCAAGGACTCAAAATGTATATGTGTCAAAATATAGATAAGAGGGAGATTTATGAGCTGGAAGTGGGCCGAGATAAAAGCCGAGCAAGTTAAAGGCCCAAGGACGTGTTGGGCCGAGATGGCTTTGGATTTGTCCGGAGTTGGGGCTGCTCAGCCCTTGGCTAAGCTACTTGGACTTGCATCGGTGGTGACCGTGTAACTTGCGTTGCTCGGCCAAAAGGCATACACCTTTGGCTCGGTGGGGAAGCTCGTGCCCGAAGCTCGACAGGAAAGCCTTTGGTCAACATGCATGACCTTTCTAGAGCTCGGCTTCGCCAGAATGCAGTCGAGCACGATGGGAACGGAGCTCGGCTATTGGTGCGCTTGGGCATGAAGTGCAGCCTGGCTGTCGGCAGCCGAGATGCTGCACCCCAGCTGCCGAGCTCCCAGCAGAGTGGGCTGGCAGTTGGGTTAGGTGATGTTCAGCAAGATTTGTGCTGACAGATGGGATAGCAGTACCACGTGTCGAGAGATCACTGTGAGTAGATTTGGGGCGCAGAAGGTATATAAGCATGTTTGCGCCCCCCCATGCGGGGACAAACGAACATTTTTGTAAGAAACACTTACACTCAACTCTCTCCTCTCTCTCTCTATCCCACGGTGTGTGCTAACTTGATCGTCGAAGGGGTTTTCCGGCCACACACCACCGGGTAGCTCACCACCGTTGTGTACGCAGGTCGATCGGACAGGGAAGGGCTTGGAAGAAAGGAGTACGGGCTTGCCTGAATATTTGCTCCCCGTACAATTGGCGCCGTCTGTGGGAACTTTGTAGACAAAACCTTGTCTACTAGGCTCATCTGATCGCCGTTTATGGCGAACAACGACGAGATTCCGTTGTCCACCATCGACGGAGTTACGCCGGAGTCAGGCAGACGGAGAGAAGGACATCCCGCCATCCCTCCAATGGCGGACCTGGAGACATTCCCTGGAGGACAGTCGGGAGACACGCGAGATAAGCACGGAAGAAGTTATGGTCATTCACGGAGTCCAGACGGTCATCGGCAGCGGAGAGAATCACATACCAGACGTCTGGAACACAAGCTAAGGGACGAAGACGCCGTCATCCGGCGAATGGCGGCGGAGATGGAGGAGCTGAAGCGGCTGAAGCGGCATGTCAAAGGGAAGGGTGTAGCTGGAGTGGGAGACCACAGTGAGCGCACCCAACCCCGCCGTTTAGGCAGTCAGAGTCAGCGACACACTCCGTCCATTTCTATTACCAGAAGTTACAAGGTGGGTGATTCCGATATGCGTGCAGAGAAGTCCAGCGCGCAAGATAGCACTTACCAGCCCTCACGTCCGGTGACGACATCAAGGTACTCCTATTCCGCTCGTTTAGAGGATTTGCGGGCAGTCTTGAAGGAACGGGCTCGCCGGCGGGAGGCTCAGAGGGTGTCGGCGTTCCAGCGGTTATCCTATGGGGTGCACGCCAGCGAGGAGGTCGGAATGCCTCCACCCCGCCTAGCAGCGCCACTCCTTCTAGATACAGACTTGGCAAGGCTGAGCGCCACCCCTTTCTCCCTGGAGATAGAAACAACACCGCTTCCAGCAGGCTTCTACCAGCCTAAATTCACGCTCTACGACGGAAAAACCGATCCCTACATACATGTAAGCCACTTCCGACAGGTCATGGCCGGACATAGGCGGAATGACGCACTTATGTGCCTTATCTTCCCATCAAGTTTAGGCAAACTGGGCTTGAAATGGTTCGAGAGGTTGCCGGAGGGGAGCATAGAAAGGTGGCATCAGTTGGCCGAAGCCTTTGTGACGCGCTTCAAAACCAACACAAAAAACCAAAGGAAGTTGACCACCTACTGAGTGTCAAGATGGAACCGAGCGACACATTGAAGGCATACGACTCCAAATATTGGGAGACCTTCAACGAGATCTTGGATTGCCCGGTCAACCTTGCAATCACACAATACAAGCGTGGTCTCTCCCGTCGGACATAGACTGCGGGACTCGCTTACATGCACCAACCGACATCCATGGGCCAGCTCATGCAATGCATCAATGAGCACATCCGAGTAGAGGATGATGCGTCAGCATCTACCGCAAAGGCAACTCCGGTAGCAACAGACAAGAGGTCGGCTGGAAAAGTGCACGCGGTCGAACAAGAGTCCAGCCGAACAAGTGACCGCGCTGAGGAATCGGACCGTGGCTCAAATCGCAAAAATCGGGGTAGGGGACGTCGGAATGACCAGGATGACTACCCCCGGGATGACGTAGCCGATGCAAACAGAAGGTTGAAAGCAAGGATAGGCATCACCACGGTCTTTAAGATTCCAATCTATTGCATACTAAGTGAAATCCATGACGAGGAGTATGTCCGATTTCCTGCTAAGTTAGGCGACGGACAGAAGGGCTTCAATCCGAGGTACCGTTGCACGTTTCACCAGGAGCGAGGCCACCGGACAGAGGACTGTTTGCCTTTGAGGCAACACTTGGAAGAGCTAGTCGCAGCCGAACACCTGGACCTTTACATTGATGGAGGTGTGAAGGCAAATCAAGCTCCGGTTGACCCGCGGGGACTGGATGACCGAGATGCGCCTCCACAAGGGGTTGTTAATGTCATCCACGGCATAGTGGAACCGACGCGTGTGTGCGAGCTCCGAGGTATGATCAAGAAGGCAGAACACATGAGGGAAGTTTTGTCGGTTCAACCTGCGATCAAGAGGGGGAAGACCGAAGAGAAAGATGTGATCAGTTTCTCCTCAAGAGACCTAGAGCGTGTTCAGACGCGACACAACGATGTCCTAGTGGTTACACTCCACGTCAAAGAATTTGATGTCAAACGGATATTGATCGATCAGGGAAGCTCGGTCGAGATCATGTACTACGACGCTTTCAAACAGCTCAAGCTCCGAGATACAGATTTGGCCCCGGCAACTTCGCCACTGGTTGGTTTCAACACGCAACCGGAGTGGCCTTTGGGAAAGATTATCCTGCCGATCAAAGCGGGATCCGTGGTCAAACAAGTGGAGTTCTGGGTGTTGCAGGTGCCATCTACTTATAATTTGATTCTTGGAAGGGGATGGCTTCACGCTATGCAAGCCGTAGCGTCGACCTATCATCAGGTGATGAGATTCCACTCGGCTATGGGGGCAATCGAGGAGATTTAGGGCGATCAAGTCATGTCGAAGCAATGCTTCGTGGCAGTCAACGGAAGCCGAGCTGCCAAAGGCTTCATTCAAATGATTGAGGGACCGGAGGACCGGGGTGTCCTTGACGATATGGGCACCAAGGCCGATGACAAAGCTGTCGAGGAATTGGTGGAGGTGCGAATTGATACAGAGCATCCGGACAAGTTCTTCTTGCTCGGCTCAAGCCTTACAGCCCAAGAAAGGACCGAGATGGTTGAGTTTTTGATGGCCAACATCGAAGTCTTTGCATGGTCACCTTACGACATGCCCGGTCTCGATCCGAGTTTTATATGCCATCATCTCAATGTTTTCCCTGGAGCCAAGCCAGTCATTCAGCAAACAAGGAGATCGGCGCTACATCACGCCGAGGTAGTTGCGGAGGAAGTGAAGAACTTGCTTGAGGCGCAAGCGATTCAAGAAGTGCACTACCCTCGGTGGATTTCAAACACAATCGTGGTGCCCAAGAAGAATGGGAAGTGGCGAGTTTGCGTCGACTACAAGACCGTCAACCGAGCTTGTCTGAAAGACAGCTTCCCTCTGCCTAGAATAGACCAGCTTGTGGACTTAACGACTGGACATAACAGGCTCAGTTTCTTGGACGCCTACCGCGGCTACCATCAGATTGCCATGCATGGGCCCGACCGAGAGATCACCTCATTCACTACACCAAGGGGACTCTTCTGCTACCGAGTCATGCCTTTTGGTTTGAAGAACGCCGGGGCAACTTTTCAAAGGATGGTGACCAAGATGTTCGCTCCTCTACTAGGCCGGACAATGGAGGCTTATATTGATGATATGGTGGTTAAGAGCCGGCATCAAGCAGACCATTTGTCCGACTTGGCCGAGATATTCGCCATTCTCAAAAAGCACAAGCTACGCCTGAATGCGTCTAAGTGTGCCTTCGGCGTGGGATCCGAAATTTTTTTGGGTTTCCTAGTCATGAACCAAGGTATCGAAGCAGACCCTACACAAATCCGAGCCATGCAAGAGTTAAAACAGCCCAGCTCGGCTAAGGACGTGCAGCGTCTGGCCGGAATGGCCGCCGCGCTTAATCGATTTATAAGCCGATCATCAGATCGCTGGCGCCCTTTCTTTCAAGCCTTGAAATCAAAGTTCTTATGGAGTGGAGAGTGTGACCGGGCTTTGGCCGAGCTCAAGGAGTATTTGTCTTCAGCGCCACTGTTGGTCACATCGGAGCCCAGAGAAGAACTCTACCTTTATCTGGCCCTATCGCAGCATGCAGTCAGTGCGGTGCTTGTCCGGTCGGAAGGAATCAAACATCTACCCATCTTCTACGTCAGCAAAACCTTGTTACCGGCAGAGTCGAGGTACCTGCCGCTGGAAAAACTTGTTTTAGCTTTGATGATGGCTTCAAGGAAGTTGGCGCACTATTTCCATACATATACAATAACCGTTCTGACCGAGTTCCCCCTCAAAGCTTTATTCGAGCAGGCGGACTTCTCCGGTCGAATTCTTAAGTGGGCGGTCGAGTTGGGACAGTTTGACGTCAAGTTCCAGCCGCGCACTGCCATAAAAGCCTAGACTTTGGCCGACTTCGTTGCTGAATTCTCACCTGGAACCCATCCGGTATGCCCGGTCGATATTGCCGTGGCAGATGAAGAGGTTAATGCAAGCCCGACCGAAATACAACAGCTTGGCGGTGTTGGCGACGCGGAACTTGCGCGCCCCGCCGAAGCACTTTCAGTTAGTATGATACCGCAGCCCGGCGATGCGATGACGGAGTTGGGTATCACCGACCAACCTGCTCCACCCAGTACCGCATCACCACCGGGGGAAGAAGTGGACACGCTCAGCACAGAGCCTGCAGCCTGTATAATACTGCAACCTGGCGATTCCCCTACGGACTTAGGCATTATGGTTCAACTTGCCGAGTCCGGTGCCGAATCACCAAGGAAAACTGAAGTGGAACCGCTCAGCACAGAACTTGCAGCCGAACAGCCGAGCAACCGTGATCCCATCAACCTTCAAGCCTCTCAGGACCTCTCAGACTGCTGGAAGCTCTTCGTTGGCGAAATGTGGAAACTTTTTGTTGATGGGGCGTCGAACCGTCACGGTGCCGGGCTGGGCATAGTTCTGATTTCACCAGACGGTCTGACAATGGAACATTCTATCACCCTTGGCTTCCCAGCATCCAACAATGAGGCCGAGTACGAGGCGCTCTTGGCTGGTCTCAAAAGCGCGCTTCAGATGCCAGCATCCGCGCTAATGGTTTACAGTGATTCCCAGCTTGTGGTTAACCAAGTGTCTGGGGTTTACGAAGCAAAGGATGACAGAATGATGAAGTACCAAGCTCTGGTCAGGGACCACATCAAGCGATTTCAGGCGATCAGGGTCCAACAGATTGGCCGCAAAGAAAACGGCCGAGTAGATGAGTTGGCCGGCCTTGCTTCTATGGTTGACAGCACATCTCCCAACCCTCTTTTGATTGAATTCCTTTCGAGGCCCAGCATTGAGGAAACCAGGCAGACAAAAGTACACTGCGTCGAGCTAGGTCCTTCTTGGATGGACCCTATAATCCTCTTTCTCAAAGAACGGACCCTTCCAGCCAACAAGAAGGAAGCACATAAAGTGTGGGTAAAGTCAGAGCGGTTTTGGCTCTCTCTATCAGGCGCTTTATACAAGAAGTCTTTCACCGGTCCCTACCTGAAGTGTGTGCACCCGAGCAGCGTGGAAGCCTTCCTATACGAAGTTCACGAAGGCATATGTGGCAGTCACATAGGGGGCAAGTCCTTGGCCTACCGAGCTATTTCGCAAGGCTACTGGTGGCCGTGCATGCAAGCCGACGTACAGAAGTATGTTCGCAAGTGTGAGAAGTGCCAGAAGTTTGCCCACCAGATCCACCAGCCGGCCAGGGAACTCCTTCCCCTCACCAGCCATTGGCTTTTTGCAATGTGGTAACATGGTTCGGTGTCCCCAAAATTCTGATCTCGTATAATGGCACCCAATTTGACGGCCGCCTATTCAGGGGGTTTTGTGCAGATTTGAAGATTAAATTCTACAACTTTACTCCGGCTTACCCGCAGTCCAACGATCAAACCGAGGCTTCGAACAAGACCATTCTTGATGGACTGAAGAAGCGGCTTGAGAAAGCCAAATGAAAGTGGGCTGAGGAACTCCCCAGTGTCCTTTGGGCATACCGAACAACCCCGCGGCGATCTATCGGGGAAACTCCTTTTGCTTTGGCATATGGCATGGAGGCGGTCATCCTTTTGGAAGTTGGTATGCCCACCCTCAGAAGTGAAAGTTTTGAGACCGAGCTGAACGCCGAAACCATTGCCTTGGAATTGGACCTAGTGGAAGAACGCCGGAAAAAGGCTCTCATCCATGTGGCCGCCTACTAACAAGAGCTTTCAAGGAAATACAACAAAACCATGCACCCCAGACCGTTCAAAGTAGGTGATTGGGTCTTGAGGAAGGTTATGGGCAATACTCTGGTGCCAGGTGAAGGCAAACTAGGGGCAAATTGGGAAGGACCCTACAAGATAACCGGTCTGGCGGGCAAAGGGGCTTACCATTTGAAGGATTTGGATGGTAGAGGAATACCCCAGCCATGGAATGCGGCCAACCTCAAACTGCAATATTTCTAGCTTTTGCTTTCTTTTCGTGCAAAGGAATTTTTTGCCCTACACTTCAGAATGTAACATTCTTTTTGTCAATATATAGAAGTGTCTCATCTTTGCTTTAGCATTTTGATTGTTACTTTTAAAATGGGACTTGCAACCGAGATGATTTACTGCGGTTGAACGAGTTGATAATTTGCTCAACTCTGAGATCGCAACCGAGATGATTTACTCCGGTTGAACGAGTTGATGATTTGTTCAACTCTGGGATCGCAACCGAGATGATTTATTCCGGTTGAACGAGTTGGTGATTTGCTCAACTCTGAGATCGCAACCGAGATGATTTATTCTGGTTGAACGAGTTGGTGATTTGCTCAACTCTGAGATCGCAACCGAGATGATTTACTCCGGTTGAACGAGTTGATGATTTGTTCAACTCTGACATCGCAACCGAGATGATTTATTCCGGTTGAACGAGTTGGTGATTTGCTCAACTCTGAGATCACAACCGAGATGATTTACTCCGGTTGAATGAGTTGATGATTTGTTCAACTCTGGGATTGCAACCGAGATGATTTACGCCGGTTGAACGAGTTGATGTTTTGTTCAACTTTGAGTATAACAACCGAGATGTTTTATTCCGGTTGGCTCTGTTAATGATTTGCACAACTTTTGTATTTAAGCCGAGATGTACTGTTCCGGTTAAAACAGGTGCCGATTTACTCAACTATAGGCCCGAAACCGAGATGTCTTTTCCAGTTAATTAATTTGAGCAAGATGATTAGCCTATCCGAGGTATTTTGTTCGGTTGAAGTTACTTCGATTGAAGACCGTGCAAACACTTAATAAAATTAAAGCTTTTTCATTGATGTGAAAATAAGTACAAAAGGTGGGGAACTTAGACCGGTTACATGTTTAGACAAAAAGCAAGAAAAAGAAAGCTAAGCTAAGGGGGAAAGGTTAGTGAATTCATCCTCGGTCACCTCCAAGTTGACCGTTGGTGATTGGTCTTGGACACCGGTCTCAGTTTGGTCGGGCTGCTCCTGCTCCAGGCGATTTCCCTCCTCGGCATTTTCCTCGGCCTCTTCTTCGCCTTCTGTCTCGGCCTTAGCTTCAGCCTGTAGTGCACTGAAGACATCGTTGGCATATGGCACAAGGTAAGTTGGCAGGAAGGCGGCTGGAGGAGAGGCAAATATGTCGGTCCCAGTTCCTTGGTCGAGATGCTCACAAGCAGTCTTCCAACCCGCCTTGAAGTAGATATCTTGGGTGGCGTGAACCTGCTTTGTGTAGCTCTCCTCGGCTTCCTTGAAGCCGGCATTATTGGCATCCTCCAGCTCCTTCTCCTTGGTCTGTTTCAAGGCCTCCAGCTCGGCCTTTATTGCATCTCTTTCTTGCTCGGCGGCGCCAAGCTGACCGATCAACCTGCTGTTGTCGGCATTGGCAATTTGAAGTGAAGACTTTGCTCGGCCGAGCTCGGTTTGAAGACTTTGGACTTGGCTGGCAGTGTCGTTCGCCTTCTGCCGCAGTCGATGAATTCTCTCCATGACCAAGTGTTGCTTCTGGATGACCTGCAAGAAAAAGATTGATCAGAGAGGAAACCGTAGAAACACTTGTGAAAATTTGAGTAGAAGTTTGAGACCCTTACCCTGGTCATGGACTTCACGGCCGACTTCACCAACCGGGTGTCTGGAACATGGTCACTGCCGACCACGTCGCTTGGTAGGAGAAGGGCCTTGGAGAGGTCAAAGACGAGAAGGTGTTCCTTATCACCCTTCATGGAAGCTGTTGCCGGGATCTCCTTACCCCGGTGTTTGAGCTGTGGTCGCTATGCTGGTGTTGGGTTGACAGTGATGGCGGGTTGCTTGGTAGTCAGCTCTTCAACCAGCTCGGCAGAGGGATCTGCGCGAGGCCTTTTTCCAGCCCGGCGGGTTTCTTGGCTGGCTTGACCGACGGCTGGAGACGCCAACGCCATCATGGCACCGCTTGATTGACCGACAGCAGGAAAGCGTGTGATGACGCTCGGTATCTAGGCAGAAGTTACAGTGAGGAGGTTCTTGATACGGCTTCGTTTTGCTATCTCTTCTTCCTCGGTCAACCGGATTAGAGGCACGTCCGGTAGAGTTAGGTCTAGAGGTGGTGATGGAGCACGGAGAAAGTCTGTGACCTTACTCCAGCGTGGAGCTGAGTACCGGTATGTTGGAACGTAACCAAGGAGCTCGTTACAATCCCGGTAACGGTAGTGGAGCACGGTACGGATGGCTTCTTCGTTGGGGTATTGATAGTTGGCTTGCAAGGCTTGGATCGCTGCAAAGGAAAAAGGAAAAATGATAAGTATAGAATTATGTGGAAAGGCAATCGACCGAGCAAGTTAGCACGGCTTACATGTGGAACCAAAGTTCTTGCTAATGAACCAGCCCGGTACGTTGGCTGTTTCATAATTGCCAGACACCCAGAAGAAGTCATCATCATGTAAGTCCTTGTCTGGGGTGCCAGTCACTATTTTTTCTTTGCCCGGTCGTATTTTTAGGTAATAAGCGAAACCACCACTTGTGTGCCCGAGGGTGTATTGTCGCAGTATCTCGGCTAAACCTAAGTTGGTGCCTAGCCGGTTGTTTAGCTCGTGGACGCCATTGATTATCCGATAGGTGTTGGTTGATACTTGTGTGGGTGCTATCCCGGTCCGGCGCAGGAATTCGATCATCAAAGGGTTGACCGGGAGGCGGAGGCCTCCTTCAATAATTGACAGCACGGTGAAGGGGCATTGGTTATGTCTGCCCCAGGGGTTGGTGCCTATGGCGCCGAGCTCTAACTGAATGTCTGCCGGGATACCGTACTCTTCCCGGAAAGTGGCCAAGGCAGCCGGAGTGTCCACAAGGAAGCGGAAGCGCCCCATGTGTGGCCGGCTGGATTAGCTCGGCTGAGGTGGTTTCGCACAGGCTGGTGTATTGACGGCTGCTCGGTCTTTGAGAGCCTCAATATTTGGTCAGCGGTCCCCTTGGACTCTGCAGAAAAAGGATGGCAATTGTAAGTGTGAGCGCGGTCGCGCAATACGAGCTTGACTTTAGCTCGGTCGTAAAGGGTGCCAACCACCTCGCTCGTTAAGGTGAGCCAAGGAGCTCGGTCGCTCAAGCGGACCAGATGTTAGCCCGGTTGAGCGACCGAGTTCTCTGCCTACCCGGTTTCTGCTAAGGTTTTGACAAATTGGTGATTTGCTCGGTCTAAGGGATTTTTGGGATCAAATGAAGGCCTAGAGCCCGGTCCGCCCCAGTTCTTCATTGTTCATCAGGGAAGATGAAGAAAAGCAAAGAAACTAGGGGCAAGTGAGGGTTTTGGGTGCCCAATGCCCTAAAACCTACAGACTTAGTGCCCTAATATATGAAATACTAATTGAAATAGCAAAAACGAGGCTCAAAGGACTTACCAGTGTGGGGCAAGGACCACTTCTTCGAGCACGAGCGCTAGGAAGGGCAGGAATGAAGTCTGCTAAGGATGCTTGAGCTCTGGAACGTCGAAAGATAGAGGAGAGACAGTAGGAATGAAAAGAAGTGAGAAGGGGCATGTTTATGGAGGAGAAGAAGCCGTCCAAATTCAAATTTGAGGGGACGGTTGGGTTGGCTGCTCGAGGGCCAATAAGAGATTGACACGTGTCCCCATTAATGGCAGCGTCAGAGTTGAAGAGACAGGAAGGCCAGACGAGGCATCGACCGAGCAAGTCAAGGAACCGAGCAAGGAAACTAGCTCGGTTGACCTCTTGCAAAACCGAGGACCGAGGAAGAGTTACCCCGGTCAGAATAGATAATCCCAGTCACGCTTGCGCGGACGGAATTAAGGAGCAATTGAGAGGGAGATTTATGAGCTGGAAGTGGGCCGAGATAAAAGCCGAGCAAGTTGAAGGCCCAAGGACGTGTTGGGCCGAGATGGCTTTGGATTTGCCCGGAGTTGGGGCTGCTCAGCCCGTGGCCGAGCTACTTGGACTTGCATCGGTGGTGACCGTGCAACTTGCGTTGCTCGGCCAGAAGGCATACACCTTTGGCTCGGCGGGGAAGCTCGTGCCCGAAGCTCGGCAGGAAAGCCTTTGGTCAACAGGCATGACCTTTCTAGAGCTCGGCTTCGCCAGAATGCAGTCGAGCACGATGGGAACGGAGCTCAGCTATTGGTGCGCTTGGGCATGAAGTGCAGCCTGGCTGTTGGCAGCCGAGATGCTGCACCCCGGCTGCCAAGCTCCCAGCAGAGTGGGCTGGCAGTTAGGTTAGGTGATGTTCAGCAAGATTTGTGCTGACAGATGGGATAGCAGTACCACGTGTCGAGAGATCACTGGGAGTAGATTTGGGGCGCAGAAGGTATATAAGCATGTTTGCGCCCCCCCATGCGGGGACAGACGAACATTTTTGTAAGAAACACTTACACTTAACTCTCTCCTCTCTCTCTATCCCAAGGTGTGTGCTAACTTGATCGTCGGAGGGGATTTCCGGCCACACACCGCCAGGTAGCTCATCGCCGTTGTGTACGCAGGTCGATCGGACAGGCATGGGCTTGGAAGAAAGGAGTACGGGCTTGCCTAAATATTTGCTCCCCGTACAATTGGCGTTGTCTGTGGGAACTTTGCAGACAAAACCTTGTCTACTAGGCTCATCTGATCGCCGTTTATGGCGAACAACGACGAGATTCCGTTGTCCGCCATCGACGGAGTTATGCCGGAGTCAGGCAGACGGAGAGAAGGACATCCCGCCATCCCTCCAATGGTGGACCTGGAGACATTCCCCGGAGGACAGTCGGGAGACACGCGAGATAAGTGCGGAAGAAGTTATGGTTATTCACGGAGTCCAGACGGTCATCGGCGGCGGAGAGAATCACATGCCAGACGTCTAGAACACAAGCTAAGGGACCAGGACGCCGTCATCCGGCGAATGGTGGCGGAGATGGAGGAGCTGAAGCGGCATGTCAAAGGGAAGGGTGTAGCTGGAGTGGGAGACCACAGTGAGTGCACCCAACCCCGCCGTTCAGGCAGTCAGAGTTAGCGACACACTCCGTCCATTTCTATTACCAGAAGTTACACGGTGGGTGATTCCGATATGCGTGCAGAGAAGTCCAGCGCGCAAGATAGAACTTACCAGCCCTCACGTCCGGTAACGACGTCGAGGTACTCTTATTCCGCTCGTTCAGAGGATTTGCGGGCAGTCTTGAAAGAACAGGCTCGCCGGCGGGAGGCTCAGAGGGTGCCGGCGTTCCAGCGGTTATCCTATGGGGTTCACGCCAGCGAGGAGGTCGGAATGCCTCCACCCCGCCTAGCAGCGCCACTCCTTCTAGATACAGACTTGGCAAGGCTGAGCGCCACCCCTTTCTCCCTGGAGATAGAAACAACACCGCTTCCAGCAGGCTTCTACCAGCCTAAATTCACGCTCTACGACGGAAAAACCGATCCCTACATACATGTAAGCCACTTCCGACAGGTCATGGCCGGACATAGGCGGAATGACGCACTTATGTGCCTTATCTTCCCATCAAGTTTAGGCGAACTGGGCTTGAAATGGTTCGAGAGGTTGTCGGAGGGGAGCATAGAAAGGTGGCATCAGTTGGCCGAAGCCTTTGTGACGCGCTTCAAAACCAACACAAAAACACCAAAGGAAGTTGACCACCTACTGAGTGTCAAGATGGAACCGAGCGACACATTGAAGGCATACGACTCCAAATATTGGGAGACCTTCAACGAGATCTTGGATTGCCCGGTCAACCTTGCAATCATACAATACAAGCGTGGTCTCCTGGTCGGACATAGACTGCGGGACTCGCTTACCATGCACCAGCCGACATCCATGGGCCAGCTCATGCAACGCATCAATGAGCACATCCGAGTAGAGAATGATGCGTCAGCATCTACTGCGAAGGCAACTCCGGTAGCAACAGATAAGAGGTCGGCTGGAAAAGTGCACGCGGTCGGACAAGAGGCCAGCCGAACAAGTGACCGCGCTGAGGAATCGGACCGTGGCTCAAATCGCAAAAATCGGGGTAGGGGACGTCGGAATGACCAGGATGACTACCCCCGGGATGACGTAGCCGATGCAAACAGAAGGTTGAAAGCAAGGACAGGCATCACCACGGTCTTTAAGATTCCAATCTATCTCATACTAAGTGAAATCCGTGATGAGGAGTATGTCCGGTTTCCTGCTAAGTTAGGCGACGGACAGAAGGGCTTCAATCCGAGGTACCGTTGCACGTTTCACCGGGAGCGAGGCCACCGGACAGAGGACTATTTGCCTTTGAGGCAACACTTGGAAGAGCTAGTCGCAGCCGGACACCTGAACCTTTACATTGATGGGGGCGTGAAGGCAAATCAAGCTCCGGTTGACCCGCGGGGACTGGATGACCGAGATGCGCCTCCACAAGGGGTTGTTAATGTCATCCACGGCATAGTGGAACCGGCGCGTGTGTGCGAGCTCCGAGGTATGATCAAGAAGGCAGAACACATGAGGGAAGTTTTGTCGGTTCAGCTTGCGATCAAGAGAGGGAAGACCAAAGAGAAAGATGTGATCAATTTCTCCTCAAGAGACCTAGAGCGCGTTCAGACGCCACACAACGATGCCGTAGTGGTTACACTTCGCGTCAAAGAATTTGATGTCAAACGGATCTTGATCGATCAGGGAAGCTCGGTCGAGATCATGTACTACGACGCTTTCAAACAGCACAAGCTCCGAGATACAGATTTGGCCCCGGTAACTTCGCACTGGTTGGTTTCAACTCGCAACCGGAGTGGCCTTTGGGAAAGATTATCCTGCTGGTCAAAGCGGGATCCGTGGTCAAACAAGTGGAGTTCTGGGTGTTGCAGGTGCCATCTACTTATAATTTGATCCTTGGAAAGGGATGGCTTCACGCTATGCAAGCCGTAGCGTCGACCTATCATCAGGTGATGAGATTCCCCTCGGCTATGGGGGCAATCGAGGAGATTTAGGGCGATCAAGTCATGTCGAAGCAATGCTTCGTGGCAGTCAACGGAAGCCGAGCTGCCAAAGGCTTCGTTCAAATGATTGAGGGACCGGAGGACCGGGGTGTCCTTGACGATGTGGGCACCAAGGCCGAGGACAAAGCTGTCGAGGAATTGGTGGAGGTGCGAATTGATACAGAGCATCCGGACAAGTTCTTCTTGCTCGGCTCAAGCCTTACAGCCCAAGAAAGGACCGAGATGGTTGAGTTTTTGATGGCCAACATCGAAGTCTTTGCATGGTCGCCTTACGACATGCCCGGTCTCGATCCGAGTTTTATATGCCATCATCTCAATGTTTTCCCCGGAGCCAAGCCGGTCATTCAGCGAACAAGGAGATCGGCGCTGCATCACGCCGAGGTAGTTGCGGAGGAAGTGAAGAACTTGCTTGAGGCGCAAGCGATTCAGGAAGTGCACTACCCTCGGTAGATTTCAAACACAGTCGTGGTGCCCAAGAAGAATGGGAAGTGGCGAGTTTGTGTCGACTACAAGACCGTCAACCGAGCTTGTCCGAAAGACAACTTCCCTCTGCCTAGAATAGACCAACTTGTGGACTTAACGGCTGGACATAACAGGCTCAGTTTCTTGGACGCCTACCGCGGCTACCATCAGATTGCCATGCATGGGCCCGACCGAGAGATCACCTCATTCACTACACCAAGGGGACTCTTCTGCTACCGAGTCATGCCTTTTGGTTTGAAGAACGCCGGGGCAACTTTTCAAAGGATGGTGACCAAGATGTTCGCTCCTCTGCTAGGCGGAACAATGGAGGCTTATATTGATGATATGGTGGTTAAGAGCCGGCATCAAGCAGACCATTTGTCCGACTTGGCCGAGATGTTCGCCATTCTCAAAAAGCACAAGCTACGCCTGAATGCGTCTAAGTGTGCCTTCGGCGTGGGATCCGAAATTTTTTTGGGTTTCCTAGTCACGAACCGAGGTATCGAAGCAGACCCTACACAAATCCGAGCCGTGCAAGAGTTAAAACAACCCAGCTCGGCTAAGGACGTGCAGCGTCTGGCCGGAATGGCCGCCGCGCTTAATCGATTTATAAGCCGGTCATCAGATCGCTGGCGCCCTTTCTTTCAAGCCTTGAAATCAAAGTTCTCATGGGGTGGAGAGTGTGACCAGGCTTTGGCCGAGCTCAAGGAGTATTTGTCTTCAGCGCCACTGTTGGCCACACCGGAGCTCGGAGAAGAACTCTACCTTTATCTGGCCGTATCGCAGCATGCAGTCAGTGCGGTGCTTGTCCGGTCAGAAAGAATCAAACATCTACCCATCTTCTACGTCAGTAAAACCTTGCTACCGGCAGAGTCGAGGTACCTGCCGCTGGAAAAACTTGCGTTAGCTTTGATGATGGCTTCAAGGAAGTTGGCACACTATTTCCATGCACATATAATAACCGTTCTGACCGGGTTCCCCCTCAAAGCTTTATTCGAGCGGGCAGACTTCTCCGGTCGAATTCTTAAGTGGGCAGTCGAGTTGGGACAGTTTGACGTCAAGTTCTAGCCGTGCACTGCCATAAAAGCCCAGACTTTGGCCAACTTTGTTGTTGAATTCTCACCTGGAACCCATTCGGTATGCCCGGTCGATATTGCCGCGGCAGATGAAGAGGTGAATGCAAGCCCGACCGAAATACAATAGCTTGGCGGTGTTTGCAACGCGGAAGTTGCGCGCCCCGCCGAAGCACTTTCAGTTAGTACGATACCGCAGCCCGGCGATGCGATGACGGAGTTGGGTATCACCGACCAACCTGCTCCGCTCGGTACCGCATCACCACCGGGGGAAGAAGTGGACACGCTCAGCACAGAGTCTGCGGCCTGTATAATACCGCAACCTGGCGATTCGCCTACGGACTTAGGCATTATGGTTCAACTTGCCGAGTCCGGTACCGAATCACCAAGGGGAACTGAAGTGGAACCGCTCAGCACAGAACTTGCAGCCAAACAGCCGAGCAACCGTGATCCCATCAACCTTCAAGCCTCTCAGGACCCCTCAGATTGCTGGAAGCTTTTCGTTGGCGAAATGTGGAAACTTTTTTTTGATGGGGCGTCGAACCGTCACGGTGCCGGGCTGGGCATAGTTCTGATTTCACCAGACGGTCTGACAATTGAACATTCTATCACCCTTGGCTTCCCAGCATCCAACAATGAGGCCGAGTACGAGGCGCTCTTGGCTGGTCTCAAGAGTGCACTTTAGATGCCAGCATCCGAGCTAATGGTTTACAATGATTCCCAGCTTGTGGTTAACCAAGTGTCTGGGGTTTACGAGGCAAAGGATGACAGAATGATGAAGTACCAAGCTCTGGTCAGGGACCACATCAAGCGATTTTAGGCGATCAGGGTCCAACAGATTGGTCGCGAAGAAAACGGCTGAGCAGATGAGTTGGCCGGCCTTGCTTCTATGGTCGACAGCATATCTCCCAACTCTCTTTTGATTGAATTCCTTCCGAGGCCCAGCATTGAGGAAACCGGGCAGACAGAAGTACACTGCGCCGAGCTAGGTCCTTCTTGGATGGACCCTATAATCCTCTTTCTCAAAGAACGGACCCTTCCAGCCAACAAGAAGGAAGCACATAAAGTGCGGATGAAGTCAGAGTGGTTTTGGCTCTCTCCATCAGGCGCTTTATACAAGAAGTCTTTCATCGGTCCCTGTCTGAAGTGTGTGCACCCGAGCAGCGTGGAAGCCTTCCTGTACGAAATTCACGAAGGCATCTGTGGCAATCACATAGGGGGTAGGTTTTTGGTCTACCGAGCTATTTCGCAAGGCTACTGGTGGCCGTGCATACAAGCCGACGCACAGAAGTATGTTCGCAAGTGTGAGAAGTGCCAGAAGTTTGCCCACCAGATCCACCAGCCGGCTAGGGAACTCCTTCCCCTCACCAGCCCTTGGCCCTTTGCAATGTGGTAACACGGTTCGGCGTCCCCAAAATTCTGATCTCGGATAACGGCACCCAATTTGACGGCCACCTATTCAGGGGGTTTATTGCAGATTTGAAGGTTAAATTCTACAACTCTACTCCGGCTTACCTGCAGTCCAACGGTCAAGCCGAGGCTTCGAACAAGACCATTCTTGATGGACTGAAGAAGAGGCTTGAGAAAGCCAAAGGAAAGTAGGCTGAGGAACTCCCCAGTGTCCTTTGGGCATACCGAACAACCCCGCGGCGATCTATCGGGGAAACTCCTTTTGCTTTGGCATATGGCATGGAGGCGGTCATCCTTTTGGAAGTTGGTATGCCCACCCTCAGAAGTGAAAGTTTTGAGCCCGAGCTGAACGCCGAAGCCATTGCCTTGGAATTGGACCTAGTGGAAGAACGCCGGAAAAAGGCTCTCATCCATGTGGCCGCCTACCAACAAGAGCTTTCAAGGAAATACAACAAAACCGTGCACCCCAGACCGTTCAAAGTAGGTGATTGGGTCTTGAAGAAGGTCATGGGCAATACCCTGGTGCCAGGTGAAGGCAAACTAGGGGCAAATTGGGAAGGACCCTACAAGATAACCGGTCTGGCGGGCAAGGGGGCTTACCATTTAGAGGATTTGGATGGTAGAGGAATACCCCGGCCATGGAATGCGGCCAACCTCAAACTATATTATTTCTAGCTTTTGCTTTCTTTTCGTGCAAAGGAATTTTTTGCCCTACACTTCAGAATGTAACATTCTTTTTGTCAATATATAGAAGTGTCTCATCTTTGCCTTAGCATTTTGATTGTTGCTTTTAAAATGGGACTTGCAACCGAGATGATTTACTCCGGTTGAACGAGTTGATGATTTGCTCAACTCTGAGATCGCAACCGAGATGATTTACTCTGGTTGAACGAGTTTATGATTTGTTCAACTCTAGGATCGCAACCGAGATGATTTACTTCGGTTGAACGAGTTGATGATTTGTTCAACTCTGATATCGCAACCGAGATGATTTATTCCGGTTGAACGAGTTGGTGATTTGCTCAACTCTGAGATCGCAACCGAGATGATTTATTCTGGTTGAACGAGTTGGTGATTTGCTTAACTTTGATATCGCAACCGAGATGATTTACTTCGGTTGAACGAGTTGATGATTTGTTCAACTCTGACATCGCAACCGAGATGATTTATTCCGGTTGAACGAGTTGGTGATTTGCTCAACTCTGAGATCGCAACCGAGATGATTTACTCCAGTTGAACGAGTTGATGATTTGTTCAACTCTGGGATCACAACCGAGATGATTTACGCCGGTTGAACGAGTTGATGTTTTGTTCAACTTTGAGTATAACAACCGAGATGTTTTATTCCGGTTGGCTCTGTTAATGATTTGCACAACTTTTGTATTTAAGCCGAGATGTACTGTTCCGGTTAAAACAAGTGCCGATTTACTCAACTATAGGCCTGAAACCGAGATGTCTTTTCCGGTTAATTAATTTGAGCAAGATGATTAGCCTATCCGAGGTATTTTGTTCGGTTGAAGTTACTTCGATTGAAGACCGTGCAAACACTTAATGAAATTAAAGCTTTTTCATTAATGTGAAAATAAGTACAAAAGGTGGGGAAGTTAGCCCGGTTACATGTTTAGACAAAAAACAAGAAAAAGAAAGCTAAGCTAAGGGGGAAAGGTTAGTGAATTCATCCTCGGTCGCCTCCAAGTTGACCGTTGTTGATTGGTCTTGGACACCGATCTCAGTTTGGCCGGGCTGCTCCTGCTCCAGGCGATTTCCCTCCTCGGCATTTTCCTCGGCCTCTTCTTCGCCTTCTGCCTCGGCCTCAGCTTCAGCCTGCAGTGCACTGAAGACATCGTTGGCGTATGGCATAAGGTAAGTTGGCAGGAAGGCGGCTAGAGGAGAGGCGAATATGTCGGTCCCAGTTCCTTGGCCGAGATGCTCACAAGCAGTCTTCCAACCCGCCTTGAAGTAGATATCTTGGGTGGCGTGAACCTGCTTTGTGTAGCTCTCCTCGGCCTCCTTGAAGCCGGCATTATTGGCATCCTCCAGCTCCTTCTCCTTGGTTTGTTTCAAGGCCTCCAGCTCGGCCTTTATTGCATCTCTTTCTTGCTCGGCGGTGCTAAGCTGACCGAGCAACCTACTGTTGTCGGCATCGGCATCGGCAATTTGAAGTGAAGACTTTGATCGGCCGAGCTCAGTTTGAAGACTTTGGACTTGGCTGGCAGTGTCGTTCGCCTTCTGCCGCAGTCGATGAATTCTCTCCATGACCAAGTGTTGCTTCTGGATGACCTGCAAGAAAAAGATTGATCAGAAAGGAAACCGTAGAAACACTTGTGAAAATTTGAGTAGAAGTTTGAGACCCTTACCCTGGTCATGGACTTCACGGCCGACTTCACCAACCGGGTGTCTGGAACATGGTCACTGTCGACCACGTCGCTCGGTAGGAGAAGGGCCTTGGAGAGGTCAAAGACGAGAAGGTGTTCCTTATCACCCTTCACGGAAGCTGTTGCCGTGATCTCCTTACCCCGGTGTTTGAGCTGTGGTCGCCATGCCGGTGTTGGGTTGACAGTGACGGCGGGTTGCTCGGTAGTCAGCTCTTCAACCAGCTCGGCAGAGGGATCTGCGCGAGGCCTTTTTCCAGCCTGGTGGGTTTCTTGGCTGGCTTGACCGGCGGCTGGAGACGCCAACGCCACCACGGAACCGCTTGATTGACTGGCAACAGGAGAGCGTGTGATGACGCTCGGTATCTCGGCAGAAGTTGCAGTGAGGAGGTTCTTGATACGGCTTCGTTTTGCCATATCTTCTTCCTCGATCAACCGGATTAGAGGCACGTCCGGTAGAGTTGGGTCTGGAGGTGGTGATGGAGCACGGAGAAAGTCTGTGACCTTACTCCGGCGTGGAGCTGAGTACCAGTATGTTGGAACGTAACCAAGGAGCTCATTACAATCCTGGTAGCGGTAGCGGAGCACGGTACGGATGGCTTCTTCGTTGGGGTATTGATAGTTGGCTTGCAAGGCTTGGATCGCTGCAAAGGAAAAAGGAAAAATGATAAGTATAGAATTATGTGGAAAGGCAATCGACCGAGCAAGTTAGCACGACTTACATGTGGAACCAAAGTTCTTGCTAATGAACCAGCCCGGTACGTCGGCTGTTTCATAATTGCCAGACACCCAGAAGAAGTCGTCATCATGTAAGTCCTTGTCTGGGGTGCCGGTCACTATTTTTTCTTTGCCCGGTCATATTTTTAGGTAATAAGCGAAACCACTGCTTGTGTGCCCGAGGGTGTATTGTCGCAGTATCTCGGCTAAACCTAAGTTGGTGCCTAGCCGGTTGTTTAGCTCGTGGATGCCATTGATTATCCGGTAGGTGTTGGTTGATACTTGTGTGGGTGCTATCCTGGTCCGGCGCAGGAATTCGATCATCAAAAGGTTGACCGGGAAGCGGAGGCCTCCTTCAATAATTGACAGCACGGTGAAGGGGCATTGGTCATGTCTGCCCCAGGGGTTGGTGCCTATGGCGCCGAGTTCTAACTGAATGTCTGCCGGGATACTGTACTCTTCCCGGAAAGCGGCCAAGGCAGCCGGAGTATCCACAAGGAAGCGGAAGCGCCCCATGTGTGGCCTGCTGGATTAGCTCGGATGAGGTGGTTTGGCACAAGCTGGTGTATTGACGGCTGCTTGGACTTTGAGAGCCTCAATATTTGGTCAGCGATCCCCTTGGACTCTGCAGAAAAATGATGGTAATTGTAAGTGTGAGCGCGGTCGCGCAATACGAGCTTGACTTTAGCTCGGTCGTAAAGGGTGCCAACCACCTCGGTCGTTAAGGTGAGCCAAAGAGCTCGGTCGCTCAAGCGGACCAGATGTTAGCCCGGTTGAGCGACCGAGTTCTCTACCTACTCGGTTTCTGCTAAGGTTTTGACAAACTGGTGATTTGCTCTGTCTAAGGGATTTTTGGGATCAAAGGAAGGCCTAGAGCCCGGTCCGCCCCAGTTCTTCATTGTTCATCAGGGAAGATAAAGAACAGCAAAGAAACTAAGGGCAAGTGAGGGTTTTGGGTGCCCAATGCCCTAAAACCTACGGACTTAGTGCCCTAATATATGAAATACTAATTGAAATAGCAAAAACGAGGCTCAAAGGACTTACCAGTGTGGGGCAAGGACCACTTCTTCGAGCACGAGCGCAAGGAAGGGCAGGAATGAAGTCTGCTAAGGATGCTTGAGCTCTGGAACGTCGAAGGATAGAGGAGAGACAGTATGAATGAAAAGAAGTGAGAAGGGGCATGTTTATGGAGGGGAAGAAGCCGCCCAAATTCAAATTTGAGGGGACGGTTGGGTTGGCTGCTCGAGGGCCAATAAGAGATTGACACGTGTCCCTATTAATGGCAGCGTCAGAGTTGAAGAGACAGGAAGGCCAGACGAGGCATCGACCGAGCAAGTCAAGGAACCGAGCAAGGAAACTAGCTCGGTTGACCTCTTGCAAAACCGAGGACCGAGGAAGAGTTATCCCGGTCAGAATAGATAATCCCAGTCACGCTTGCGCGGACGGAATTAAGGGGCAATTGAGAGGGAGATTTATGAGCTGGAAGTGGGCCGAGATAAAAGCCGAGCAAGTTGAAGGCCCAAGGACGTGTTGGGCCGAGATGGCTTTGGATTTGCCCGGAGTTGGGGCTGCTCAGCCCGTGGCCGAGCTACTTGGACTTGCATCGGTGGTGACCGTGCAACTTGCATTGCTCGGCCAGAAGGCATACACCTTTGGCTCGGCGGGGAAGCTCGTGCCCGAAGCTCGACAGGAAAGCCTTTGGTCAACAGGCATGACCTTTCTGGAGCTCGGCTTCGCCAGAATGCAGTCGAGCACGATGGGAACGGAGCTCGGCAATTGGTGCGCTTGGGCATGAAGTGCAGCCTGGCTTTCGGCAGCCGAGATGCTGCACCCCGGCTGCCGAGCTCCCAGCAGAGTGGGCTGGCAGTTGGGTTAGGTGATGTTCAGCAAGATTTGTGCTGACAGATGGGATAGCAGTACCACGTGTCGAGAGATCACTGGGATAGCAGTACCACGTGTCGAGAGATCACTGGGAGTATATTTTTGAGTATTTATATCTATAAACCTAGTATATTTTTTGACTATCTTCTGAATCTGGTAGTACACTAGCAAGTACAACCCACTGCATTCCCCACCAGTGTAAAAGTTCAAAACAAATTTGCCAAACAAAAGGGCACCAGAGCATGACATGAGACACTGTTTCGCACCCATTTCTACAGAACACACAAGTAACCGATGCATTATTGTCCAGAACACCAATTCTTTGAAGAAAAACTGAACTCTTTAACTTTCCCTTCCAGGGCAACCACCAAAGAAATTGAACTTTTGGCCGAGAAACATTAATCCATAGCATTTTAACTACTCCCACAAAACCAGCGGACACTAGTAGATTATAAAGAGATAAAATGCTAAACTGACCTGATGAGCAGGCCATCCATTGCCATTGATCATCTCTATTAAATATATGAATCTGAGATTAGTTTAACCTATCATAAAGTCTTTCTAAATCCTCTGTCTCCCAAGTAGATAAAGATCTTTTGAAATTGAGGTTCCAAGAACGTGAATTCTCTTTGTATTGCAGAGTAATAGTGGTGTTCTTAATTTATTGTTTATTTTTTTCTATTGCAGAGCACTAGTTGGCATATTTCATCTAATTTTTATCTTATATTTCTATGTTGTGGGACTTACATTTTATTATTTGTTTAAAATTTTAAAATCATTACAATTACATTTTCATTCCAATAATATTTTCACCATACCTTCAGGCACAAGCATACCCTAATATATATGTATATATATATATATTAAAAGTAGGGTGTGAGTGATTTTCCGACCACACTGCCAACTCAGTATTCAGCTGGAGAGTACTGGCAGAATAGATGACACCTGGCTGACCTGCAACAGAAAGAGAAGATTTCGACGGTGGTTCGTCCACCCGGGGGCACTCCGACGAACAAGTCAGTATATTTCTGAAAGATAATCAATTGTTGAACTCACTGTTCTGAATATAAATTGCGTACCTTAGACCCATCGGGGGTGCCTTTCTTTTATAGTTAACTCAATCCTTGTCCCAACAGAAGCCTGGCTTCAATGGACTTTAGCTCAATGCTTATCCAGGACTCTTCAATAGATAGAGACAAACTCCCAAAGAGCTTTATCTTTATCCAGGCTGAGTCCCCTTATCATCTAGGACTCTTGTGCCTTATCCGCTTATCTCGGATTCCGATATTTTCGGAGATAACCTCGGCCTTGCCAAGATCACCTCGACGTCATGACCAAGACACGTGGCACCTCGGCTGACACGTCGGCGTCACCTTGGCCACGTGTTGGTACTCAGAAAATATATCGCCACAACTGTCCCCTAGGTTCTATTACCTCGGCATTCTAAGGTGATGGGACCTATATCGGGACTTCCTGCCAATACATCGGTTAAAAGATCCTCAGCCGACATGTCTCTTTAAAGATCAAAAAAATTCAAGAGCTCCCTCATGCGTATGAGTTGTCAAGCATAATTCATCAACCGTTTCAGCCACGCGTCTTTCTCTGATTGGATCGTACCGGATACGCGCCTGTAAATCAAATCATTCTTGTGTGTGCCGTCTGACGCATATGTTCTTCTAGGTACATTAATGACCTCTTTGCCGCCGTTTCTGCGTTTTAACAAAAATCAATTCCTTTCTCTTCGTCTTCTCACTTTTGTATCCCCAAGCTCTCAACTCTCTCCAGCTTCTGAATACGCCATTGTTCCAGACTTATAAGCTCTGTAACTGTTTTCATTCCTCTCCTCCGGTGAAGTTTTCGCCGTTCTGCCACTTTGCAACCGTCGTCTGACTTCGGCGATCTCAACACCGGCTTTCCCTTTTCGGTGAGTTACTGTTTCCTCCCGATTTAACATCTTGTTTCAGTTTTTGATGGTATCTTGAGTTCCTGTCATTTTTGCGAATTTGCTTGTGACCTTAATTAGTTTAATCTCTTCATGTATCTGAGTATGATTGCCTCGCGATTCTGTTTTTGCTCAATCTCTTCTTGAGTATTCACAACCTGCACACACATTTGTCCACTTTTGCCATTGTTCTTGGCCTTGTACCCTTTCACACATTCTGTCACAGTGTTCTTGGTAGTTCACCCTTGTTCTTGATTCTGAAACATGTCCTTGTTTTCTGTTTTCTGTGTCTTTTCCAAATTCCTATCTTCAATCTTTGTTCCCACAGACTTAGGTTTTGGGATTTGTTTGTAGAACCCACAAATTTTAGGAAAAACTGAAACGAATTCCTTCTAGATCCGTACAAACCCTTACCATAGTGTATTTTTAGGTTTTTAGCCGAGGTCCTTTAAACCCTCCAAAAATACTTCTTCTTGAAATCCGATATCTCCATTTAAGCCGACGTTATGGATATATGGAAGCATAGGGTAGACACCCCATCTAAGTTAGAGTACTTTAGGCGAGAGTTTGACATTCCGGCCGACGTCCATCTGAGGTTGGCTGGGGATGATGACTCCATCATGCCTACAACTGATTCTATGCCCTTCCCTGTGGTAGCTTTTATTGAGTGCGGACTTCGGCTCCCACTCAACACCCTTTTTCGTGAAATACTTCACTATTATAAGTTGAACCCGATGCAACTCGCCATCAATTTTTATCGAGTTATTAATGGTATCATAGCCTTAGCCAAACAAAAAAACGCTAGGATTACCTTAGCTGATATCCAATACTGCTACACCATGTGTGGCCTCAAAAAAGATATGGGCTATGTTTACTACCTTAAGCCGAGGTCCACAGAGTACAAAATTGTTGCCGACCTCCCTGACTCTAACAAGAGAGCTGGGGACGATTATTTCATCACCTCGGGGAACTGGGAGTTCACTCCAGACGAGGACCTTCATCTCTACCCTCTTCCTCGTTCAGTTTTTGTAGAGGGCAATGGTAAGAGCCCTGTGTTCATTACTAACTTGTTTTTAAAGTCTTCAATACTTTGTTCGTTTCTAATGTCTGTTTTTTCTTGCAGCTCTTCCTCAGCCACCAAAGGGCTTCCGTCAGTCTTTTTTTCCCAACAAAGACTTAAGGAAACTCTTGGATCTGCCAGTCCACAAACAGAAGGCCCCTCTGTTACTTAATTTCATTCCTACGTACAAGTCAGCTCTTCCCGACGTCCCCAAGAAGAAGAAGAAGAAGAGTCTGTCTCCTCCTTCCGCCACAACTCCTCAGGCTGCCTCCACATCTCGGCAAGATCAAGGATCAACTTCTGAACCAGCCGAGCAGCCGTCAACCTCAGCTCCTTATCTGATCCCAATATCCCAGCGCCAACGCCGGCGACGAACTGTTTTTTCTGCCGAGATGGGTCGCCAGAAAGCAGTTGCCAAAGATCTCTTGGCCAGCATCCCATTCTCTGTTGAGGCTCAACCAGCTCCAACCCAACATCCAAAGCAGAAGCAAAAAAGGATAAAGAAGGCTCAGCCAAAGGCAAAGGTGACTCAGGTTGACACTGAGGACACCTTGCCGATCTTAAAACTGGCTGAGAGCGATAAGACCACATCTGCTGCCGAGAAGAGGCCTACCGAGGCCCATCCATCCGAATCCATTCGATCAAAGAGGCCGAGGTCATCTGCTGCAACCACCTCGGGATCTTCAAAGCATGATTCCCCCTGGGCCCCCCAAATCACTTTGGAAGATAAGCCAGTTATGGCCAACGATAGCGCTGATGACATTAATGTCGGCGTTGCCCTTAGTACCGCTCTGCTACTTCCCGGCGATCTTGACCGAAACGCCGAGTTGAGCGAATATGAGAACTATGCTCTGATGCTTCAGCGTTCTGTTCAAGTAAGTGCCTTTATTTGGTCGTTTTTCTTTCTTTCTTTCTTTTTATACTTTAGAAGATTTTGTAATAACCTCTGCTCTGATTTATTTTTTCTCAGGCCATCCAGCATGCCCATTCTTTCTTAGTACAATCTTTCGAGAACCGGGAGAAGCTGGCCGAAAAGAAGAGGGAGGTCTCCAGTCTTCAGAAAACTAATAAAAACTTACAATCAAAGATGAAAATCTTAGAGGATCAAGCCGAGGATGCTATCAAGGCTCAACATGACGCCGAAGAAAAAGTAGGTGCTGCTGAGGCCATTAACAAGGTTTTTGAGGCCTAGAGGAAAGAGTCTGAAGAAAAGATGGCCCAAGCCCAAAGAGAACTCCAGGATGCCTTGGCCACCAAAGATGCTGAGCTGAAGGAGGCC
The DNA here is from genome assembly GCA_030407325.1 of Camellia japonica. Classification (NCBI taxonomy): domain Eukaryota; kingdom Viridiplantae; phylum Streptophyta; class Magnoliopsida; order Ericales; family Theaceae; genus Camellia; species Camellia japonica. The sequence continues at coordinate 106,902,967 of JAPPVO010000059.1, forward strand.
GACCAGAAGGGGTACAATGAGGGGATGGCCGATGTCACGGCAGACTATGAAAGGCAAGTAAAGCAAGTGTGTAACAAGGGTTTTACCCTTGGTTAGATGACTATGCTAAAAAAGCTTGAAGTCCTCGAGGACTCCCCCCTCAGGAATGTCGACGTCCTTCCCCTTCCATTCCCTCCAACTCTAAGCCAATCCGATGACGATTCTGAGTTTGAGGAGGAGGTTCTGGTGAGGAAGTCCAAGGAAGCCGCTGGGGCCAAGTCCCCTACTGAGAATGAGCAAGTCCTAGACTTGACTCAAGATGAGGAGGGTGAGGAGGTTCGCAAAGATGCTACTCCTGAGAAAGTATCATCCGACGTGCCTCTCACCGACAAGGGCCTGGAAGTAACCATTCAAGAAATCGACGCTGAGCTTGCGGCCGAGAAGGCTGCTGAGATATCTTCCCAGCAGTCGTCTAAACTTCAAACCCAACCATCTGCTGTTGCTGAGGAGTCTTGAATTTTGTGTTCTCCTTTTTTCTTCGTTTTGTGTCTTGCACTGTGTTTTTTGTAAGTTTTTGGAACAATGTAAGCTTTCCATGTGGCCGATGTGCCTCCTTTTGGTTGTTAATACAGCTTCTTTTCCTGCATACTTGTATTGTTCTCTTTACTGTTCTTTGTATGATTCCACACTTAGAATATTTTGCATATCTTCAATATACACTTCAATCTTTGTGCAACCTTCTCGGGGTGACACACCTCGATTAAACTGATGATTCACCTCGGCAAGTACCCAAGTACCTTTCTTAGTATAACCTTGGTTTCGACTTGTAAATTTGTTCATAAAATTTCAACAAGTGTTTAACCTTGGTTTAACTTCAACTTGTAAACTTTTTAAGTTTCAACAAGTGTTAAACAGGTTCTCGGTTTAACTTGAACTTGTAAACTTTTTTCAAGTTTCAACAAGTGTTAAACATAATCTCGGTTTAACTTCAACTTGTAAACTTTTCTCAAGTTTCAACAAGTGTTAAACATCATCTCGGTTTAACTTCAACTTGTAAACTTTTCTCAAGTTTCAACAAGTGTTAAACATAATCTCGGTTTAACTTCAACTTGTAAACTTTTCTCAAGTTTCAACAAGTGTTAAACATCATCTCGGTTTAACTTCAACTTGTAAACTTTTCTCGAGTTTCAACAAGTGTTAAACATCATCTCGGTTTAGCTTCAACTTGTAAACTTTTCTCAAGTTTCAACAAGTGTTAAACATCATCTCGTTTTAACTTCAACTTGTAAACTTTTCTCAAGTTTCAACAAGTGTTAAACATCATCTCGTTTTAACTTCAACTTGTAAACTTTTCTCAAGTTTCAACAAGTGTTAAACATCATCCCGGTTTAACTTCAACTTGTAAACTTTTCTCAAGTTTCAACAAGTGTTAAACATCATCTCGGTTTAACTTCAACTTGTAAACTTTTCTCAAGTTTCAACAAGTGTTAAAACCGTTTTCTTGTCTCTGCTCCCTAATGTGAACCTAAATTCCACTTGGGTTCTCATTATACATGTATTCCAAAAACAACGTTATGTATCTTTATCAGTCACAAGTGTATAAACATATAAACAAGCAAAAACTTTATTTATGTACTTCGGCAAATAACAAAAGAACAAAGAATTCTAATGATAGAAAAATTTCAAATTGCAAGTATTCCAAGGTCTTGGCAACTCTTTGCCCTCATTATCTTCAAGCCGATATGCCCCATTGCCTAATACCGAAGTGATTCTGTAGGGTCCTTCTCAGTTTGGGCCAAGCTTGCCCTCCCTGGGATCCTTCTTGTTGCCAACGACTTTTCTCAAAACTAGGTCGCCGACTTGGAACTCCTTTGGGTTAACTTTTTTATTGTAAGCCCTGGTAAGCTACTGCTGGTATGCTGCTAACTGAATTGCAGCTCTTTCCCTTCTCTTCTAGTAGATCCAGATCTTGGGCTAATAATACGTTATTGGTCCCATCCTCCACTCCCTGGGTTCTGATCCCTAGGATGCCGACTTCCAAGGGAATGACTGCTTCTGTGCCATAAGCCATGGCAAATGGGGATTCTCCCGTTGATCTTCTCGGCGTAGTCCGATATGCCCAGAGTACGCTTGGCAGTTCATCTACCCACTTTCCCTTTGCTGCTTGTAGCCTCTTCTTAATTCCATCTAAGATGACTTTGTTGGATGTTTCTACTTGTCCATTGCTCTGAGGAAAACTTGGGGTGGAAAAATAATTCTTGATTTTGAACTTTGCACAGAAGCTCTTGATTATCTTACTGTCAAATTGTGTTCCATTGTCTGCAACTATTGCTCTTGGGATCCAAAATCTTGTGATTATGTTCTTCCATATGAAGTTCTTTACGTTCACATTTCGGATCTTGGCTAAGGGCTCAGCTTCTATCCACTTGGTGAAGTAATCTGTTGCTACCATGTAATAACCCTCACCACTGATTACTGATAACCCTACTAATTACCGCTAAACTGAGACTGATTATGATTGGTAATTGAATTGATTGAAATACTGAACTGACTGACTGAAATCTGAAACTGATTGATTGAGTATATTGTTAAATTGCAATTTTATCTGTTTGACTACCAAATTATCTGTTCATGTCTTTGTGTTTAAATTGCGAATTGAAGGCCTTATCAGTGGCCAAATCTGAAGTCGATTGATGTTCTGTGTTCATTAGAATTTATGTGATTTAATGTTGTATTTATCTGAAATTCGATTCAGTATGATGAAATTAGATTAAATTAAGCTAATTAGCAAGAGTTTGACTTATTTACCATTATGCCATTGAGTGGCCCACTACTTTGCACATTTAAAGGCTTGATTACATTGAAACAAAACATTTGCTCAGCTCATTTCCCTTGTTCTTGCCGACCTTAGAGAGAGAGAGATAGGCTTAGAAAAAAGGTTTGGCTCCATCTTGTGAATTGCTTGGTGATCTTGAAGGAATTGAAGTATTAATTGCTAAATTGAGCTTCTAAGCTTGTGTTTGAAGACTTAGGTAAGGAAGTTCAACCTCTCATTGTTGTGTTTAAGATCGTTCTTGCATGGTTCATGAGCCTCTAGTGATCTAAGTCATGATTTAATCTAATGATGTCGAATTGTAGCTTGAATCATGCATGCATGCACATATCTCTCATCTTTGAGGTTGTTCTTCTTAAATTTTCACATGCATGTCCATGTTAATGTTAAAGACCATGAATTCACCATATTTTTGAAGATATAGACTCATTTGAGCAAGTAATTGGAGCTTTGAATTGGTTTAAATTCATGCATGTTCAATTTGAATTAAGTTTATGAAAATTGGTTTGAAATTGGATTTATGAAACACCCTTGGGCTTTGATTTCTTAAATTGAGCTTTGAATCATGTCATTCTATGTGTTTACTAGTGTTTTTTGGAAAATTAACCCAAGAGGATCGAAAATTATGCATTAAAACTTGGTTTTGAGCTTGAATGTCCAATCTGGAATTTCCAGAATTTGGACTCACGCTCGAGCGGGGAAAGTGGCGCTCGAGCGTGAAATTTGAGCATCCAGTACTTTGCACTGTTTTACAGACCGCTCGAGCAAGGGAATGCACGCTCGAGTGGGAACATGAGTCACACGCTCGAGCAGGGGTCGAGCGCCTGTCGAGCGTAAATTTCGTGCATCCAGTACTTGTGCCATATTTTACAATCCGCTCGAGCGGGTAAAGTGACGCTCGAGCGGGGAACCTTTGTCTGCATGTCCGCTCGAGCGGGGAAAGCTACGCTCGAGCGGGACCCTGTTTTTCTGAAAATTTTGCTAAGTGTTTAAAAGTACATCCTTGCATCCTCATTCCATCCTAGGCATTCCTAGGCCTAGTTTAAGGCATCTTAATGAGGATATAGATGTAGAACCACACCGAGACAAATTAGGGATTAAGTTATTATTATTTCCAACTGTGTAGCTTAGTGTGTGTTCAATCTGTAACTGTGTAGGGTTGACGACTGGAGACGCGCTCTAGCTTTACTGTAGCCCAGAACTCTGTGAGTAACAATTGTGTAAAGATATGTTCAACTGTGAATATTTCTGACTATTTAACTGAACTGTTTTCTGAACTGATACTGTTAATTGAATGAATGTATGTCCTATATTCTGAACTGTATTGTGGCATCCTTAGCAACTACTGTTTATGGTTACTGTTACAGAGATCTCTGTCGGTTCCCTTGTTGGAACCACTACTGTTTACTGATTGATGACCATCATTGACTGTTCGGTCTTTCAAGACCTACTATACTGTTCGGTCTTTTTAGACCTACTGTTTACTGTACTGCTATGCTAATGGATGTACCACATATGACTGTTTACTGTACTGAACAACTGATATACTGAGTGAAACGACTGTTTTCAATACTGAAGGACATTCATTCTAAACCCCTTTACGCATTATGTTATTCACTGGGCTTTAGCTCACTGCTCATATATATATGTAGGTGTACAGGCACCAGACCGTGGCTAGAAGCGTCGGGGTAACTCCAGTTTTGTCAAGCCAACCACTGTGTCTCACTGCGAGGTTCCGAGCCTGCCAAGCCATGGCTTAGGGGTGTTTTAATTTCCCCCCGTCTGTCTTTGTATCTGTTTTGGGTTATTGTATAGACTGATAGCACTGTACTGTACTGTTTAATAGGGATTTGGTCCCTGTTCTGAATGATTGTAAATATTGTGCATACTGTTTTGTACTGAGTATATATATGTATGAAAAGTCTTTTTGCATACAAACTGTCACAGCTCATTGGACATTGTTTATTTACTGTATTGGCTTCCGCCATGCCCCTGTACTCTGTATTACTATCTTACTGTTAAGCAGGCCTTCGGTAATCTCAGATTACTGGCCGGTTACGGCACTAAACCCATAGGGGCGGGTTTGGGTCATGACATACCAGCAGGTACTTCCTTTGCCCAATTGCTTGGGGCAGTTGTCTGACAAGATCCATTCCCCATTGGGCAAACGGCCAAGGACTGGATACAGGGTTCAGATCTGCTGCTGGTTGGTGTATCAGAGGTGCAAACCTTTGGCACTTTTCACACTTCTTGACATAGGCCTCTACGTCTTTCTGCATGTAGGGCCACCAATATCCCTAGGTAATGGCCCTATGGGCTAGTGATCTGCTCCCGGTGTGGCTTTCACAAATTCCTTCATGTATTTCATATAAAAAATCTTCAACTTGTGAAGGATGTACGCACCTCAAAAGGGGTCCAGTGAAGGATCTTCTGTAGAGATGTCCTTCTGCTATTAGACTGAATCTTGCCGACTTCAATCTGATCTTGTGTACCTCTTTGTGGTCATCTAGCAGCTTTCCTTCTTTCAAGAATGCAACAATTGCATCCATCCAGCTTAGTCCCATGTCTACACACATTGCTTCACGCTTGGTGGTCAGTGGTTCGATGCTCGGGCCCGACAAATAGTCAACTATTATTTTCCTTGCTTTTCCAGGTTGTACCGCACTAGCTAGGTTGACCAATGCATCAGCGTGACTGTTATCATCTCGGCTTACCTGAAGTAGTCGGCAGTTCTGAAACAAGGCTGACAACCTGATGACCTCCTTTGCGTAGGCCGACATCCTTTCATCTCGGACTGCAAACTCGCCTGTTGTCTGGTTAACTATGAGTTGTGAGTCACAAAAGACTATTACCTCATCTGCTTGTACTGCTGCTCCCAGTTTCAGTCCTGCAATGAATGCTTCGTACTCTGCTTCATTGTTTGAGGCCTTGAACCCCAAATGAATCGATTGTTCTATTATCTGCCCATCTGGAGATATCAAAACTACTCCTGCCCCTGCTCCCTATCGGTTTGAACTCCCATCAACGAACAGTCGAAAAGAGTCGCCGATGTAAATGCTGCAAGGTCTGAGTTTTTCCTCTTTCCTTTGTTCTTTCGCCTTTGGTTGGGCTCCTCCTTGCTTGTTTGGACATCGTTCACCTTGGCTCAACGGAGCCCGATGTTCGATGGATTCTGGCGTGAACTCTGCCACGAAGTCGGCCAAAACTTGGCCTTTCATTGCTGTTCTGGGTCTGTACTCCAGGTCATACTGGCCCAAGGCGACTGCCCATCTGGCTATTCTTTCTGTCAAGTCTCCTTGTTGCAGCAAGGATTTCAAGGGGTGTTCAGTTAGCACCATAATTTTATAGGCCTGGAAGTAATGGTTCAGTTTCTTTACTAAAGCCAGTGCCAATTTCTCTAAGGGTAGATACCTTGTTTCTGCATCGGCCAGGGTTTTACTTACATAGTTAACAGCCTTTTGCTCCCCTTTTTCTTCTCGGATTACCACTGCGCTTATTGCGTGTTCTGAAACTGCTAAGTACAGGAACAGTTCCTCCCTAGGTTCTGGATTTGAAAGGACTGGAGCTGTGGTCAAATACTTCTTCAAGTCGGCCAGGGCGACCTCATATTCTTCTGTCCATAAAAAATCGGTGGCTTTCTTCACTAAGTTGAAGAAAGGTTTGCACTTGTTTGAGCTTCTGCTTATGAACCTATTCAGGGCTGCGGCCCTTCTAGTCAACATTTGCACCTGTTTTGCCGACGTCGGGCTCTTTAAATCCAGGATGGCCTTGATCTGATCTGGGCTGGCCTCAATGCCCTTTCTGGTCACCAGGTATCCCAAGAACTTACCAGATCCAACTCCAAATGCGCACTTTGATGCATTGAGTTGGAGCCGATATGCTTTAAGGATTTCAAAGACTGCTTTGAGGTCGGCCAGATGGCCTTCTGGTTCCTTGGTTTTCACGACCATGTCGTCGATGTAAACTTCCACCGTTCGGCCAATCAGGTGTTTGAACATCTTGGTTACCAACCTTTGGTAAGTTGCTCTTGCGTTTTTCAACCCAAAAGGCATCACCTTGTAGCAGTACAGCCCTTTTGGGGTGATAAACGCAGTCTTCTCTTCATCTGCGGGGTACATGGCTATTTGGTGATACCCCCTGTAGGCATCCAGGAAGCTCATCCTTCCATGCCCTGAAGTGGCGTCCACTAGCTGGTCAATTTTGGGTAGAGGGAAGCTGTCTTTGGGACAAGCCTTGTTTAAGCTGGTAAAGTCTACGCAGACCCTCCATTTACCGTTATTCTTCTTCACTACTACTGTGTTTGATAGCCATGTCGGGTAATTTACCTCACGAATAGCCCTGGCTTCCAATAGTCTGTCTACTTCCTCCTCCACTGCTTCGACGTATATCAACGTTGGTCTTCTTGCTCGTTGGATTACAGGTTTGGCCGACCTGTCAACGTTCAACTTATGGCAAGTGACCTCGGGGTCAATGCCAGGCATTTCGTAGGGCGTCCACGTGAACACCTCGATATTTGCTCTCAAAAAAGTTTCCAACTCTTTTTCCTCTTCTTCGGCTAAGCCCGAGCCGAGAAGGAAGAAGCGTTCTTCATCTCCCTCCTGGACGAGGATTTTCTTCAGTACTTCTTCACTCTTCTCGGCTGGCTCTTTGCCGACATCCTCCAGGACCTCCACGTCCTCGTCTTCGATCTTTGCCTTCTCTGGTTCTCAAATGCTGCAGGTGGATTTCATTGCTGCCATGGAGCAATTATTTGCCTGCGGCTGATCTCCTCTGACCTCCTCAATCCCATGCTCTGTTGGGAACCGCAATAGTTGATGCAATGTTGAGGGAACAACCCCCATTGCATGCAACCATGGCCTTCCCAAAATGATGCTGTAAGGGGAGGGTGTGTCGATTACGGTGAATTCTGTTGTTACCTTCTTCGTGCCAGCCTGCACATCTAAGCTTACTGCGCCCAGTGGCCATGTCGGCGTTCCATTGAACCCGACCATTGGGCCGTTAGATTGTTCCATATCGTCTGGGTGAAGGCCTAGCTCCTTGTAACATCTAACATACATGATGTCACAAGAGCTGCCTTGGTCAATCAAGATGCGCTTCACTTGGCATTCCCCAACCGGGAGGGATACTACCAAGGCATCGTTATGTGGATGCTGCACCATCTCAAGGTCGGCTTCTGTAAAGGACACTACTGGTCCCTGGCACTCCTCTGCCCGATGTCTCTTCTCCCCGACTTGGTAGACATGCTGCAGGTGCTTTACCCTTTGAGTCTCTCCCCTTATTTCGTTCTCTTTGACCTTCGAGTGAATTACATTAATTACCCGAGGTTCTCCTGCTTGAGGTTGCTGTGCTGGGGGAGGCGGAGCCGCTGGTGCCTGAGGCAGTCTTTCCTGCTCTTCTTTTGTCCTGGCTTCATCGACAAGGTCTCTCAGATGGCCTTGCCTCACCAGGTCTTCTAAGTGTGCTTTCAAGCCTCTGCAGCCCTGAGTCATATGCCCATCTTCATTGTGGTAGACACAATGCCTGCCAAGGTTTCTTCCCATAAATTCTCCTAGTGCTCTCGCTGGTGTTCTGAAATAGGGTTGATTCCGAATTCGATCCAAGACTTTGTGAATTGGGATTCGGAACACTGTTGTCACTGCCTGTGTAGCCTTCAGTTCTGTCTCTTGCTTGCTCAATCCATTGTTACCTCGGCATCGCTTCGGCGAGCCGTTTCCTTTCTCTCGCTTTGTCTCCTTAGTCCCCGACGTGTCTTCCTCGGCTCTGGCATACTTCTCGATTCTCGCCATGAGCTCTTCCATGCTTTTTGGTAATGTCTTTGCCAAAGACTTTCGTAGTGGACAGTCATCTTTTAGGCCGTTTTTGAAAGATACGACCGCCACCTCTTGATTACACTCTGGTATTCGGTTGAACACCTCATAGTATCTTTTTGCATAGGCCCTAAGGCCTTCATCCTTACTGATCTTCAAAGCCATCAATGCGTCCACCCTCAATGGCTGAAGCTTGTTTGTCACGAACTTGGCCACAAACATCTCGGCCAGGCCTTCCCAAGTCTTCACGCTTCCCTTTGGTAGTTTGTGGAACCAATCTGATGCAATCTCCCCGAAGGATGAAGGGAACACTTTGCAGAGCAACGGCTCGTTCCCAGTGTACAACGCCATTGCGTTTAGGTATAATCCGACGTGAAAATTGGGGTCCGACTTCCTATCGCATATCTGGAACCTCGGCATACTGAATCTCTTCGAGACCTCAACCTTGTCTAGCTCTACCGAGAATGGTGTTCTCGGTTTAATAGTTGAGGTTACCTCGACATGATCTTGCTTCCTCTTGAGGTAATCTCTTAAGTCCTCTTTGCTCCGCCCAGGAGCTCGGCTATCTCCCGATTTCAGTCTCTTAGGTGTACTGCTTTCAGCTTCGTTGTGACCCCTTTTTGATCTTTCTCTGTTGGTCGCGTCGAAGTACAACTCCTGCCTCTGAACATGCCGATGTTCTCTGGGGTCTGCCTCCTTGGTGCGATGTGTCCTTCGAGACTCTTCCCTTCCTGGTTCTCCACGCCCGACCTCCCTTGAAGGTCGGTGAGAATGTCTTTCGCTTCTGGGGTGCTGGGGGGCTATTGGGATAGTTTTTTGTCCTCCCATCTGGGCATTGGCCGCTGGAATCGGCGTGTCATGCAACGGGAATGGTGGCTGCATGACATTGTTTTGTATCATGAAGTTGACAACCAATTGCAGGTCCGCCAACTTGTTCGCCATCTCTTTAACCTCTTCGTCCCTCCGCAGGCATCTATCCTTCCATACCTGGAGGTCATCCTCTTTTTAGTACCCACTCCGATCTGGCTTCTTTGGTGCGTCGCCATCTTGGCCGACGTCTTTGTTGCTGTGATTCTGGTCACGAGTTTCTGTGTTGCGGTTGTCTCATTCGATGTCAAGGTCGATAGGTCTGCCACTCCCAGCAGGAGTGCCGTCCCTAATCTTTTCCTTCTGTCCATCACTGGCCATCTATTCTCCTTTCTTTCCCACAGACGGCGCCAAATTGTGTGAGTGATTTTCCGACCACACTGCCAACTCAGTATTCAGCTGAAGAGTACTGGCAGAATAGATGACACCTGGCTGACCTGCAACAGAAAGAGAAGATTCCGGTGGTGGTTCGTCCACCCGGGGGCACTCCAATGATCAAGTCAGTATATCTCTCAAAGATAATCAATTGTTGAACTCACTGTTTTGAATACAAATTGCGTACCTTAGACCCATCGAGGGTGCCTTTCTTTTATAGTTAACTCAATCCTTGTCCCAACAGAAGCCTGGCTTCAATGGATTTTAGCTCAATGCTTATCTAGGACTCTTTAATAGATAGAGACAAACTCCCTAAGAGTTTTATCTTTATCCAGGCTGAGTCCCCTCATCATCTAGGACCCTTGTGCCTTATCCGCTTATCTCGGATTCTGATATCTTCGGAGATAACCTCGGCCTTGTCGAGATCACCTTGGCATCATGACCATGACACGTGGCACCTCGGCTGACACGTCGGCGTCACCTTGGTCACCTGTTGGTACTCAGAAAATATATCCCCACAAGTAGTATTTTTTGTATGTCACATTATAAAAACTTACTTTTTTCTTAGAGAGTCACGCCAGTATGTTTTTTTCATTTACATATAAAGTTCTATACAAATTTAATTTCAATTATAATAACTAATTTTATATGGGCTCTATTTGATAAATACTTATTTTTCATATATTTTTCATTGTGTGTTTAGTTTTATCGTTATCAGATTTTTTTTTTATATAATTGATATTTTAATTTAATTATTATGATATTTGAAAAAAAAAATTATCTTTATATACAAATAAATAAATAAGACAAAATGTATTTAATTATATGTATCACATGGATTAAATTAATTTTCATTTATATTTTTTTATTTTTTTTTATCTATTTTATTGATGTTTTAATATTAATTTATATTCAATTTTTTATTTAACGTGAAATTATTAATTACAAAACATTTATATTTAATTTCAATTTTATATACCTATATATAATATGTATGAATAATTCAAAAAAATATTGAAGAAACAAATTAATACTCTACATAATTAATTTATGTATTTTCTTCTTAATTCAATCACAACATATTTATATTTAATCTTTTAAATAGATTTTTTATGATTCTATTTCTACATATTTTTATTTTCTAAATAAAAATAAAAATAAAAATAAAAATAAATAATTAGAATCACTTTTATCTTTGTGGTTGTCTGAGAAGTGGGTTTTTATGTAGGTTTTTTTAATTATAGGATATTATTGAAGAAAATTTTTTTAGTATTTAGAAAGATAGTTGGGTTTTTTTGTGGTTGGATGTGATGTTTGTGAGAGAAAAAATGAAATGATTATGGGGTTGGATGTGATATTTTGTTTGGATTTGTTTTTTTTGGTTTTACAAAAATTTTGTCTTTTAGTGGAAAAAATCAAAAAAAAACCTAGGAGAAAAACTTGCCAAATACTAAACTATTATTTTAAATATCAAAATGAGTGTTTATTTTACTATCTTATAATTTAATATATATATATATAAATCATATAAAATCATTATATGACAATTACACTTTTATAGAACAATAGAACAAAAATTATCAAAATAAACAAATAATTTAACTAAATTTATTATATATAAGTGTTCAAATAACACTTTTATAGAACGATAATGCTAAGATTATGAAAATAAATAATTTAAATTTAAATTAATTTTATTCTTTTGTAATACATATCATAGTATGAAATATCATTACATTAATTAAAATTACCTACATTGTGATTTTATCTCAGACATCATATTTCTATAAGTGATTCACATACATGTGTAGTGTCCAATTTAATATTGATTGAATAAATAAAATATAGAACTCAATACTTTTTTTGTTAAATTTTTAGAAGATAAATTGACAAATGTCAAATCATAAATAGTGTGAAGTATTAAAAATAACAATTTGAATTTATAGTATTACTGATAATGCACTTTCATGTGCCCAGTCAAAAAAGATATGCAAAAATTATTTGGCTGAAATAAAAATTTTGTAGTTATTATGATGTATCACATAATTAATCAAAACTCATTTGAGAACTGAAATTATTTAGGTTATAGATGTTTTGTGCATAATTCTCTTTTAGGACAATGTTTATGATTTGAATTTATAATTTTTTATGTATCAATATAAATGACTATTAGGATCTTATATTTGAGTCAATCCACCTTAAACATTTTTTGTGTAATAAATACTTAAATATTGTCATATAAAAATATTATAATAGATCATAATCAAACACCACTCGAAGCATAATTAAAGATCACGACGCGCCACTTTAGACATAATCAAAACCATAAGAAATTAACAAAGACATTTAATAATCAAAATAATACACAATAAGTTATAACTAAGTCATAATTTGTATATTATAGAATTTTTCATTGTTTTTATTTTTTTTCAATTTTTTTTTTATTTTTATACAAGTGAAATTCATGATTTTTGGTAAATTTGATTAACACAAATGATGATTTGATTTCAGATTGACAATACACTTCTTTTTATAAAAAAAAAAATAAAAAATTGAAAGAAATTATTTTTATGAGCTTATTTTACATAGGATCACACACAGTGATAAAAATTTTCAACAGTCATTAATAAATCTGTTTATATTTAGCTTTCAATTGTTAAAATTTTCAAAACATAAAGTATTGAAACTTACAATTAATTTTCTATTTTAAAAATAAATTCTCGTGCATCGCACGGGTCACCTACTAGTTTTTAAATATTTTTAAAGAGAAAAATTATAAGATATGCACCTTATAATTAAAGAAAAAAATTCTATAATTTTATATTTTTCTAATCAATACTATTAATGATGATTTGGTTCCAACAGAAGATAGGTCAATCCGATCCACACTTCTAATGGCTTCGCTGGTCTTGATGCCCACAGAACGTTCTTGCAAAAAAAGGTCCAAAAGGGGTGGTAATCCCCCGGCAGACCCTCCGACGATTGAGTTAAAATAGGAGAGATTGACTGTGTAGCGAGAGGAAGAGGAAAAATGAATAACTTAACCTTTAATGCGTCTTAGAAACTTCCTTATATCCTTTGTTCATCATTTCCTTGTCCCTTCCGGACTGTCGTGTTGGTCGAAAGTCTATATTTTAGCTCGCATCGTTCATGGTGAGTCTGTCTCCTCAAACGTGAAGGGATTGTAGTATTTAATGCTATGAGAGCCTCATTAATGGCTAATGTGTGGTGCAATAACTTTGCAGGATCTTTGTCTGCTTACGTGTCTAGGCCTCTGTTTGGCAAGTGTTTGGATGTTATTGGTCCTGGTCTAGTGTTGACTTTTCAGAGTTATTGGGCTTTGATCGCTGGGATGTGGACTGGGCCCTAATCCGTGGGTTGGGCCCTCCTGGGTGTCCATCAGTATCAGTAGTCCCCCAGTCCCAAGTGCAGCTTTAGTCCAATGAAGGGAATAGGAAATGCGGAAGGAGTCCTCCAAATGTAAGGAGGGAGTAGGGGTGAGGAGGGAGGAGGAGCGACCGGGCAGCGGCTGACAGTAAGAAGGGCCAACCACGAGGGTGGTCGAGTGGGATGGCCGACCGGGAGGAGGGCCGACTGCGAAGGTGACCGAGCCGGATGGCCGACCGAGGGGAGAACAGTCACGACCCAACTCCAAGGGCGTAGGGTTGGAATCGCAACTTACTAACTTATTCTTATTCGAAGCAAATTAAGCTGCACAAGCGAAAATAAAAATAATTAAACATAAATTTTATTTCATTTTTACTATTTAAGAAATAGGAAATACATTTCTAGGGCTTTCATTATTTTATTATTCAGTGACCAGCCCCGAATAGAAACAAAAGGGAGCAGAAATATAAAAAAAAAAGAAGATAAAATAGTGATTCAACATCAGTCCATATGCAGGTTCCATTTTGTGGGGTTATGGATTCCCCTATATCTCGTCACTTGAAAAGGGTAACAGCTATAAGCACACAGCAGAGTGAGAAATATTATGCCAAGAGTGTAGGGAATACAAAATAACCATGGATAATCAATTAGGCTAAAATATTTACATAATTTAATTTGAAATAACAGTTTATTTAAAATAGAGGAATACATAAATCATGTACATAAATAATCATAACCACGGTATAAAACAGAACAGAACAGAGGTCATAGAAGTAACAGTCAGAACAGAGGTCAATGGATCCATGATAAACAGAGGACCACAAGGTGGTCAAACAGAGGCTAGTGGTTATTTAAATCCCCCAAGGTGTGGGACTCCCGTGGTGGTACTTACAAAACATAATTGTTTATAAGGTTATAGTCAAATATATACTAAAAGTTAAACAAACATATTCATGGATTTCCTTTTAAGTAAATAGAGTTTAGAAAGTAACCCACGTAACTGAAACATTTATAAACATAACTTTTATTTATATAACTTAATAAATATAACTTGTATAAAATAAACTATGGTAACTCAAAACATTCGTAAAACATATAATGGTAAATCAAGGTATAATATAACTCACCGTAGTTATAACCCTTAGCCTTACTTTACTATAAGAACTTCCCTACTATAAGTTTCTTTCTCTCGGTTTTTCACTCTTTCTTTCCTTTTTTTTTTCTTTCGTTTTTCCCTTTTCTTTATTTACAACACCTTTGCCCCTTTTTATACTGCAAACCGAGCCTTGGTGTGAATGCCACGTAACCTCTCTATATGGAGGCATCATTAAGCTAGTAGATTGAGCCTTAATTGTAGATTTAATTCACAGATTTGCATCTTTACTAGATAAGTATAAATCTCCTCAATATATATATATATATATATATATATGTACTTGGGCCTTTTTGCTTGGGCCAATATTTGCAAGGCATTTGCTGAGCCAACACTAGCTTAAACTTTTATTATTCATTTTTATTTTCTTTTCTTCTTTTTATTTATTTATTTACTTGTTGTGGTGCTAAATTTTTCAGTGTATCCAATTAAATTACATCTTATCATTGTATTATTATTCCATATTATTATTTATTTACTATTTTTAACTTTAATTTAACCCAACTAGTATTATAATTCCATAAATGTGTTAACTTGTCCCCAAATAATTTCTAATTAATCCTATATTTGATAATCCAATGCCAAATTAGGTTTATATATTTATTTATTTAATAGTCTATCATCACATGCAACCATAATTATATATAACTCTGAATATTTATGTGGTACTTAATTAAACGTTCGGGGTGTCACAAGAACCGCCTGCGAAAGTGGCCAACCGGAATAGCCAACCGTGAGGGGGACCGAGCGGGGTGGTCGACCACGAGGAAGGTCGACTGCAAAGGTGGTCGAAAAGTCAATAATGGCGCATGGGGCTCAAAGAGCGAGTAGGCACGTGATAATGTGAAGTGGAATAAATGGGAAAAAAATAGATAGGTACTGGTGGCGGCGTAGCGGCGTGGCGCGTGCGCTCGCGTAGGGAGATCAGAACCGTCAATGAAAATATTATGAAAGGGTAAAGGGCGTTTATAGTGGGAATTACAAAAGGCGGGAGTGTTATCGTGGGCTTGGTTTTGTTTTGAAACTAGCAAAGTTCAATTACGACTCGTGGAACACAAGAAAGCCTTGGGCCTTTGGACTTGTACGATTTACTTACCTAATCGCGAGAAACCGACAAATCCCAGACGTGAGCTCGTTCGTGTCGTGTGATTCACTATTGTTGCACGTTGCGAGTTTTCTTGCCCCTATAACCAAAGCGATTTACAGGAACGTGAGTGAAATGACAGAAAAGAGAGCCCTCGTACTGACGCTAGACATGCTAGGGGATGATGATGGTATTGCCCTGGCGAAGAAGTACAGGGTAGGGAGATTGGGAGAAAAAGGAGAGAAGAGACCATCACGACCCTCGTCAACAATGATGATATCGACCACACAACCTGTGAGCCAAATAGCCCCCGACCACTGGCGTACCAAAGCAGATAAATCAACGTTGACGCTGGAGGACTTGAAAGAGTTGCGAGTGAAGTACCAGATTCTAGCGGAGGTGGAGTTGAAATTGCTGTCAACAAAAGAGAGGGCATCAGACGTGAGGCCCATGGAGTTCATGCTCTATGAAGAGGCATTCTGAGGGGGTTTGAGATTGTCCATTCTGCAAATCGTGGTGGAGGTGCTGAATCGGTTAGAGGTGGCACCCGGTCAGTTGATGTCGAACGCATGGAAAATCTTGTTGGCATGCGCGATTTCCTGGCCATAGGCGATCGATGGGGAAGCAATGACGGTGGAGGAGTTTTTTTTCATGTTACAAAGCGTCAGGCCAGGAGGAGACCTGGGTGACATTGCAAGCAGCGATAGGGAGAGGGTTGGTCACCGGATTGCCTTCGTTCGTGAAGGGCTGGCGATCGAAGTGGTTCTTCATGTCGGAGAACGGTGGAAGAGAGGTATGGACGATGTGAAAAGTCCCCACCAAGTTGGTTGAACCAAAATTAGACGCGGTGGCGGGGGGCAGGGTGAAACAAGTGAGGGCGTGGAAGGATAAGGAGGGGCGAAAATGGGACGACCTGGTGAAGCCGTTGGCATTGTTCGTTTTTGGTTTAGGGCCTGAACTTGCACAGGATGACCCTTGAGTCAAGGAACTTGAGGCTAGGAAGAAAACCCAAGAGATTGAAGATAAGCAAATCATGGCGGTGGCAAAAAAAATACAAAGAAAAGGAAAGGGGAGTGTCGAAGGTGAGTGTAAGGCTAGAGGCTCGTCCAAGGTCCAAACCACTGGCAGGGAAGAACTTGAGCATGTTTGTGCTGCTAAAAGCACCGGTGGACCCTTTGAAGGAGAGGAGTAAGTCAGAGGTAGAAAGGGTTTTGGGGAAGAGAAAGAAATGAGCGACCGAAGGGAAGGAGAAAGAGACGACCCAGAAGAAAACAAAGGGGTAATGGCAAGCGACGAAGTGCAAATGGGATCCAGGCCAGGGATGGCTCTTAAGGAAGTGGGCGAGCCCCCAATCGTGGAGATGGTGGAGTTGGAAGGTACGACGGAAGGGCGAATGGAGGAGTAGAATGGCGATGGGCGAGTGCTAGAGGAAAGAACGGAGAATGAGGGCTTGGCGAAGGGGAAGACAGGTAAGGCGAGGCCTGCCCCAACGATCATAACGGCGGGCGCCAGGGGGACGGCTGCACGCCATCTAGGAGCAATAGTTGGTCTCCTGTCAACAGGGGAAGAGTTTGCCAATGTGCTAAGCAATGCGCGGGTGGCAGCAAAGCCCTTATTGGGAGCGGTAGATGATGCCGCAGTAACGGATGTGTCCAGATTTGGCGACACTGACCAAATGAGGGCATTCTGCTCTGCCCAAATGGAATCGCTGACCCTAGCAACAGCGTTGGTAGGGAAGAGTGTGGAGGCGAAGATAAAGATGGCCCCATTGAAAGCACAACTGGAGAAAGCCCAGGCAGAGCTGGGGAAAAAAAATGCGGAGCGTGCACGTTGGCGCTTAGTGGCACGAAGTGCGTGTTACTAAGGGTTGAAGTATGCACAAAAGGCCAAGAAAATGGAGGTGTTGGCAGTAGTGAAGGGCTTTATGGCCGAGCGTGCCAAGGGTGAGTTGAATGAGGCCAAGGCACAGTTAGAGGAGGGAAAGGTTGGCGTATAAGACCGCGCAAGAGAGGTTAGAAGAAGCCCTAGTCAACAATGAAGAGCTGCATGAATCGTCTCTGAGAGAGAAGGAAGAGGTGGAGGCGCGACCGGCTAAGTTGACGAAGGCCTTAGCAGAGAAAAGGGCCAAAAATGCAGAGCTGACCAAGATAATGGCATCAGAGAGAGCTGCCTACCCGATCTGTGCGTTGCTGCGGTAGAAGAGTTTAAGCTATCATCTGAGTTCCAAATGGCAGTGGACGCAGCAGTGACGAGGGGTTTGGCGAGAGAAGGGGAATGTGAGGCAGGACCTTCGGGCGTGGCAACTACCGAACTGGTGGAGGGGCAGACCAAGAGGAAATAATCCAGAACTTCCAGCAGTTAGACTATTATAAGCATGAAATGAGCCAATACTGGGATAGTGAATGGGTCAGTTGCCAGCGGAAGGCCGCAAAGATCTTCCCAGAGATTAACATTAGGCTCCTAAGGCCAGGGGAGGAGGGCATTGCTCAGACCCCGCTGGACGAGGGCATTGATGAAAAAGAGCTAATGTCTGGTGGAGAGGAAGGAGATGGAGTTGAAGGTAGGATAGTGTAGATATTAGACTTGAGCGTTATTGTGTTGTTTTTTATTTATTTATTATTTATTTATAGAAAGAGCTCCTTGTAAAGAATGTGTGGAATTTAAGTATAATGGTTTATGATGATTTAGATATAAAGAAGTTATGAGTTAGATTTGTGAAGTTTTTAGTTCATATCTGCCTTAATGATAGTTTTCCTTGTTGCTTTTTTATTGTGTATTGTGTATAGCACGAACTTGTGCATGGAAAGATTTTTAAAAATTCTATAAGGTGATGTGACTAAGGAGACTTAAAAGTGAACTAAAGAAATCATGTAACAATCTACCCATAAAACTGAAAATTAAGTAATAAAAACATTATTCGTTTTGCTTCGTGCTCGGTTTGATGCTCAGGCTTTGAAGGGTTCGATCTGGCTGAGCGCTTCATACTCAACGTTAGGCTGAGGTTTTGGAGGTCTCAGTCTGGTGTAGCACGCCCGCGAGGGGGCATCGGCCACAGTTCGGACTCCCTGTTTTGTTTGTTGTGGTTCTAAATCTGAACCAAAGAGTCCAACTCTGGCAAATCGTTTTGAAGAAAAACAAATTTTTTTGAAAAGTAGTGCCAAACATGGACTGCTTTGCCAGATTACAGAGTCGCCACCTAAATATTTTTTAAAATGGGAAATTTAGGAAACCCTGACTCGGTGCCGAAGGCCTCGTGTCCGTCATAACCAAAGTAGTCTTGGCTCGGGAGCTTGGGTACGATTGGGGAAGGTCAGCTATGAGCACCCCCTTTCGCCCAGTTCGAAGACCGGCCTCTACTAACCGTGATATCCGATTTTGAAAACGTCATGCGTTCTTATTCCAATTATTAGCCTAGATTTACTACGTTATGCGCACAGCAAACAAGTATAGACCAAATCGCCTAAGTTGGAACAAAACATTTTATGTTTATTTTAAAAATGGTTTGCTACTCGCAAGTAGGCTAAAATGCAGGTTTTGCCACCCTTAGGTGTTTTTTTTTAGAAAAAGATGGTTTTGCCACTATCTAGTGGGCTTAGAACTCACAGTTTTAATGCATTGTCCCAATTTAGGTAATTCAACCTCTATCCACAGGCATTCAAGCAGTTATATCACATAAGCAGCTAGCCTCATTGTAATCATGCTGTTATGGCAACACTCACACGCATGCGAGGATGCTAAAGCATAAAAACTCACCTAGTACTCCAAGCCAAAATAGAAGCTTATTAGAAATCCATGCATGGACCTAAGCATACTGAAATGTCTAATGCAACACATGCAAAGATGTAATCTAGGCAGGCTCGGCTATCCTAGACATGGCATGTGAAATGCTACAACTATCACGTATTCAATTTGGAATTGAAAGTACGATGCAGTTTGTATGATGTGCCAAGCCTGATGTATGTCAACAAATGCATGGATGCACGCATGCATTGCATAAGGTATGCTAATTTTAAATATGCCCTAATCTACCATCATAAGCAGGTAAATAAAAGGGAAGAAAGAAATGGGGGTTGGAAGACATACACACACTCACCCACACTTATCACAATTATGCCCTCACACGGAGGGACCAAAAGAATATACAGTCCCAAATAGTACAGTCCAAATACATAATAAATTAATTATTACAGAAATTTCTAATTATCAAATTAAATTCAGTATATAACAAAAAAAAAGAGGGGCCTCAGCCCTGCTTCGGGATGCGCGAATGATGCATGCTCGAATCCGACTCGCCCGGAAACCCGCATCATGACACTGCTGCCTCTGTTCTTACTGCCCTGTCTCTCCAAAAATTGCCAAAGTCCCAGAACACCTTCCTTGCATGCTGCTGTACACCACCGGCTGGATGGAATGGCCACCGGCCATGTAAAATGACCACCGGCTGCTTGAGAGGTTATCGGCTACCCATAAAGTGCCGGTCGGCACTCTATACTGCCGGTCGGCACAAAATTCCTGCAGAGGACGGTTTGACAGCAACAGCAGGCAGACAGTGCATGATATGGATTTTAGAGCAAATGTAAACATGGTCAATGCTCCCTATCATGTATGGGACTCAAGGAAGCATGACCCTTGGTTCTTGGGCCATCAATTATGCATCTTGGTGCATGATAGCCTAAGGAACCAAGATTGCATTTTAATGTAAAAATGCATGCAAACACACAAATGAAACCAAGACCTTATCATGTTTTGGTCAAGGGCCTTGGGGACCAAGAGTTGAAACAAGTTGCACCACTTGTAGTGTGAACTTCCCTCAACCCTTATGCTTGGTTTGACAACCCCAAACCAAGCCATGAAATGCATGTATGCAACGTAGCTCAAATGATGCAACATGGGAATTAGGATGCAAGCACACCAAATGTCATGCAACTACCATGTTAAGCATGCAAAATGCTAGAGTATACAAGATGCAAATGTCATGCAAACATGGACCAATCAAGCAATAAGACCAACATACTACAACACTTAATGAATCAATTAAGCAATAGACATGAGGCAAGCATGTGATGGTGGACTAGACCACAATGGGGCAGCCCTCAAACCAACCCAAAACAGTGGCAAAACATGCCCAAAATGGTGACCAATTACCTATGCAAACATGCAAGTCAAAGGGCCTAAGGTTAAGGCACAAAGGGAGCACTCCTTGCTACCATTAACATGGCCACTCATGGGATATATTAGACCACCAAAAACAGATTTTAACAAATGAAATGAGCCCCAAAACCCAACAACAAGGCAGCCCAAATGCTCTAAACATACAAGCATGCACAATGCTCACTTTAAAGCATAAGAGACCAACATTTCAAAAGATGGGAGAGATGATACATGGAGGCATATAAGCATGGCATAAGGACTGGGATAGCATATTAGATGATTCCAAATCACTAAAATAGCCTAACCAAATGCATGCTAAGAACTCACAACTTAAGACTAACAAGCCTTAATGCAAAACAACTTTGTCAAACATACCAAACGTGGCAAAATCAGTGGCCTTCAGCCTCTAGGCATGGCAAAATGATGCTAATATCTTCATGAAGTGAGGCTCATACATGCAAGAAACATGGCCTAAACTCGTGGCTCATTTCTAGGCAAACTAGAGCATTACAAAGCAAGTATAAGAAGCATGCTAAGGACCACAAAACCAACCAAAAACAGTGATGATATATGATCCAAAACACCCAAATAAGCTCTGAAATGAAGGCATATAAGGCTAAAAAATGCATGCTACTATGTGAGCCAAAGTAAAGACCAAAGAGGGACAAAGGGGAGGGGGGTGTCCCTTCCCTATATACGACTCCAAAATACCTCCCTCACCACTGAAAACCCACTGGTTTTCAGTGGTGAGAAGACCAAAAACACCAAGTTAAACAAGGCTTCAAGAAAAGGGACTAAAAAGACCAAAACAAGGCCTAGGAGGGTGAGTTTGTGCTCAAACCCCCAAGTGACCTTAATGAAGGTTCTAAAGCAAGAAAATATAAGACTTTTTTATGTTGAACACAAAGCCAAAAACACAAAGCAAGACAGGTAGAAAGCTAGTGCAAGTTTGGGGAAACTAAAGCAACATGCTTACCCTTGAAGACTCCTTGAAGAACAAGTGGTGCAGCCCTCCTCTAATGATCAAAACCAGTCCAAAATCACAACAAACAACCCTCCAAGTCCCTCAATCTCGGAGCTAGGTGTAATAGTGTGTGTAATGGTGCAAAAGTAAGGTAAAACACACTATTTAGGCCAAGAAACACACACAATGGATGAGGGAAGGGAAGATATAGATATAAGCTCTGGTTTTGTGTTGGAAATGGCTAACCTCCAACAAATGGAGAGAAGGGTTGCTTATATAGGCCAAGGCAAGCCTAAGACTTAGTGGCTAAGCAAAAGAAAAAGGGTTCAAGGGGTGCAAAGGGGTCTTGGCTTCTTGGAGAAGCCAAGATAGCTGGCCAAGCTTCTCCAAGAAGCTTTGGCCAAAGGGTCAAGCTTCTAGAAGCTTAGGGGGTTCAAGGGTGCAAAGGGTGCAAAATGGTCACACCTGTGCACGGGGGAGTGTGATGGTGCATTCCAGCTGGCACAGCTGGCATGCACCATGTCCCAGGGGTTCAAAGGGTGCATGCCGGCCGGCCAAAACCGTCACCGGCACAAAAAAGTGCCGGTCGGCAACATACAGTGCTGATCGGCCAAAGTGTTTGAGAAAAGAGTGCCGATGGCCAAAAGGGAGTGCCGGTGTGGTGTAGGGGCAGCCGGTGGGCTTCAGAGATGGCTAACAAGCCTCCCCCTACCCTCAAATGCAAAAACTCACAAGTCTTGGTGTAAAACCAAGCACAGAACAAGCCGGTTGAGAGGTCCTGAGGCACGACGCGCAGCCGGGACCTCCGGGAACTCAAAACGAACACAAACATGGATAATCACCGAGCATTCCAACGGTGACGTCCAAGTCTTGAGGACGGTCAAAAATGGGGTGTCTACATCTGGCTGAGCGCCACTTGCTCGGTCTGGCCGAGCATGTTGTGCTCAGTCTGGCTGAGACTTCTGGAGAGCCCAATCTAGCGGAGTGCTGCACGCTCAGTCTATATTTAACTCAGAGCCAAATTTGTTTAACTTTGGATTAAGACATGACATAGATAAGGGGAAGCTTAAATTGTTGTCATAGTCCTATGATCATAAATATACGTGTTGTATGACAAGAGCCAAAATGAACCAGTGTTCTAATCACCAAAATAAAATATACAACAATTTAAATTAAACAAAAAGTAGAAATGTCGCTTTACTGGAAATAGCGTTTCAAGTGTTCAACATTCCATGGATGGGAAAGGTCTCTACCCTCCATGTCTTGGAGACGGTATATGCCTGGGCGGGGTCTTGCTTTAACAATGTAAAGGCCTTCCCACTTAGCTGCTAGCTCGCTCTCGGTTAGGTTTTTAGTGGCGAGAATGGCTTCACGCAAGACGAGGTCTCCTACTATGAATGCCCTCGGTCGGACTTTGCGATTATAGTGTTGTCTTGCTTTTTGTTGGTATGCGGCCAGTCAGACGGCGGCCATTTCTTACAGTTCCTCGATGAGGTCCAGGTCGGCCCTCTGAAGGTCTTCGTTTAGGTGTGGATTGGGGTAGATGACTCTAGGCGTCAGTAGGCCAATTTCCACAGGGATGATGGCTTCAACGCCATATGTCAGACGAAATGGGGTCTCCCTAGTTGAAGTTCGGGCGGTCGTTCGATAGGCCTAGAGGATGTTTGGCAATTCCTCTGTCCAGAGGCCCTTGGCGGTTTCTAGCTCGGTCTTGATGATTTTCAGCAGGGAGCGGTTAGTAACCTCCACTTGACCGTTGGCTTGAGGATGGCCTAGGGAGGAGAAACAAGTTTGGATGTTAAGTTCTGCACAGAATTCCCTGAATTTGGCGTTGTCAAACTGCTTGCCTTTGTCGGAGACAATGGCTGAGGGAACCCCGAAACGACACATAATGGACTGCCAAATAAACTTAGTGGTATTCCGCTTAGTGATCTTGGTAAGAGGTTCCGCTTCAACCCACTTAGTGAAGCAATTGATGGCGACTATAACAAATTTTACTTGGCCCCTGCCAGTCGGTAGGGGACCCACGAGATCAATTTCCTATTTAGTGAAGTAGCAAGGGTTGCTGAGCGTGATTAACTCCGTTGGAGGGGCATGGGGGATGTTAGCGAAGCGTTGGCATTTGTCACATTTCATCACAAAATCAGCAGCGTCCTTACTAAGTGTGGGCCAAAAGTAACTAGTGCGGAGAATTTTATAAGCCAGAGATTGTCCCCCAAAGTGATTCCCACAAAATCCCTCATGTATTTCTCTCATTACATAGGTTGCTTGGTCATTATTGAGGCATCTAAGATATGGTTGTGAGAATCCCCTTTTATACAAGGTGCCATTGATAATGATGTAATTTAACGACCGAGTCTTGACTTTGGCAGCCTCAAGTTTGTCTGCTGGAAGTGTTCCCCGCTCGAGGAATGCGATGATGTCCTGGGCCCATGGGATAGGTTCGTCCTGGAGCAGGTAAATTGCTCGTTGATTTGGGGAGACTACTGGATGGGTCAAGTACTTAACTCGGACGCCATGACAGAAGTCTGATTGGTCTGCTGAGGCTAACTGTGTCATTTTGTTTGCTTGGGAGTTTTCTGACCTAGGGACATATTGGATACAAAAGCTATTAAAGAGACGGGTCAAAGGAAGAGCAATGTCCCTATATGATCGCATGGCTTCTTCCTTGGCATCAAACTCGCCGGTTATCTGGCCGACTACCAATCGAGAATCGCTAAACACTTGGAGATGATCGACTATGTCGTACAGACTTAGTTCAACAGACCACTGCATAAGCCTGTCTGATGATTCTGGTTATTGCATGATCTTTTTCAAAGGCTGGTCGGTGAGAATCACTACGGAATGAGCTTGAAAATTGGGTCGGAGGCGTCAGGAGGCAGTGACTAGGGCGAGAGCCATTTTTTCTAATAGAGGGTAGTTCTGTTCGGCTTCCCTGAGTGCGCGGCTGATGTAGTAAACTGGGCGCTGTACGAAGCCGTCTTTCCTGATGAGGGCAGCACTAACAGTGGTGTTGGACATAGCTAAGTAGAGGAAAAAGGGTTTCTCCTAGCAGTGCTTGAGAGAGAATGGGTGGTTTGGCCATGCACTGTTTCTGTTGCTGGAAGGTCGTCTCAAACTCAATGTTCC
Source organism: Camellia japonica (assembly GCA_030407325.1). Classification (NCBI taxonomy): domain Eukaryota; kingdom Viridiplantae; phylum Streptophyta; class Magnoliopsida; order Ericales; family Theaceae; genus Camellia; species Camellia japonica. The sequence goes on from JAPPVO010000059.1 coordinate 106,927,696, forward strand.
ATTCGAAGGCCTGCTAGAAGACTTTGAAGAATGGAAGGCATTTGTCAATTGCTCGCGAAATGAAACGATTGAGGGCGGCAATTTTACCTATAAGCCGCTAAACCTCTTTGACCATCTTAGGAGACCGCATTTCTTTCAGGGCCTTGATCTTTTCTAGGCTGGCCTCAATACCTCGTTGGCTGACCATGAACCCCAAAAACTTACCAGACCTAATGCCGAAGGTGCACTTTTCCGGATTTAGTTTCATTTGATACTTGCGCAAGGTTTGAAAGTCTCGCGCAGGTCTGTCAAGTGGTCAGAGGAGAGTTTGTTCTTGACGAGCATGTCGTCAACGTAGACTTCCATGTTCCGACCTATCTGGTGTTGGAAGACGGCATTAACCAGGCGTTGGTAAGTGGCTCCAGCATTCTTTAAACTGAACGGCATGACACGGTAGTGATAAGTCCCTCTTGTCAGTGATAAAAGATGTATGTTCTTGGTCGGCCGCGTGCATTAAGATCTGATTATAGCCGGAGAAAGCATCCCTAAAGCTAAGCATCTGATGTCCCGCAATTGCGTCGACCAATAGATTTATCCTACGAAGGGGATAGCTGTCTTTAGGACAGGCTCGGTTGAGGTCAGAATAGTTGACGTAGAGTCGCCATTTGCCGTTGTTTTTGCAAACCAGGACCACGTTGGACAACCATCTGAGATAGTCTACATTTTTTATGAACTGGGCCTTCAGCAGCTTGTCAACCTCAGCGGCAATAAGGCTGTTACATTCCGGAAGAAAAATGCGTTGCTTTTGGCGAAACGGTTGGAATTGGGGTTCAATGCTAAGATGATGGGTAATAAAAGAAGGGTCGATACCTAACATGTCTGAATGGATCCAAGCAAAGACATCATTGTGCTCGGTTAAGAGAGCCGTGAGATCGACCTTGGCCTGAGATGATAGCTGGCTGCCAATTTTAGCCGTTTTTGTTGAATCGGTAGGATTGATAGGTACTTTAACAAGTTCCTCCACTAGTTCCCCTCTAACTAACTCTTCATCGTCTCTAACATCAAGGCCTTCGATAATCATAGCTTCTTTCATTTTGACTTCCTTTAATGAGGCGACATAGCACTCTCAGGCGACCGTTTGTTCACCTCTCACGGTGCCAACCCTCATGGTCAGTGGGAAATTTCATCGCCAGATGGTACGTGGAAGTTACGGCTTGAAGGGTATTAAGGGCGGTGCACCCTAATATGATGTTGTAAATAGAGGGACAGTCGACGATGAAGAAAGTAAGAAGTTTGGTGGACCGTCGTGGATACTCTCCGATGGTGATGGAGAGGTCGATGGAGCCCATACATATGACTCGATCGCCGATGAAGCCCACCAGGGGGGTTTGTAGAGGTGACAACTTTTCTTCCCCGACCTTTAGTTGGTGGTAGGCGTTGAGGAAGATGATATCTGAGGAGCTACCGTTGTCAACCAGAACTCTCCTGACTTTGCAGTTTGATAAGAGAGTAAAGGTGACCAGGGGGCTGTCATGAGGATAGCGAACGCCTATGCAGTCTGCCGCTGTAAAGGTGACCGGCTCAGACTATTGTTTGGGTTGCTTGTGGGGTCGGTCCACTGTGGTTACTTCTATATCAGAGCCTTGTCGAATTTTTCGGAGCTCAGCTCATTGTGCCGACCACGACGGTCTACCGCATACGAAGCCGCCGACAATGACCCTTATTTCACCTAATGGAACGGGAGGGTCACCGTAAGCTCGGGGTTAGTGTTGAGGTCGGTCATCATTCCGCTCAGATTGGGTTGGGCGTCAAGGGGGAGTGTGTTGGAGGTTATGTTTTGGGGGGCCCGTTCTAGACCTCTGTAGAGGACGGGCTATCGTGAATTGGTTGAGGCATCCCTAGCGGACCAGATCCTCGACCTGGTCTTTGAGGTTGACGCATTCGTCAGTGTTATGGCCGTGGTCTTGGTGGAAACGGCAATATTTGGATTGATCTTGTCGGTTGGAGGGAGATCTAGATGGTTGAGGCTATTTCAGGTTATAGTCTCGTTGAATTTTGTTCAGTACGTGCTCCATGGGTGAGTTGAAGGGGGTGTACCGCTCAAACCGACCAGGTGGGAGGGTAGGGGCCGGTCGGTCCGAGCGTGCGTGCAGGTCGGCCGATCGGGGTGTAATGGGAGTCGGTATATCGGTATGTATATTGGAGGGTCAAGGATCAGGCTCTTTTCTTTTGTCTTTGGAGGGTAGGGCTTTGGATGTGGAGTCTTGGCGGGCTGCTAGAGAGTCTTCGGCGTTCATGTATTTTTGAGCTTTGGCGAGAATGGAGGCCATGGTGGTCGGGGGATTTTTGGAGAGGGAGAAGAAGAAATCAGACGGGTGTAAACTGGCCATGAAGGCTGTGAGAATGACCTTGTCATCGTTTTTCTCTACTTGTAGGGCTTTGGTGTTGAAGCGGGTGACGTAGCTACGTAACGACTCGACTTCTGTCTGCCGGATGTTTAGCAGTTGGGTAGCTGGATGCCATTGTCGTTGAGCACCAATGAAATGGCTTAAGAAGGATTCGCTAAGCTAACGAAATGAAGTGACTAAGTCTGGGGGGAGCTGACTGAACCAAAGGCACGCCGACCCTTTTAAAGTGACAGGGAAGGCACGACACATGATTTCGTCTGGAAAGGCATGTAAGATCATGAGTGTCTGATATGCTTACATGGTCGATGGGATCAGTGGTACCATCGAAGGTGTCAATCGATGGCATCTTGCACTTGGGGGGGAGAGCTTTATTCCAGATAGAGGCGATAAAATGAGAGTTAACGATGGAGAAAGTCTTGTGCTGCATGTTCTGCATGACCCCCTGTAGTTGAAGTTTCATGGCTCGTAGTTCTTCATCCCAGACGGGAGCATTGTCCCCACAAACAGGGATCGGAGGTTGAACACTGCTAGCCTCACGTTCATGGGCGGCCATATAGTGTGGTAAGGGGTGGTTATGAGAAGGTGGTGGCATATCTTGACGAGGCTGTGAGCCTGATGGAGGAGGGTGCAGACCGTTAAGATGTGACGGTTGAGGCTGCGGAACGAATGGTGGAAATGTTCCTTGAGGCACGTATAGTGGGAATTAATGGTGATAGTGGGCTTGTTCTGGGTGCGGGGGAACTGCTGGCTGTGATGGAGGTGGGATAGGCAAGTCATGCTGGAGTAAGGCATTGATCAAGGCTTGGTTTTGCTCGGTCAGTCGGTTGATGTTGTTGGTGAGTTCTGCGAAATATGAAGGCGAGTTGTTTCGGCTGGAGGGCTCAGCTTCGGGGTTACCAACGTTGTGTTGGGAAGCCATAGATCAAGCCGTGACCATCCACTCTGATGCAGGAAGTGGATGACTACGGGGTTCCTTCCGGCGACAATGAGCACAACTGTTGTTTCGAAATGGAATTTCCCACAAACGGCACCAGCTGATGATGATCTGCTTCCAACAGAAGATGGGTCAATCTAATCCACACTTCTAACGGCTTCGCTAGTCTTGATGCCCACAGAATGTTCCTGCAAAAAAGGTCCAAAAGAGAAGGTAATCCCCCGGCGGACTCTCTGACGATCGAGTTAGAATAAGAGAGATTGACTGTGTAGCGCGAGGAAGAAGAAAAATGAATAACTTAACCTTTAATGCGTCTTGGAAACTTCCTTATATCATTTGTTCATCATTTCCTTATCCCTTTCGGACTGTCGTGTTGGCCGAAAGTCTATATTTTAGCTCGCATTGTTCATGGTGAGTCTGTCTCCTCTGACGTGAAGGGATTGTAGTATTTAATGCTGTGAGAGCCTCATTAATGGCTGATGCATGGTACAATAACTTTGCGAGATCTTTGTCTGCTTACGTGTCTAGGCTTCTGTTTGGTAAGTGTTTGGATGTTATTGGTCTTGGCCTAGTGTTAATTTCTTAGAGTTATTGGGCTTTGATCGCTGGGATGTGGACTGGGCCCTGATTCGTGGATTGGGCCCTCCTGGGTGTGCATCAGTATCAACTATAAATAAATAAATAAAAGTCATAATCAAATAACATATAAAGTATAATAAAAAATTTCATGAGTCATAATTAAAAAAGAAAATAACATAACGTAGGGTTGATAAGGGTTATGTATGGTAGAATTTTCCATTTTTAAAACACTTTTTACTCAACAGCATTTATCTTTTTATTATTTATTTTTAACATTATTTGGAAAGATTTTAAAATTTTTAACATAATAAAAAACTTGAGATGTATAAAATATGATTCCCAAATTTACAAGCAACAAGGATTGGTTTAAAACAATATAACCTCTTGTCACATCAATTTCTAGCATTTTTCTTTTAACATACCCACATTAGTTATGTTATGAATATAAAAATTAAACACTATAGGAATAGATAAAATTTTATAAAATTTATTAGTGAATTTATTTAAAAATATTTTGTCCATTAATATAAATATTGTATCTAGATGTGTGATCTATTTTTGTGTTTCTCAAACACAATATGAATGGACAATTTTACAGAATTTGTTGGTAAACTTAGCTAAAAAAAATTGTCCATTTCTATAAATTCTGTATCTAGATTTGTAATCTATTTTTTGTATTTCTAGACTTAATTTATATGGATTAAGGGGAAATTTAACAAATTGTTCTTCTTCTTTTTTTTGGGGGGTGCATCTTAATATCATCTTTCCTTTTAGCAAATCACCCTAATAAAACTCCTCTTTCTTTCTTTGTTGATCAAAAAAATCACCCCATTGTTGATCCACTCCACTGACCACCACTACAACTCCCACCCTTGCTTTCCCTAAGCCCCTCCCTCAACCTTCTCCGCTATCATGAGGTCACAATAATTTTTTTATGCAACAATTTTTCTGTGATACAAATTATTTTATTTTATTTTTTTGCGTCAAAATCTCTATTCAGCTACTTTACAAAAATATATGTCCCCCATAACTAGTTTTCTTGAAGGAAACATTTTTATCTCAAATTATTTTTCCACAAAAAAAGAATAAAATTATTTTTGTACGTAAACTTAATTATAAACCAAACGATTAACAGAAAAATAAAGCATTTGTATTTTCTTTTGTTTTCTTTACTTTAATTTAATTTCCTCAATAAAAAAAATCATTTTTTATAACATAAACAAAAGGGTGGTTGCAAAACAAAAGATATGGGTATTCTAGTCAATCGCAAAAACATTTTAAAATTTAATTAATAAGATAAACATGAATAATAATATTATAATCGAAAAGGAGTTTTGTTATATTTATGTAACTTTGAAAATATTTTAAAATTAAATTAAAAAGATAAACATGAATAATAATAAAAAGAGTTTTATTTTTATGTAAACTCTACTAAGTTCTGAAAGAAGAGTTGTGTTATATTTATATTACAATAATATTAATAATAATAACTTCTGGTTCTGATCATATTTATAGTTCCACCATGAAAGAAAACTTGGAGTGTGTTTTTTTGGCTCAGAAGATGAGAAACCATTGTCGTTCCACAAAACTATTATCCAAGCTTTACTGGTTTATCTTCTTCATCTCTCTTTTATGTATATTTTATGCATTCATATATTCTTCTTCACGTGAATGCAAGAATGAAGATCACCATCTCATATCACCATCTCAGCTGAACCCAGTTCAGCAAAACCCTAAAAACCCAGAGAACCCCAAGAAAATTAAGCAAGACCCTAAAAACCCAAAGAATTCAGAGAAAGTTCAGCAAAACCCTATACACCCAGAGAAAACACAGCTCCACCACATTGTTTTCGGCATCGCAGCTTCGGCAAAACTATGGAACCGCCGGAAAAACTATATCAAGCTATGGTGGAGGCCGAAAGAGATGCGAGGGTACGTATGGTTAGATAAGCCCGTAAAGGACTACGGTTGTGATTACAATAGCTCTCTCCCACCATTGAAGATATCAAGTGATACTTCCAAGTTCAAATATACGAACCCTAAGGGTGACCGATCTGCTATTCGTATCTCACGTATTGTGTCAGACACTCTTAGACTGAGCTTGGAGGATGTGAGGTGGTTTGTTATGGGGGACGATGACACGGTTTTCGTCCCCGACAACTTGGTTAGGGTTTTAAAAAAGTATGATCATAACCAATTTTATTATATTGGCAGTTCATCGGAGAGTCATTTACAGAATATAAATTTTTCGTATAATATGGCTTATGGTGGTGGAGGGTTTGCTATTAGTTACCCATTAGCGAAAGCTCTTGCGAGGATGCAAGATAGGTGTATAGAGAGGTACCCAAAGTTGTATGGTTCGGATGATCGGATTCAGGCGTGTATGGCTGAGCTCGGAGTCCCTCTCACCAAGGAGGTTGGATTTCACCAGGTTTTTCTCTCCTCTTTCTTTTCTTTTCTTTTCTTTTTTTATTTTCCTGTATATATGTTTTTTTTGGATCAAATCTAATCAAATTTTCTACTTGGAGTGTGTTTTGTAGACAATTTTTATATAGTTTTCATGATCTATTTATTTCAAACTAAAAGTTTACAATATTTTCAAATCATCCTGGATAAGATTTGTTGCTATTTCGTTTATGAAAATTATATTCTTTCAGAATTTTAATACAAAAGTATTTATCAAAATGATGGTTCTTATTTTATTTTTAACAAGTATTTTCATGATTTTTTTTTTTATAAAAATGATAGGCTCATCATTTTGAATGTATTTTTTGTGCATATTGTATGTTTATATACTTCTTTGTTATTATTTTTTAATCTAATAATTTTCCCATCTCGTTTATAGGATTTCTTCCCTTGAACATTAAAACCAAAAAAGTAGTCTTTAATGGGAATACTCAAAAAGAGTTTATATTGGATTCTATGTAGGACTCCTCATGAATCATGAATTACTACCATTCAAGACTCTTTAATAAATAATTTCAAATTATATTGAGTAGGGACTATTCAATCGATTAAATGAGAGATGAGATCGGTTCTACTCAAGTCATTTTATAAGTCTTGTAGTAGAATTAAACTATATAGTGGTTTGTGCCTCGAAATGTATATTACATTCTATTTTTATTTTTTATTTACTTTTTCTTTTCTTGTGATCATTTTATATAAGATTCATTAAACTTGGTGATGGTCCAAATATTGGGTATGACCAATCAATAAATGGTTTTAAATGATGTTGAGTAAGGATCATTTAGTCAATTAAATAAAATAACCAAATTCTAGTGGGATGTTCCTATAAACATATTACATTCCATTTGTTTTTATTTATTTTTACATTTTTTTCCTATGATCATGATATATAAAATTGTTAGGCATTACATAATAGTAGAAGGTAAGATGTGTTCCACATAACTCATTTTGATCGATTTTATTAGTCGGTGAAATCATTTTGTGTTATTATTATCTGCTAAATTATAATTAGCAATTTCTTCTAGCGATCAATGATGTGCTTTTAAAAAAGTTAACGTTTTCAAAATTTCCATAAGAGTTTGACAAACAAGTTTTTTTTTTTTATCAAATTTTATAAGACCAAAGGCACATATGCTATAATTTCTTCTTCTTTTCTTTATTATTTTATCTTTAACAATGGTTTAATGTATGTTGATCAGTTGGACCTGTATGGAAACATCTTTGGGCTTCTCACAGCCCACCCCATTGCACCGCTAGTCTCACTGCACCATCTCGATGTGGTTGACCCCATATTCCCCAACGTGGACCAGGTCCGAGCCCTAAAACGACTCAAGCTACCCACAAAGCTCGACTCTGCTGGGCTCATGCAACAGTCCATATGCTATGACAAGTCCAAAAAATGGACCATTTCGGTCTCATGGGGCTATGCAGTCCAAATATTCCAACCCACACTCGCAGCCCGTGCAATCGAAAAGCCTGCAAGGACCTTTCTCAATTGGTACAAAAATGCTGATCACACTGCATTCACCTTCAACACTCGCCCAATTAGTACTAATCATTGTTGGAGGCCCTTTGTATATGTGTTGTCTAATGCTCTATACAATCCTTCTACTAATCAAACTGCGACCGAGTACATTCGGTATCGGGCCTCTGACCCAAAAAAATGCAAGTCGAATATGGCTGACCCTTCAAGCATTCACAGAGTCGAGGTTTACAAGAAGCCCGATCCATATATGTGGGACAAGGTATTTCAATTTTGTGTCTTTCATTGTGTTTTTGTAAAAATTGGACAAAAAATCCTAAATTTCTGCTAATTTTTTTTTAAAATTCATAAAAGCCAAGCAACACATTAAATTTTTGGAAGGAATTTTGAGAAGTTTGAAAGTATTGAGTAAAAGATTTGATGTTCATAAACATTGAGGAGACTGATTTGCATTTCCAAGCTCTCAACTTATGACACAACATTAATAAACTTCTTGTACTACATAGTTACTAACACATTAATAGATTTTGTTTCTGGTTTTTTGTTTTTTTGCAGGCTCCAAGAAGAAATTGTTGTAGGATCTTGCCAACAAAAAAGAAAAACACCATTGTGATAGAAGTAGGTGATTTAAGAGAAGATGAAATCATTGGATTATAGCAATGAAAGATTTTTTTTTTTTTTTCCTCCAAAATAAGGTATTGGCTTCTCTCTCTCTCAAACACACTGATTAACTACTGAATAAAAAATTTAATTTAAATGAAAAACTCATTTTAATTCATTTATAAGAGTTTGAGTTTGATTATAGCTATCAAGTTATTTGACATATACTTTCCTTTGAATTAGCTAAGAAGATAGTTTATTAGCTAAAAATTATTTTAGAAATTAACTATTTTAGTTTTTTATGAAAAGACGTGTAGAAAAGTAAAGAAAATAATTGATTTTTGGATAAATTATGCAAATGGTCTCTGCAGTTTACACGATATATCAATTTAGTCTATGTTGTTTCAATTTACTCGATTTTACCTCTTAATTTAAAAAATTGTGTCATTTTATTCTAATAAATAACGATTGTTAAGTTTGGTGAACGGATTGTTTTAAATTGACACATTATATAAGTTACAGAGACCAAATTGACACATTATGTAAATTACAGTGACCAAATTGACACATAGTTTGACTTTTCATCTACTAAACTTAACAACTGTTATTTATTAGACCAAAATAACACAATCCGTTAAATTAAATGGCAAAATCGAGTAAATTAAAACAACAGAGATCAAATTGACACATCCCCTAAATTATAGGGACTATTTGTATAATTTACGTTTAATTTTTTTGTAGTGATTTTTTGATATTTTAACTATTTTAATCTATTGTCAAAATAACATGTTAAAAAAAAAAAACATTAATTTGTTTAACACGTTTTTAGTTTTTTTTAACTATTTAATAACTTTTTTGAATAGCTTTGTGGATTTTTTTAGCAGATAAGGGATTTGTCAAAAAAGACGAGAGTTTAGATGGGTGTTGGGCGCACCACGTAGGGCACGTAGACCGTTGTCTCGACACTGACATTTGTTGATCGATCATCAAATTAGGTACAGATGGCTAAACAAAGGTGGTGGTGAATAAGTGGTGGTTTTAGAATTGATTTTTTTAAGTTAAAATATGAGGCGTAAAAAATTGAAATGTTTAGGAAAATAATTTTGACTTTTTACATTAAAAAAAAAGTGCAAAAATTAGAGGTAATAGAATTTTTTTTTTGACTTTTATATGATTTTTAATTTTTTAACTATATTAACCAATTACAATCAAACAAGGCTCAAATTCTCACAAATATCATTGGAGTACAACTTTCACTTTCCAGAGTGTTTGTGGGATAGTTCATAGTGACACTTATCTACAACTTTTATTTATTAGCACCTATATTTTGTGACAACTTTATACACCGACACTATTGTAAGTACTTTAATTTAATGTATTATTTGGCACCCCTAAATAAGTGTATTTAAGGCCCATCACATTTTTATTTTTTATATATATATTTTTTTATAAAAAAAAAAAATATTTATTTATTTAGATCATTTCAAACAATTCATATACCTATATATTTTCATGTATATATAATTAACCTAGAGTGAACTATGATTGATAAAATTGCACTAGGTTTGAAATGTTAATTTTATTTATTTAATAATAATGTGAAAAATATCTAGAAGGCCACATTATGTATTGTAGCCCGTCATTTAATTACATTTAGAATTGACAATGCTTTTAAGAATGGCCTATTAATACACATAAATGCTATATATGTCATGTACTTAAATTTAAATTTGAATTTATAATAAAAATTTTAATTTATTGTGATGTAATATACAATCAAAATGAATTTGATACATAAATTTCAACTTGTAGGCACTTTTAATACTCCTATATTTTTTAATATGTAGCATTACTAATCAATATAATCAAATGATAACATTAATCATGGGTAAGTTTGATGGTTGTATAATTTTTTTTACTGTATTTTCTACTATTTATTTATATATAATAAATAAATAATTAAAAATACAGTAGAAAATAAGGTGTCTCTAACCTTATTGATGCTTTAATGAGGACTACCACGTATGAAAATATATCATTTGCTTGGCATAAACTAAATAAATGTACTTATTTGGATTATACCATCTCGCAATTTTTTTATACAAATTTTCATAAAAATTTAAAATATATTTATTTAGATCATTTTAAACAACCTCTTAACAAGTATATTCAAATAGAATTAATTACAAAATAAATCAATAATATATAATATTATTTGTTTACTTTAATAATAATAATACAAAATAATAACGAATAAATCAATAACATATAATATTTGTTTACTACTTTAATTTACAATTAAGGGCATGTTTAACAATTTAAAATAGTCAAAAAGTCATTATCAAGAAGCCAATTATTTTTTCTACTTTTTTATATGTATTTTTGTAGAAAATTAAAAAGTTAACAAAAATAGCTAGTTTCCAAGAGGATTTGGCTTTTCTTAAGTTATCATTTCGACTTAAAATAGCGTTTAGGTTTGGTAAATCCATTTTTTTGACTGATTTGATGATCTGAATTGTTCACTTTTTAGCACTCATTGAGTATAATATTAATGTAAAAAATTAATATGATTAGATATCAACAATTATATGTTTAAATCATTTTTTTTATATATAAAATGAACGACAAACGTGATTAAAATAAATAGTTACCAATGTCCAATAATCTTTATTTTTTTATATGAATATTCTAGTCAACGACTCATGAACAGTTCGAATCACTAAATTCTGTCCAAAAATAGATTTATCAAACCCTTCTCAAATTGAGATTGCCAACAACAACAGGAGAGAATCCCAACACTTTCCAAACAGCCCTCAATCAATTGTAGTATAACTTTGAGCTCTGTTACAGAACTCGAAAGGGTTTCGAGCCAATTTTGGCTCGAATTTGAGAAGGAAGAATGAGGAAGAAGAAGAAGAAGAAGAGAAGGAGGAAGAAGAAGAAGAGAAGGAGAAGCAGAACTGGAGGGGGTCCTAAAAATGGGGCTGGAGGTGGAGGGAGGCGGAGGCATAGGCGGAGGCGGAGGCGACGATCGGCCGACAAGCGACGAGCTGCGACGATCGGCCGACGAGCGACAAGCGACGGCCTCTCTCCTCTGTTTCTCTCTCTCGCCTCTGCTTCTCCTGTGATCAAAACGAAGAAGAAGAAGAAAAGAAAGAAGAGGAAGAAAAAAGAAAAAAAAAATTTAAAGCCCAAAACGACGTCGTTTTGGGCTTCGAGCCGGATTCAAGCCTCATATTTTGGGCCCTCAAACATTTTTCTATAACTTTAGTGGCTTCCGTATAACTTATCTAGTGATTATTTTAACTTTTATAAAAGTATATGCAAAAAATAAAAATAAAATTATACGATAACTTATAATAAATAAATAAATAAATAATTTATTTAAGTGGTTGCCGCAGCTCTTCGCAATAATAAAGAGAGAACATCACATCATAATTAAAAAGAGCACATGACACGATGTACCCCATCCTTTTCCTAAATCAAACAATTGGCAACTAGTGTGTACGTGTAGATTAGGAGGATCTTATCTCTTGTTTGTATTTTGGGTTAAAAACACAAAACTTCATTCATTCACTAAAACCTTAATTTAGTCACTTATTTTACTTATTTTTAGTTCAAATTATAATGTTATATTTGGGTCAATTTATTGTTAATAAATTTAACAAAACTTAAAAATAAAAAAATCAAAGTAAATTTTTAAAAAAATACAAAAAATAAAGTGAAATTGTAAGGAACATGTAAAGGTATAAAGAAGGGAGACAATTGTCATGCATTTACTCACATAACAGGTTTCATAAACTTTAAGTCAAATTGATGAGATAGTAACATTGTGACAAAACTCAGTAAAATTTTTGTTTGTTTTGATGTGAAATATTTTTATTAAAAATATTTTATTTATTTTTTGTTGTTTAGTTAAATAAAAAGTAAGTAAAATATTTTTTAAGAAAATTATTTTTATATCATTTTTTTAAAAATAACTTATTTTTAAAAATTAGCTTTACAAAGTTAACTTTTACTCACTATTTTTTCAACACATTTGATATTTTTAAATAAATATTTTAACTCATTAAAAAGTCATAAATGACATTTTCTTAAAACAAAATTTCTCTTTTAGACGATAAAATATTTTTATTTTAAATGTCAATTAAATGCCGAAAAAAAAAAATATATATATATATTTTTTCTGTGTAAAATTAATTAACAAGAAAAATATTTTGTGCGTAAAATATTTTATATCAAAATAAATGAAGCCTACGTACATACAATTTTTACATAAAATAAAATATAGAGGTAAGACAAAAGATGAATCACAGTGTCCCATTTCATTTAAATGCTTTGGGTTGGTAACACACTAAGGCATTTTCGTCTCCACCATCGATGCTCATCAACTCGTGATTTTGGAAAGGAATTTGTTTTGGGCATTCTGGAGCTGCCTCTTCCAATTTGCTGAAGAGAGCAATGAATGCGCTTATCTCGCTAGTTTGCATTTGCATTTTACCCACCAAAAATAAAATAAAATGGTTGGACTCTTTTGACCTCATATATGTTCAAGGACGGATTTAGGATTGCGATAAAATATTAAATTATATATTTTTTGTCAACATAGTTGAGTACAAAAAGATGATCATACAATTGAGAATATTTTTTTGCTCATATTCACTTACAAAAAGTAGTAACTATTTCTACATGCATTTATTTACTAAAATTAGGCATCTTCAATTGAGCTCGACGCACTTTCATAATATGAAAAGCATGAATGATAGAGTCTACATCAAATCATCGAGTAATGTCTTTTTCAATGTACGTAATCAAGTAACTAGCCAAAAAACCATCTTCCATCATGTTGCGCAATTTAGACTTAACGAGTTTCATAGCTGAAAATGCATGTTCTGATGTAGCAGTTGAAACAGGTAAAGTCAACACAAGACGGATCAATCTATCAATAGGAGGATAACTTGTTGACTTTTTTTTTTGCCAACATTTGATACAACTCAAAAATGGTTGACAGCTTCTGAAACTCGGGAAGTATAGAAATATCAAGCTCATAGTTTTCAACTGATACTTCAAATGTAATTTTTCTTGCTCGGTGAAATCCATGAGATACAATTTATTTGCAAGATTTCAAATATCCTCAATTTTGAATGATCTATAATCATCCCTAGGATCCAAAGCTGAGCTAAGAACAAGAAATTCTATTACATCTTCCTTAAACCTATTGTTTAATTCTTGTAACTAAAAATCAACTGTAATTGGGGAGCTACTCTATATAATTTTAAAATTATCTAAAAATAATTTCGGGGTGCGAACTCCTACAATTTTAAATTATTTTAAAATTTCTACTATAATATATGATATTTTTCAAATTTTTGGAAGTGCGGCCGCCCCCTTCCCAGCCCCCCTAGATCCATCCTTGCGTATGTTTGGTTAAAAGATTTAAAAATAAATTAGAAAAGAGAATGCATAAATATCAGTAAAATATAAATAAAATATATTTATAATTTATTTAATTTTATATATATATATATATATTTTTTTTAAATTTTTTTTTAAAATTTTTTAATCAAACACAGCGTTAGGTGACGGTATGTTTAAAATTTAAATCCCTTCGGAGCGGGCGCGAGGGGAAAAGTGGTATGGGATTTCCTTAAAAAATTCCTTTGGTCCGTAGTAAAAAATTGATTGTCACAATTATTAAAAATAAATGAATGAAAGAGATATTTTTTTTTATGATATATAAATATATATATTCAACTTTTATATGTGGAATAATATCATTTATTTTTATTAATTATATTTAAATAAGCAAATTAACCTTAAGACATTATTTAGCATAAATTAAATAAGTGTATTTATTTAGGTTATATTGTCTCACTACTTTTTTAGCACATATTTTCATAAAAAGTCAAAAAATATATTTATTTAGATCATTTCAAATAACCCCTAAATATCTATGTATATAGGAATAGCAGAAAAAAAAATAGAGTTGAGTTATCTCAAATTTAAAGTTGAGTGACTCATAAAATCCATTTTGATGATCCAAATTGTGTTCATGTTGTAGAGTACTCAATATATATCATTCATAAAAAAAATGAGGTGAGAGAACTTGAGGGAGTGATTTGGATGATCTAAATGGGAAATGTCATGGGCCTCACAACTCTTAATCTCAAGTTAATCATTTCAATTTGAGAGAGCGTTTAGACTTGGTAGATTCATTTTGGGATCGATTTCGGTGATATGAACTAGTATTTTTTAGGACTTGTTGAATATAATATTTCTGTAAAAAATCAAAATGATCGAATATTGGTAACTATATGTTTGAAACAAATTTCAATTACAAAAAATAAATGGCTATTCTTAAAATTATATTTGTAATCCATTTTTTAAAAACAAATATGATTTAAATATATAAAGCTCAAGTTAAGTATTTTAGTTGACGTTTTAGCTATTTTAACCTTGTTAAAAAAGTTGTATTTGGAAAGATAGTTTAACTATTTTAGTTGACATTTTGGCTATTTTAACCTTGTTAAAAAAGTTGTATTTAGGAAGATAGTTGAATTTTTTTTTTTTTTTTGGTAATTGATTTGATGATTGTGAGAGAAAAATTGAAATGATTGTGATTTGGATGTGACATTTTATCTTTTTGATTATTTTAGCCTATTTTGGCCTCTCTTGGGTACATAAAAAAGTAGCTTATTGACTTATTTTAATCATATTGGAGTCTTTTGAGAAGTTATTTTTACCTATTTTGGATTACATCACCTCTCACATAACTTACTCACAAAATGACAAAACAAGCTAAAAAAGTCAGAATGTCAGTTTTTTACGAACTTCTTAAAACACCCCATTACCTTTCTACTTTTTTTGCACTTTTTTTTTTATTAAAAATTTTTAATAAGCAAAAAAAATTAGTTTATAAGTTATACCAAAAATAACCATTTGTCTTTATTGGCTATTTTAGCCCAAAACTTTCAATCATCTTGATTTTTTTGTACAATTATTTTACTTAATGAATTTAAAAAAATAAATTATTTGACTCATCAAAATCACTATCAAAATAGACTTACTAAACTAAACGCTCACTTAAATTGAAATAACAATTGAAGAGAAGTCAAATTCTTATCGAAATGTATTTATAAAGGAATAATGTTAGGTGTTAAGAAAAAATTTCATGATTTTTTTTTTAATTTTTTGATTAATATGTAGTATTTTATTGTGTATGTAATTTAAGGATAAAGAATCTTCATAAAAATTATCATGATACTTTTTTTTCATAATATCTAATATTTATAGACTCCAAAACATTTATCAAATTTTCTATAGTATGAAGTGAAATCCATAGTTTTTGATAAATGTTTTAGGATGTGTTTGATTTGTGTTTTAAGATAAATTTTTAAAAAATAAAATTAGGAGAGAGAGTATACTAATTTTTTTTAGTTTGTTTAGTTGTATATTTTAAAAATAATTTTGGAGTTTGGGAGTTTGGGATAATTTGATATTTTATTGTAACTGAGTAGATGTGTGAGAAAAAACGTGATTGAGAAAGAGAGATGGTTGATGTGTAGAAGAGAGAAAGTGATTTTGAAAAAAAAAAATCAAAAAATTTGAACCAAACAAAATTTTAAAAAAAATTTCTCAAAAAATATATTTTAAAATACAAACCAAACAAGCATTTAGCCTTTTAGGATTTTTATATTAGTATAATTTTTTAATCTTTTTTAAATCACATTATTTTTTAATTTTTATATAAAAATAAAAAAATAAATTTATTTAAATCCCATCAAGCACCTTCTACTATTTTTTTTTCCTTATAATAGTGAAACTCTCTTTCCACATTAAGCCTCTTGGCTACTTGGTTTTTAATCACTTTTTTGAATTTGTAACAAAAAGTTAAAAAAATAATTTTTTTATGACATTTAGAAAGGTAATTTTCAGTTATTGGTGAAATTATAATTCTACTCTTTATGAGTCAAAATATGCTACACAAGTAAAGTTATAAATATTTTAAATTGAATGGAAGTAGTTTGGTTATTTTATTATAGTTTGACATCATAAATAAATATTAAATAAAAAAATAAAAGTAATTTTTTACCAACTTCCCAAATCACTTATCTAAAAAAAGCCAAAAACTTAATTAAAAAACAAAAAATTATTTTTTACCATTTTCCCAAAACATTCCTAAATACTTTAAAAATCTTCTTGATTTCCACACCAAAAATACAAAAAACAGAACAACCCATGACGTCATCCTAATCCGTCTCCTTTTACCCTCTCTCCCCCTTTAAAACCCGAACCGACACTCACTCATTTCTCCACCAACACTCTCTCTCTCTGCAGCAAAAATGGCGGAAAAGAGCCTCTTGTCTCACATTCTCTTCGTTTTGGCTTTCTGTCTCTACCTTCACTCTGCTCTCTCTCGCAGCTTATCGTCATCGGAGTCAGAAGAAGAGCACTCGCACTCTCACTCTCACTCTCAATCTCAATCTCACTACACAACCACAACTGTCTTGGATGTATCAGCTTCCATCCAACGAACTCTTCACCTACTCTCTTTCCATCCCCAACAACAACAACAACAACAGAAATCAATTACAGTACCTTCATCTTCATCATCTTCGTCGTTCTCTCTCTCTTTACACCCTCGCTATTCTCTCCTCAAAACCAACCACAAGGACTACAAAACCCTAACTCTCTCCCGACTCGACCGCGACTCAGCCCGACTCAACTTCATCAACACCAAGCTCGAGCTCGCCCTCAATGGCGTCAATAGGTCGGTGCTCAAGCCGGTGGCGACGACCATTTTAGATCCGGAGAGCCTCCAAACGCCCTTAACCTCCGGCGCCAGCCAAGGCAGCGGCGAGTACTTCTCTCGAGTCGGCGTCGGCTCTCCTGCGACTCAGTACTACATGGTGGTCGACACCGGCAGCGACATCAGTTGGCTCCAATGTCAGCCCTGCACCGACTGTTACCAGCAATCCGACCTGATCTTCGACCCGTCCGGATCCTCCTCGTACCGTTCTATCTCCTGCGGATCGGCTCAATGCAGCGCTCTCGAGGTCTCAGCTTGCCGGACCGACTCGTGCCTCTATCAGGTCTCCTACGGCGACGGCTCGTTCACCGTCGGCGACTTCGCCACCGAAAAGCTGTCTTTCGGCAACTCCGGCTCGGTCAACAACGTCGCGATCGGCTGCGGCCACGACAATGAAGGCTTGTTCATCGCGTCGGCGGGGCTGCTAGGGCTCGGCGGCGGTACTCTCTCGCTCACTTCGCAGCTCAAAGCGTCTTCGTTCTCGTACTGCCTCGTCGATCGCGACTCCACCGGGTCGTCGTCGACTCTCGAGTTCAACTCAGCGACTCCCGGCGACTCAGTCACTGCTCCGTTGCTTCGAAACTCACAAATTCGTACGTATCGCTACGTCGCACTCACCGGAATGAGCGTCGGCGGGCAACCGCTGGCTCTGCCGCCGTCGGTGTTCGACGTGGACGCCAGCGGCCGCGGCGGTGTGATCGTCGACTCAGGAACGGCCGTGACTCGGTTGAAGACTCAGGTTTACAACTCGCTGCGTGACTCGTTCGCTAAGATGACTCAGAACTTGCCGTCGACAAGTGGGTTCTCAATCTTCGACACGTGTTACGATCTCTCGTCGAAGCAGACTGTGTCCATCCCGACGGTGTCGTTTCATTTCTCGGGAGGCGAAACGCTGAGGTTGCGACCCCAGAATTACCTGATACCGGTTGATTCCGCCGGGAAGTTCTGTTTCGCTTTCGCGCCAACAGATGGGTCCCTGTCTATCATCGGCAACATACAGCAGCAGGGGACACGTGTCAGTTACGATCTTGCCAACTCTCTTGTTGCCTTCAGTCCAAATAAATGTTAAAAAAAAAATTTAATTACTTAAAAATCTTATTTATAAATGTTATGCTACTTCAGTCTTATTTAAAATTTGTTGAACCAATAAATCTTATTTAATAAAATTAAAAATAATTTCAGTTTTTTTATTTTACATAGTAATATAAAATTAAAAGCATTTCAGTTTTTATTTTACTTCAGGTCTTATCAGTTTTTTTAAAAAAATTTAAAATATTATCAATTTCATATAGTAATATTTCAGATAATTGTTTCAATAACTGATAAAAAAATAGAGGATGAAGTTAAATATTTTTATCTTTTTATTTATTGATTTGATTAACTATCTAATAAAATAAAAAATGTGATTGATATTTTGTAGTTTTAAAACTGAAAATATTATTAATTTTTTTTATTTTAAAATTATTTTTTTATTTTTTTACATATCAATGTTTCATCATTATGTTCTTTTATAGATATAAAATTTTTAGTTTCGTACAATTTTTTTTTTTTTTTTTTGAAAAAATACATTAGTTTTTTTTATACATAATTTTTTTTTAATTATTTCAATTTTAAAATTAATATTTTAAAGTTGTAAAAATCAAAACAAATATTAAATCGTCATGGTTTTTTCTAAATAATTATATTGAATGAACTATTATAGTTTGATGAGTAATTATGATTATTAAAAATTTAATAAGATTTTAAAGTTTAAAAAATTTTAATTAAAATTTAATAGAGTTTAAGTTTATAAATTAAAATTTGTGTAAAAATGTCTTAAAAAAATCTACTGGCACAAAATTCGGATTATAGAATCTGTCACAACTTTCTAGCTGTAGTGTGGATTCGGTAAATATATCCATTTCACGAGAGGAGTGTGTATTCAATTTTATGATTAAATTCTGCGCAATTAGGTAAAAAATGAAAAATCAGAAGAAAAACTCTAGTGTGGTATTTGAAATTACTATGATAATGTTACCCAATGATTAAGGTGGTGGTGGGATGAAAGGGATAGGATAGGAGAGGAGGTGCGTAAGAAGGGACAGGTGGGGTATTTAAAGGTAATTATAGAAAAGTCAGGTGGGATATTTATTAGTGAGATTAAAGAGGACTGAACTGTACTAAAATGAGTGATGGAGTGGTGGTGGTGGTGGATGAAAGTGGGGTCTATCCAAAAAAACAGATAGTATCAATTAATACTTAATGATATGGAATAATTTTTACATTTTAATGCACTTAAATAATGAGCTATGATACATCATTAGAATTTGATTTGGTGGTTTAAAAATTGGTGTTTCAAAACATTTTCCAATGGCTGTGGCTGTAGTGGGGTCATAAATTGTTCATTTGTGTTCCAATGGGTGACATTGTGGGCATGTATAGCAAATTAATCCAAGTTTAGAGTTAATTAAAGGTGTTCCATTTGTAAATCTTGTTGTATTTTACAAATAGTCTAAATCTAAGTAATTTCAAAAGGCTATATGTTGTCTCCAATTCTCAAATTAGATTCAATTGTACCGTGTTGTTCGAGCTCGTGACACTTATCACGAGTTTTGTTTCAATGATTCAAATTGTTTATCTTTTAAATCACAATGTGTAGATTATTTATAAAAAAATTCACGTCGATTTGGTAACAATAATCACATTAATTTATTATATTTGTCTCTTAAAAAATGAATGATCTATAACTATTGTTATTGAATTGATATAATTTTTTCATGAATAATTTACACGGTATGGTTTAAAAAATAAACAAATTGAATAATTGACACTGAAGCCGTAGTGGATTCCACAAACAAGACAGCTGTGAGACAAATGAGGGTGCTTGTTGAACTCATCAATTATCTCATGTTTCATATATATATTTTTTGTAGTTATAGTATAGTTGGTTGTTTTACCAGAGCTTCTAATTAAAGTTAATAATTAATCTCATTTTATTAGGATATTTCCGGAGCTACAAATATTTCTTTATTAAAATAATATTTGCTAAATGAAAACACGTAATAGATAAAAATATGTGAAATTGATCTAATGGAATTTGGTTTGATTTACAAAATCTATTTTGTTAATTTGTCTTAATAAAATAAAAAAATCATTTGACAAAAATGAAAGTATTAAAAAAATATTTTTACAGAAAACAAAAAAGAAGAAGAAAATTATATAAAAATGAGAAATATATTTTATTTTATTTTTTAAAATAAAAACAAATAGAAACATACATAATTATTGTGATGTGATTAGTGAAGGGATGTGTTGTTGAATGCATGCTTGTTTGTACGTGTATGAGGAGTGGTGGCAGTAACTATCAGATTTTTTATTTTTTATTTTATTTCAGCAGAAATTAGATATATGTTTAAGAAAGATAGTTGAGAGTATTAAAAGTGGTGTTAGAGCACCATTAATGATGTAATAGTGAGCCCTGCTTGTTGTCTATGTCTTGTTTTTTTTTTTTTTTTTTGATATTTCTAATATATTAATACTATTAATAATTTTTTTTTTAGTGGTATAAATTATTATTGATATGTTTAAAGGTGTGTTTTTTCACGAGGAAAGAGTGGTGGGTGGGGATGGCAATTCACATGCATGAAAGAATGGGGGTTACAATTCCGTCACGAGACCGACAATCTGAGAGACGTCAAGACAAATAAATAATACTCTATAAACCCAAAATAATTATAAAAAAAAAAAAAAAAACTCAAATATATATATTTTTAATCAAAAGTCAAAATTTATTTATACTATAGACACATAACAATTTCTTTAAATATAAATCATTGATTTAATATTCTAAATACTTTTCGTTTTCATTTTTTTGAAACAAAAGATATTTTTTTTGTAAAAATCATAATATAAAGAATTTATATGGCCATGTTTAATTGGCTCTTTAAGAAGGGAGATTAGATTAATAATCCGTGCGACCCACCTAAAGAGTGTTTGGTTTGAGACATAAGTGAGAGAATTAAGGCTGTATTTGGTGGAGTTTTGGAAACTTAATTACACACCTTAATTTGAGTGCGTTGTTTGGTTAGAATTTTCAAACATTGATTCCGTACTCACTTTTGAAAACATGTTTACCCGGTCATTCCCGGACATTCAGCCGGTTGACCGGAATAGTATTTTTTTTATTTTGTTTTGGCACACGTTATTTTTATACTTTAAATAAAAAATATTTTCAAATTTTTTTAAAAATTTGTTATGAGCTTTGAATAGAATTTTGGGTTGTGTGTTTCGTTATAAGTTGTAAATTTTTTAATCAAATATCATATGTCACATCAAAAATTTTAAACTTGATGATGTTGCTAATCCAAGGGAGGGCAAGTCGGGCTGACCCACGCTTCCAACACCTTTTACCAGTCTCAGAGCTCACTGGTGGTACCTGCAAAAAGGTCCAACGAGGAATGAGAGTCCTCCAGCGGACCCTCCGACGATCAAGTTAGAACGGAATAGATTGACTATGTAGAGAAAGAGAAAGAGAGAGAGAGAGAGAGAGAGAGAGAGAGAGAAGAATGATGAACTTAACCTTTAATGTGTCTTGGAAACCTCCTTATGTCCTTTGTCCATCATTTCCTTGTCCATTCCGACCTGTCGTGTTAGCCGAAAGTCTATACTCTAGCTTGCATTGTTCACGGTGAGGCTGCCTATTCCAACGTGAAGGGGTTATCGCATTTAATGCTGTAGAAGCCTCATTAATGGCTGATGTGTGGTGCAATAACTTTGCAGAATCTTTGTTTGCTTACGTGGCTGGCTCCTTGCGTGACAAGTGTTTAGATGCCATTGGTTCCTAGTTCAACATTGAGTTCTCAAGGGTGCTGGGCTTTAGTACTTGAACTGTTAATTGGGCTCTAAGTCATGGGCCAAAACCTTTTATGGGCCCACCGATGTCAGTAGTCTCCAATTCCCAAGTGCAGTTTTAGTCCAACGAAGGAAATAAGAAGGAAAATGAGAAGTGTGTGGGGCCGAGCGAGAGGACCGACCGAGAGGAGGGCCGACTGTAAAGAGGATCGACCGTGCAAAAGGCCGACCGCGAAGGGGGGCTGAGCGAGAAGACCGACCGAGATGAGGGCCGATTGCAAAGGGGGCCCGAGCATGAAGACTAACTGAGAGGAGAGTCGACCGTAAAGAGGACCGACTGTGTAGAGGGCCGAGCGCGGAGGGGGGCCGAGCGAGAAGATTGACCAAGAGGAGGGCGAACCGCGAAGGGGGGCCGAACGTGAAGACCGACTAAGAGGAGAGCTGACCGTAAAGAGGATCGACCGTACAGAGGGCCGACGGTGAAGGGGGGCCGAGTGAGAGATGGTGGCAACGCGCGGGGCTCGAGGAGCAATGGGGCACGTAATGATGTAAAGTGGAATAGACGAGAAAGGGAAAAGGGTGACGAATCGTGGCTGTACACGTGGGATGATCTAAACTAGTGGTGAGGGAGGTAATGCGTTAGTAGGAAATAAAAGGTTAGGACTAGGATAGGACGTGGAAAATGCGGGGGTGGTAACTTTTGAAAATTTTCAAACTGGCAAAATTTAACCTTGATCCTTGGAAAATAGGCAAACCGTAGGCATTTGGAGTTATCCGTTTTACATATCTTATTGTGAGAAACCAACACATCCCAGACTTGACCTTATTCGTTTCGTGTGACATTCCCCTCCAAGAGTTTGCGAATTTTGTCGCACCTACGTTCGAAGCAATATACAGAAACGTAAAAGATATGGCTCGAGACGAAGCGCTAGCCATGAGGTTAGAGGCGTTAGGTGAAGATGATGCAGTGGAGTTGGCGGAGCAATATAGGACAGAGAGGCGGGAGGAAAGAGGAGGGAGCAAGCGGCGCGACCTCGTCTGTCCACAATGATCGTGGCGGTGAGGCCGATTAGCCAGGTAGGACCTGACCACTGGTACACCAAGGTTGACAAATCGACGTTTACGGCAGGAGAGTTGGAGGAAGTGCATAAGAAATACTAGATTCTGACGGAGATAGAGTTAAAGTTGCCGACGTCAAAGGGGAGGGCGTCAAATGCACGTCTGATGGAGTTTACACTGTACGAGGAGGCGTTGCCGGGGGAGGTCTGAGGTTGTTGCTCCCATAAATAGTGGTAGACGTGTTGAATTTATTAGAGGTGGCGCCAGGTCAACTTATGCCCAATGCGTGGAAAATATTACTAGACTGCGCGATTGCATGGCCACGGGCAACCGGAGGAGCCACAATGACAGTGGATGAGTTCTTTTCTTGCTATAAGGCCTCTGGTCAACAAGAAACATGGGTGACCTTGTAAGCGGTGGCAGGTAGAGGAGTAGTGGTGGGTTTACCATTGTCGGCGAAGGGGTAGAGGCCAAGGTGGTTTTACGTATTAACAAATAGTGGTAGGGGGGTGCGTATAATGTGGAAAATTCCCATCAAGTCAGTGGAGCCAAGGCTGGAGGCAGAGACAGAAAATAGGGTTAAACGAATGAAGGAGTTGAGGGAAAAGGAGGGCGTGAAGTGGGATGACCTTATCCAACCTTCAACCTTGTTTGCCTTAAGTCTGGAGCCACAACCGACCGAGGAGGACCCTGCGCCAGAAGAGTTGGAGGCGAGGAAGAAGATGCAGGAGGCAGAGGATGAAAGGACATTCGCCAAGGCCAACAAGTACAAAGAAGCACAGTTAGGCCGTGCGCCTAAGCTGGTCATGAAGGAACGAGTTCGACCACACCCCAAGCCTCTAGGAGACAAGGATTTGACCGATTTTACGCCGCTACCACCCCCAGTGGATCCGTTGAAGGAGATGAGCAAAAAGGAGATGGAGACGGTGTTGAAGAAAAAGAAGAAAATGAGGGCGGCTGTAGAGGAGAGTGAGAGGGGGACCAGTGTTAAAGAAGGTGAATGAGGGGATAGCGGAGGCATCCTCAGAAGTAGAGGTGGAGGAGACCAAGATGGGGGTGAGAGAGGCTATGGGCCCAAGCACTGAAGTGGTGAGTGGAGCAGTTGAGCTAAAACAATTGGCAAGAAGCGAGCGGTTGGGAGACCAATCGCCCAAGATTGTGCCTGTACAAGAAGTGTCCCCAAGTCCTGGGGTAGGGAGGGGGCGAGCGAGCAGATCGGAGACGAGCGCCACATTGAAGACCGCCATGTATCATGTTCGTGCGGTGGCCGATCGTTCGGCAGAAGAAGGGGGCGAAGCCAGGGTTGCCGCAGATAGTCTCCTTGGGGTAGTGGAGGATGCGGCCGTGCGGTTGATGGCGCAATTTATAGAGGCCGACCTCTTGAGAGGGCTCTGCTCAGCGTTGATAGAAGCGATAACCTTGGCGGCGGCCCTGCTGAATAAAGCGGCACGGGCGAAGGTGGAGGCAGAGCCGTTGAAGGCCTAGCTGAAAGGGGTGAAGACACAATTGCAAAACTTAAAGGTGGAGACGACGGGCTGGAGAAAAGCTGCGTGGAGTGCCTGTGCAAAGGGCCTGGACTATGCGCAAAGGGCCAAGAAGATAGAAGTATTGGCGGTGGTGCAAAGCTACTTGGCTGAACGCGCTGCCTTCGAGCTCGCCATCGCCAAATCGAAACTGGAAGTGGTTCACCACAAGGCGGTATCGCTGGAGTTTGAGCTGGCGGGTGAGCGGAAGAAAGTAGGCGAAGTCCAAGAAGCCTGCAACATTGCTAAGGAAAGGTTGGAAGAGGCCCTCTCAAACAATGAAGATCTGTGCGACCAGGCCCTAAAAGACAAAGAAGAAGCAGATAGGCGCATCACAGAGTTGGAGAGGATGCTGGGAGAAAAGAGGGCCAAAATGGCCTCTGAGAGGGCAGCGTACCCAGACCTGTGCGTGGCGGTGGTTGTAACGCCCTCAAAATAATACATAAAACCCATTATTTTAGACATGCATTGATATAAGAGAAATCAACCATTTCTATTCATCAGAGTAGTTCTTACAACAGTATTACATGTTAACAACAAAAGCAAGTGCCCTACGGGCTTACAGCTTTCCAAGTTAACACTTGGTTATACAAAAGAAGAGTACTAACTCTATACAAAATAAGCCTTTGGCTTGATAAACATGTAATACAGTCAATTAAACCAAAAAGAGTCTTCAACTCTCATCATCATCCAAGCTATGTCCTTGGAGGTGGCATGCTACCTGTACCTAAAAATTATGTCCCATATAGGGTGAGCCAACGCCCAGTAGGGATATGTTAAACACAGTACGAGCAATAACTAAGACATTAGCAATTGATAAATGTTTAATTCCCATAAATCAATTCATAATCCAATTCTATTACATGACCACTATGTCCATGTTTTCTTTCATTTTCCACTTCTTATCATGTTTACAATTCACAACAATGGCTCAGAACTTGGCCAACAACTAACATGAGATTTAGACTCATCCTTAAAACACTTTCGAAATTCATGATGGATACACATTGTAATGCTGTATCGATAACACATAAACCATTTCTACACTTTACGAAAGATACACATTTCGGTGCTGTATCAACATAACATAGAATTACTTCTACACTCCACAATTGATAACGATATACATTTTAGTGTTATATCAATTCAATTTGAACACTTCCATAATCAACACTTGATACACATTGTAGTGCTGTATCAATGTCACACAAAAATCCGGTTTAGAGGTCCATCCCCTATCTTCCCCTAAACCGTAGAGTACATCCCCTATCTCCTCCCACACAACACATGTATATAAACATAGATCATATACAATCAATCAATACATATAGTTGATGTATTATTCCAGTCGCTATATTCGATAGCTTACTCAATCGATTAGTTTTAGTTCGCCTAATCATCATGCATTGTCTACAACAATCAAAACTACCCTCCACCGGTAGCCCAAGCAATTATTTCTAAACAGATAATAAAAGCTCCAACAGATAAAGTATCAATGTTATCAAAAGTGAGCGATTAATAAATCCAACTCCACCATTTCACAATATAATGAGTAAATTTCATTATTTCCAACTCAATTCCATAAATCCACAACTTTTTCCAAATTAATTATACCAATTAATTTATACAACAACTTAGGGTTTTCTACCCCATTTCCCAATATTGACCCAATGGTCTAAATATCAACAACCAACAACAATACCATTATTTTGAAACCCAAAATACACTTTTTAGAATCAAAATAACAAAACCCTCTGTAGACACCCCATTTTTGACCGACCTTAAGACTTAGACGTCACCGATTGAGCGCTCGGTGAGGTCTCATATCGAGCTCGTTCAGAAGCCCTAGAGTCGCGGCCGTGCGCCCTGCCTCCGGACTTCCGAACTCTCTTCTACGCCTTGTCTCGGTTTGCGAACCAGACTCGGTTTTCTCTGTTTTCTTTCCTGAGGGAAGGGAGTAGTCTTGTAGACTATTTCTCGGTGGCCGTGGGCTACTTTTCGTGGCCGTAGGCCATTTTGCCCATTTCGGAGCCCGGTTCCCGGTTCTCGGAGCCGTCAGGCCGTGTGCCTCGGTTCGGGACCGCCCAACCATCTCCGATTTCTCCGGTTCTTGGCAAGTGCCTCTGTTTTATCATTATGAAGCACACTGGGGCCCCTGATGCCCACTTCGTGGCCGTATGCCACTTTCGGTACCTATAGCCGGTTTTTCGGGCCCCGAACCTCGCGGTTTGGCCCCTGAGCATTCATTTCACATCGGTTTTCTCCGGTTCTTGGCAGGTACCTCTGTTTTATCATTTTAGAAACCCTGGGCCTCTGATACCCACTTCGCTGCTGAACACCACTTCCGGTGCCTACAGCCCATTTTGGGACCCCAACTGCGCGGTTTGGGCCCCGAGCGTTCATTTCTCATTAGTTTTGTTCAATTTTGGCAGGTACCTCTGTTTCAGCATTAGGAAGATCACTGGAGGGTGGAAGGCCAGCAATTATCCCAGATAACCAGTTTCGCTCCTCCGGCGCCCGTTTTGCTCACTTCCGGGCTAATGTTGAACACCCTAGGCCCATTTTCTTCCAACCAAAGCTACATATTTGTGATGAGGGCACATGGGAGGACCCTAAAAGAGCATGGTCGGCCAGCAATTCAAAGTTTCATTTTTGAGCCCCTCCTTCAAGCTCTATGTTGTGGCTCCTGCTTCAGTGTTGCCAATTTCCGACTTTGGAACCTTGTTCTACACATCTGGGAGGACCCTAAAAGTTGGTGGTCGGCCAGAAATTGTTGTTTTCATTTTTGAGCCTCTCCTTCAAGTCCTATGTTGTGACTCCTGCTTCAGAGTTGCCAGATTCCGACCTTGGGGCCTTATTCTACACATCTGGGAGGACACCATTGCATGGTGGTCGGCCAGAAAATTTGCACTTCATTTTTGGGCCATGGCCGGCCGGCCAGGGTGAGTGGCTGGCCGACCAGGTGGGGTGGCCGGCCGGCCACCTCCCAGAAATTTACCTGGCGGCCAGCTTTCTGCTTTCCAGCCCTTTCCAGCTGTCCGGATATTTTTCAAAATATCCCGGGCATCCGGGGGATATTCTGGGAGGGAATGCTTGGATGCAATTCCTCCCCTTTTACACCTTTTCTTCCCTATTTGAAGGCATAGCCTCCTCCTTTGTTGAGGTTAGAAGATTTCATCTCAAGACTCTCTCTTCAAAAGCCTCCATTTTCACTTCCAAAACCCTCAAAGTTCTTCAAGCTTCCTAGCTCAATCCTTCATCAACCCTAAGCTCCCTTCACCACTTCCATTCCAGCAGCAAAGGGGTGTTCCTCAGAGGCTTAGAAGCAACTTTCATCAAGGCAAGAGGAAGCAAAAGTTGGATCTTCAAGGGTAAGTCTCAAAATCCCCTTTTCTAGCATAATTTTCCATCAATTATTTACCCTTTTTGCTCACTGTTTTGAGCTCTGACCACTACTCAAAGTGGTCCTCTTTTGAGCTATTCTTGATGTTTGTTTAAGGGCTCAACCCTGTTTGAGCCCTCTATCTTATACTTGCTTCAATATCACTCTTTATGCCATTAAATTGCATGCTTTGTTTGGATTATGTGTGATTTGTTTTCGAGCATGACATTAACTGTGAGTGGGCTTATTTTGAGCCCCTCTTCAACATTGAAGAAGGGATCCATCATGTTTGGTGGCTCTAGCATACACTTCCTTTGAAATTCCTCCATTTTACCGTAAACTTGCATGCTACTTTTAGCCTATATGCATTTATTTTTGGAGCATTCCATTAACTGAGCTTGAGTTTATTTTAGGTCCCTCTACAACATTGTAGAAGGGATCAAATTGGTTTGAGGCCTCCATGTTGTACCTCTCTTTATACCTCTCTTTGGCCCCATCTTGAATGCCTTTTTGAGCTTATTTGGCCACGGATTTAAGCCTTCATCAGGCCTAGAAAGAGCCTTATTTTTACCTATTCTTCATGTTTTGTTAAGGGCCTTAGGCCATTTGATGACTGGTTTTGGTACCTCATGTTATATCCCTCACATTTTCCGTAAAATTGCATGCTTTGTTAAGCTTTCTTAGACACTGATTTGAGCCTTCATCAGGCTTAGAAAGTGTCTTAGAATAACTCATTCTTAATGTTTTGATAAGGGTCCAAAGTTGTTTGATGCTTGCTTATGGTACCCCATGTTATAGTCCTTTGTAGGCTCATTTTTGCATGCCATTTTAAGCATATCTACTCACTGAATTAGGGGATCTCATCTACTGAAAATATGCATATTTTTGGCCCCTCTTTAATTTTTTAGAACTGTGTTTTTCAGTTTGAGCATTGTATATAATACTTGCTTTGTAATTCTCCTCTTTTCCCCCCATTTTTGCAAGCTATTTTTGCCATGCTTGTGGTTGTTATTTAGCTTTGCTTTGTACTGAAAAGATGCTATTTTTGGGGCTGCCTTGCTACTGTTTTTGCTTTCATGTATCAATTTTGCATGTTTAGCATAGCCGTAGGCCATTTCGGGTACTTAAAATCACATTTCGGGATGATTTCATGCATTGGTTGCCATTTCGTATCATTTCGGGGCTGTTTTCCCTTTCATTTAGGTGCTGAAATTTGGTTTGCATGCTTACATATCATTTCCGGTGCCAGTTCATGCCTTCGGGCCATGTCTCGGTTTGCGTGCCCGTGGGCACGCACTTCGAGACACCTCTGTTTTATCCGACGGCATCTGACGTGAGTGTGGCTGAGGTCCATTCATATCAGTATAAGCCCAATTTACATTTCCATCTCTTCATATCATCGCCTCGATGTGCGTACCCGTGGACACGCATTCCGAGGCAATTCGGTTTTATTCGGTTTCCATTTCTATTTCATCATCGCCTCGGTGTGCGTACCTGTGGGCACGCATTTCGAGGTACTTCGGTTTTAACCGATTTCCACTTCATATCATCGCCTCGATGTGCGTGCCTGTGGGCACACATTTCGAGGCACTTCGGTTTTATCCGATTTCCACTTCATATCATCGCCTCGATGTGCGTGCCTGTGGGCACACATTTCGAGGCACTTCGGTTTTATCCGATTTCCACTTCATGTCATCGCCTCGGTGTGCGTGCCTGTGGGCACACATTTCGAGGCACTTCAGTTTTATCCGATTTCCATTTTATCATCGCCTCGGTGTGCGTGCCCGTGTGCACACATTTCGAGGCACTTCGGTTTTATCCGATTTGCATTTCACATCATTGCCTCGGTATGCGTGCCCGCGTGCACGCTTTTCGAGGCGTCTCATTTTCATCTCATGTTCACAGCATAGTGCATACCAGGTTGTATCTTAGATTGCATTCATATATTTTCTCGGTTTGCGTGCCCGCTTGCGCGCATTTCGAGGCATCCCATTTTCATAGCATTGCGCATACTAGAATTGTATGTTAGCTGCATTTCATGCATACCATGCATATTGCATCGTGTTCGGGATAGGAGTTAGCCCGGACACGGGAAACGAGGCACGTTTCACGGAACGGGTCTCGATTCCCAAGTCACCGATACTCCTCCGGATTACCCATGATGGAGTTAGGTTTTGTTGTAGCATTCATCTGCATTGCACCCTATATTGAGTTGTGCAATCCGATTCCTCGGCCATCATGCATCGATATGCGTGATTGGTGGCACGAGGATCGAGGCATGCATATATTTGTGAAATACATTGCTATGCCCTTTTCCTGCTCTCTGTTGCAGCAAGATAAGGAATCAGCAACTTTTCAGAGTTTAGCGCGCGTTTCGAGAAACATTGCAAACAGAGGCTAAATTGGGCATCCCAGTGGATTTCTGCGCAAGGCAGCCCAGTATACATCATTCATCAGAAGCGAGGCAGCCCCTGGCTTGCAAGCCAATTTTTCAAGCTTTCTTAGTTTAATTTGTTAATTAATTAGAATCTGTAATATTCTTTCATTTCGGACTGTATTATTATTTATTTGGACCCTCTGCGCGGGGGCATAACTGTAATAAATGTGCGTGAGTGTGATGTATGTCTTCCAACCCCACGTCTTTCTCCCTTTTATTTACCCGCTTACGATGGTTAGATATAGGGCATATTTCAATTAGCATACAGTATGATGGCATGTTTGCATCATTCATCTGTTTTGCACGCACCGGGCTCGGCGCATCATACAAGCTGCATCTGTATTTCAATTCCAAGTTGAGTACTGATAGCTGTTGCATTCATATGCCATATTTAGAATAGCCGAGCCTGCTATAGTTGCATCTTTGCATGTGTTGCATTAGGCATTTCTGTATAATTAGGATCATGCATGATTTCTAATCGAGTTTCTGTTTTTGGCTTGGAGTACTCGGTAAGTTTTATGCTTTAGCATCCTTGCAT
Organism: Camellia japonica; assembly: GCA_030407325.1. Lineage (NCBI taxonomy): Eukaryota > Viridiplantae > Streptophyta > Magnoliopsida > Ericales > Theaceae > Camellia > Camellia japonica. The sequence continues at coordinate 106,958,723 of JAPPVO010000059.1, forward strand.
GCGTGTGAGTGTTGCCATGAATAGCATGCTTACCATGAGGCTATATGCTTATATGATATAACTGCCTTGAATGCCTGTGGGTGGAGGTTGAGTTACTTGGATTGGACAATTCATCGAATGTTTGTTTTAAGCCCACTAGATAGTGGCAAAATCATGTTTTCTAAGCCCACCTGAGGGTGGCAAATCCGCGTCTTAGCCTACCTGCGGGTAGCACCATCAAACCATTTTCAAACAAACAAACATGAAATGTTTTGTTCCAATTCAGGCGCCCAGTCTATACTTGTTTGCTGCGAGCATCACATAGTAACCTAGGCTAATAAGCGGATTAAGAACTCACAAAGTTTTCAAAATCGGATATCATGGTTAGTAGAGGCCGGTCTTTGACCGGGCGAGCGGGGGTGCTCACGATGTGACCTTCCCCAATCGTACCCAAGTTCCCGAGCCAACTTTGGTGATGACGGACACGTGGCCTTTGGCACCGAGTCAGGGTTTCCTAAATTTCCCATTAAAAAATATTTAGGTGGCGACTCTGTTATCTGGCAAAGCAGTCCATGTTTGGCACTTCTTTCAAAAATCTGTTTTTCTCAAAACGATTTGCCGGATTTGGACTCTTTGGTTCAAGATTAAGAACCGTGACATTTGAGTCCTTGACCTGTAGTGACCCCAATATGAACAGAACGGGACTTAACCCTCCCGGGGCGTTCGGGGACGTCCACAGTTTCTGGCGACTCTGCTGGGGATTTAGAGAACTTGACTCGAACTTGTGATATCTGTTTTTGACTACACTTGTGTGTTTCTTTGCATTGCATTTGCATTGGTGCGCCTAGGACACCGTGTTTGCCATATGCCATTCCCGAACGATTTGCCGGAGGCTTGTCTTGTCAAGTCATGTCCGTAAGGCTGATCGGCTCTGGGCTCTGACAGCATGGGAACACAAACCCCGGTTTTGCCGGGGCACCCTTCTGACCATTCGACCTAGTGCATATTCGGATCCATAGTGACCATTCCAAACTAGGACAGGTTGCTTACCTGATAGGTTGTTTGAAACCGCTGCGTGCGTAGTGAACCCCTAGTTCCTGACAAAATAGGACAGGGAAACCCTACCCCAACATAGGGGTGTTTTTGGCTCTCACTTATCTGCTATGTGCTTTAGAGTGCGTCTCTACAGGAATGCATGTATCAGTTATGAGTTTGGGCATCAGGCCTGCGGGCATCAGTTTGTGAGTTCGGGCATCAGGCCTGCGGGCATCAGTTCATCAGTTTTGAGCAGTAGGCCTGCGGGCATCACGCCTGCGGGCATCAGTCAGTTATTTGAGAAATCAGGTATTTGCGGGTATCAGGATTCAGTTTTGAGGACAGTGATACAGGAATATTGACCAGTGTTTGAGGACAGTGTATAGCCAGCTTACCAACTGTGTGTTGTTGTATACCCGACTGTGTGTGGTGTATTCAATTTTAGCTGTTATGCTGCCCGTTTTTCTGGTTATTTATTTCCTTTTTGCTTTATTATCTTTTTGCTAGGAGCAGTTTGTGGCACAATTGCTTCCGACCCAGTCGATACTCCCCAAGCACTCTGGACACGAGGTCGCCGACTCAACCGATCCGAGGATCTCGT